>OZ010671.1:52225339-52589259 GCA_963932185.1 Troglohyphantes excavatus
AATGCATGCTCTGTCAAACGTTTTTGCGGTTTTCCTCGATTTGCGAATTTATGGTATGTTTGTATGTATTTGTATACCCTGCATCACGTACCGAGGATGCACGCTCCTCATACGTGATACAGACAAACATTGACCTTCATCCAACTATTTACGACAACCCTGTTACCTAACCTTTGGTAATCTAACATAGCACTAGGCATAGTGGGCTATTGACGATAGTTTCACATTTGTGAACCATGGTAAGATGACGAGGACATCACCTGAGCTGGAACCCAACATAAATAGGCGTCAGGTCATTGGACCCCGATCAGATTTATCGTGCGCCAGTCCCGCTTACACGCCAATATAATTTGTTGGGTACTTGCGACTTCCTAGTATTTTAGCAGTGAAGCTGGCGACCATCCGATTGGAAGATCGCTACATTTTTTCGCTATTTTTTTGTCAAGTCCATCAGTGGGGTTCAAACACGCAAACCTCGCATTAATGGCCGAACGCCTTTATCCACTGGGGGATCTCTGTATAGTGGGAAATCGAGATACGTAGTATGTTTGCTGCAGAGCTACACTTATATTGTGCGAAATTGTAAAACGGTAAAAATTATTGCTTAGAAATTTTTTTTTCAAAGATCGGAATTCTTTGTACTAGGAGGCTCCGCCCCCTGCTCCGCTGACGATCTGCCAACCCCCGGAGGATTGCTACGCAATCCTCATAGGTTTGCTTCGCAAACCACTTCTCGCTTTGCTCGCTAAAAGGTAGGACACAATAACAATGTGTCCTAGTAACAATACTTTTTTTAATTATATTGCTAAAAACTTTAAACATTGAAACTGTAAATTTAAGTTAAAATTCATCTTGGCATCAATACATTTTTTCGCCATGTAAATCAATATAAAATCATTTAATTTCTTTTAAACTACAAATGATAACAATGGAACCACTGGCAAATCAATATTTATTATTTTATTTCTACCATTATTTATTTTTTTCCACGTTATTTTCACACCTTTCCTGCATTTTGGTTTAATTTATAACATTATTGGTAGTTTGTTTTGGTGTGTACTGAGTTAATACGTCATAAAAATGAAGTTCATAGAAATCTAGTTTTCAAAATTGCCAACAGATGGCGCCACCTCAATATTCCGCTCATGTAAAGTTTGGAAAAGCGTTTTTCAAAACTTATATTTTTAATGTAATAGGGCTTATATTCTTCCTAATTTAAGCTGACATCAACAAAATAATTATTAAGTAATTAATTGAAGGGGCTAATCGTCAAATTGGCTTTCATAATGGCAAAATAAAAATGCGGGCGCAACAGAATTTCGTAAATAAACTGTTGCCATTCCGCGTAGAGAAAAACAGCGTTTTTCTATCACCGCGTAAGAGAATTATATATAAAGATAATTATTTTTTCGCCATTTTCTGCACATTCACTCCGGATGGGCGGTTATCAATCTTCTTCTAGACCCTTCATACATTTGCTTCACTTAGTGCCCACATTGATTGTCACAACATTACAACTCAAGGCTATATGTGGAACAGGAACAAAGATACACAAAAACATCTCTCCAAATATCTTACGGCCTGTCTAATTTCTATCCCAAACAACTCCCACAAACAGGGGACAGAACAGCAAAGCCATTTTCTTAATTTCAGATACCCCCCCCCCCCCCCCCCCATATCCCATCCCCGATCGAACACGTCCAAAATGACAGGAAGGACACAAGCGACAGAAGAAAACACTCCAGAAAAGCCCCTGCAAAAGATTTTATTGTCAATGGGCAATCATTGGCCGGATGCCAGGGCAGGGCGCGCCCCTATTCAAAAGATGGGATGGGGCGCTCATCCCTTTTCCCATACAGGGGTCTTTAAGGGTGGTGTGCATCCTCCTCCTACATCGTCTGTCATTATCTGCCTCTGGAGATATGGATAAATGGATTAGATAGAGGGTGGACCTTAAAGACAGCTGAAGATAATGCATTCGGCCTTAGATTTTCAATGGTGATGAATGGAGTAAGAAGAGAAAGTTAAGAGATAGTTGGAGGGTGTTAAGGCTCTTGAGTGGCACTCAATGAGTCTAGTTGCTAGACTCTCGATTAGGTCTGAATGTCTTCTTTGATGCGTAAAATGTAGGACCACAATAGTGAGATTTAAAACCATGGAGTTTTGATATTGTAAGAGACGAATATGTGACGCATTTAAATCCTTCTTGTAATAATTTTAGCGAACATTATTTGTTACTGATGAAATGGTAAACAATTGAAGTTATATTACAAAAATCAGCTTCTATAAATTATTTAAAAAAAAAAAAAAAAAAGGAAAACTAACTTTAAGAAAAATGCGCTAAAAAGTAAAACAAATATGTTTTAATTTTACGAACAAGTGGAAAATTTTAGTTATTCAATATCAATTTTATTATTATTACAACTTTTCTGAAATTGGCGCCAAAATGTAGTTTTTTTTTTTGTAAATTGACATCAACTTCAAAAAGTTGTAATAAATATAAAATTGATATTGAATAATTAATTTTTTTAACTTTGTTCGTAAAATTAAATTTTTTAAAACTTTTTAGCGTATTTTTCTTTTTTTTGACCAAGTGAGAGATCTGTTATCCAATAAAAAAGGAATTTTCCGAATATCTGAATTAGAACAGAAATATTCGAATTTATAACCTCTCTTTTTGGCGCGTTTGGTTGGCGCGCTTTTCGTTGGTTAAAAAGAAGCTAGTTAAAGTGAAGAATTAAATAAAATGCATCATTAATTATGTAGCCAAATGCATCAATAATATTGGTCGATGAAAAGACCCTGGAATATTACCTCGTATTTTTGAATCATGGTCATATGACGATGGCAACACCTCAGCACCCGACGGAACCACAATAGGAGTCAGGACATTGAACCCTGATCATATTCATCGTGTATCAGTTTCGTATACACGCCAGTATAATTTGTTGGATGTTCTCGTAGATTTTCAAGTATTTTTGTAGCGAAGCTGGCAACTCCAGTCGCA
This sequence comes from Troglohyphantes excavatus, assembly GCA_963932185.1. NCBI lineage: Eukaryota > Metazoa > Arthropoda > Arachnida > Araneae > Linyphiidae > Troglohyphantes > Troglohyphantes excavatus. The sequence continues at coordinate 52,228,347 of OZ010671.1, forward strand.
CTACTTTTTTACTTTTCTTTGTAAAGTTCGGCGCACGGACTCGAACTAGCAATCCTCTGATTACCAGCTGAACGCCTTTATGCACTGGGTAACTGGAGTCCCTGGAGACGGTTCTGAATCAATCCAAAAATAAAGACCCATGAATATTGCTTCGTTTTTTTTATTCATGGCCAGGTGACATGGACAACTTCTGAGCTAGAGCTCCATGCACTTTATGGTACAATGAAGACATTTGGACCTAGACAGATTTTATGCTTAGCCACATCGCTCATCTACATAGAGACCGGTTATAAATAACCAGCTATATTGCTACTCTTGGGTGTAGTAGTATACACCCGGATTTAGTTTTAAGAATCGTGCTGACACCCGACGCAACTTCAATAGGTGTCAGGATATTGACCCCTATCAGATTTAACTTGCACCAATCCCGTATACACACCGTAGGAATTGGAGGTAAGTTCGGACAACGTAGTAGTATTGTTACTTCTGCTGTAGTTGGACGAGGACGCGTGTCCACCTGGTTAATTGTAACGAGAGGTATTTTGATTTTAGTAGTGTGTGTGGGAGCGGGGGGGGGGGGGGGGGGGGAGGCTTTCTCCACGCAAAAGTGTTACATTCAAGTTGCCCACCTGTGACATTTTATGTAAACTACAGAATTAATAAAAGTTTGACTACAACCCGAACTCATAGAGCGAATTTGAATTTTTCTAGAACTCTGCTCTGTAAATTACATTTCAGGAAAAGTTGAAAAGATTTTACAGGCTCTGCCATGCCGAATAACCGCTTAGCGTTGAGCGCCCGATTGCGTGTTTACTCTAGATTTTAAAATCAGCTCGCGTGCGCGGGACCGACCAATCATTGTTGAGGAAGGAGAATATTTATCTGACGTTCGAAGTTTTCTTTGAATTAATATTGTAATCGTTCATTATTTCATCACTAAACGCAGGCGCAATTAAAAGCGCAGGTTTCGAGTTGAGTTTTGAAATGAATAAATAATTCATTTGGATGCGGGTTTAAGTAAGTGTAATGATAATAAGACATTTTTTTTGTCTACATTTTCTTAAAATTTCTGTGCTTAATTATATTTCAGAAAGAAATGTTGTTTGATAATATAGAAATAAGAGCTATTAAAATTTATGCAAAAGTATTAGAATATGTAATAATGTAAAATGGAAATTTGGCAAAAAAAATTGTTAAAATATACCATTTTTTTAATAAAATACCGACTTTCTTTGAAATGTTTTCATTTGAATATAACAAAATACATTTTAGTTAAATAGAAAAATATTATTTACGTTTAAAAATTGGAAAATTTATTTGATATAGCTAATTAAGTTAATAACATATCGAATATTTTTAGCATTAAAATGTGGAATAAAAATAACACACCGGAGTTTTTTTCTTTTAATAAAAGTAAAATTTAGAAATGTTAGTTATTTCTATTTATTTTCTAAATAAATTCTGGAGCATTATTTTTTTTTATTATTATAAATATTCGCATATACATTTCTTTGTTTATGATTTTTTAGACCTATATCGATGTAAAGTCTACCCAATGCGTCTTCAATTGTATTTACCCAAACGAACTTAATAGATACAGTCTGTAATACCGAATCCCATGCCATTCTAACGAATGAGTTAAAATAAGTACTGGATATAAGACTAAGCGTGCGCGATCTGTTTATACCATTTGAACCAAGGTTGAAAACTATAATCCTTTTACGTGGTGTTAGCCATAGGATGAAGGACAGATATCCTAGTTTTAAAGACTAATTTCTTGATTTCAAAAATACTTTATATGTAACACATTTAATGTTTTTCCATTCTTGCTTTCTCAAGAAGAAGGAAAAAATATTAATCAAATATACAATACGATCGAACACGGAGGCCTCCGTGGCCGAGCGGTTAAAAGCGTTCAGCTACTAATCCGAGAATTGGTGGTTCGAACCAGTGTGATGGACTTGACAAAGGAAAGTAAAAACGTAGTGATCTTGTGATCGGAGGGTTTCCAGCTTCGCTACAAAATACTAGAAAAGTCGCCCAGAACATCTACAAAAAATTAACGGCGTGTATACGGGACTGGTGCACGATACATCTGATCGGAGTCCAAAGTCCCGACGTCTATTGAAGGCGTTGGGTGCCAGTTCAGGTGTTTCTTCATCATCTGACCATGGTTCTAAAATAAATAGGTGCATGTATGAATGTGTGTGTGAATGCATGTGTTCCCGGGTCTTTCCTTCGAGATAGACCCCGAACCGTCGCCAATAGCCCACTGTGCAGCTCTAGTGCGACGTTAATTAACAAAACCAAACTGAAGCCGAATCCTATGCCATTCTAATAAATGAGTTAAAGTAAGAACTGGAGATAAAACTAAGCGTGCGCGATCGCTTTATACCTTTTGAGCCAAGGTTAAAAACTATAACCCTTTCGCATGGTGTTTGCCATAGGATGAAGGACAGATATCCTAGTTTTAAAACCACATTTTTGCTTTCAAAAATACTTTACATACAACACATTTAATGTTTTTCCTTTCTTGCTTTCTCAAGAAGAAGGACAAAATATTAATCAAATATTCAATACCGATCGAACACGACTTACGGTGCAAAAGCTAAGGTAGAATAGGTTTTCAGCTTTGTCTTCTAAACCATATACATCTATTAACAAGTTTCAAGTTTCACCAATAAACAAGTTTCAGAGAGTTGACCAATGGGCTTATATAAGTCCTGTAAACAATATGACGTCATATAGATCATTTAACCGCAGCTGAACTAAATCTCCCATCCCAAAAGACTAGGGATTCGAACATATTTTTTGGAACATAGAACGCATTGTGCGGTATTATCTGTATGATGGATGGCCACTATTGATCGTTCGAAAAAGGTCGCATAAAAAAAGATACCCTGTCCTTTTTTTTACTGCTCTTCATCCAAAGAAGACATACCAAAAACTGTTGGCATTGTCTTTGGACTGGACTGTCAGTCAGTCTGAATGCAGACAGTTCAGAAATTTGGACAATACTAGAATTAAAATAAAACAAATATAAAAAGATACATTTCGTGCATTAATTTGTATATCTACAGGAAATTAGTGACATTATTAGAGATTTAAAATTGCACTTCAGTAGAATTCGGATTTAAATTATTTGTAAAAGGTTGAGGTTCTGTGCAAAATAAAAACAGTATTTTTAATTAAAACTTAAATGTGTTAAATGTACGGAGTTCTTTACAAACAGTTTGCTCGAAAGAAACTTTTTGCATAGTGATGAGAACACATGCGTAAGAAACAGTTAATTAAAATTGTGAAAAAATCCTTTTAGCAACAAGCGTTATAAAGACAGAAAACATTTTTTAAAATATTTTTGTTTAGTTGAGCGTGTACCATTCTGATAAATTAACATTAGATCGAAAAGTTTTCTTTGCGAATCGTTCAAGCAATCGGGTTATTTAACGTTGACCGCAACTAGACTTTTCAAAGTAGCAAAAAAAGTTATATTCGTATCTTGTGGAAACAATACATTGCATTACCAGGCACGTAGGTAAGGGAGGGGTTTAGGGGGTTCAACCCCCTCCCATTGTAAGTCAAATAAAAAAAAATTAAAAACCGAATTACAGTAAAAATCATAAAAATAGAGATTTTTTTTTGGGGGGGGGGAGGAGGTGTTGTACCTTATCCCCCCCCCTCGGAAAGGGGGAAAACATAAGTAAAGAAATCCGTTGCTCAGTCACTGAACCCCCCCCCCCCCCATGAAAAATCTATACCTACGTGCCTGTGCATTACAAAAGACATTTGTGCCATTTTGAAAACCCATAGTTTTGAACAGAATAATGCTTTTCAAACAAAGCTTTTACACGAGGTTTTTATTAAACCCATTTTTTTCTTCCAAACTCTACAACACGTGTTTTTTAGGCAGCTATTAGACGGGGGATTGTGAACCATTATCGAGTTCAGTCGTATGTAAACGCTAATTTGATACCATGCAAGATAAAGCTCTTCGGCTCAGGTTCACACTATACTGTGTGAAGGTTACGTGTAACATTTACCAATATCTATGAATAAAAACGGTCATGATTAATTGCCATTTTGCAAACCCATAGTCTTGAACAGAATAATGCTTTTCAAACAAAGCTTTTACACGAGGTTTTTATTAAACTCATTTTTTTTCTTCCGAACTCTACAACACGTGTTTTTTAGGCAGCTATTAGACGGGGGATTGTGAACCATTATCGAGTTCAGTCGTATGTAAACGCCAATTTGATACCATGCAAGATAAAGCTCTTCAGCTCAGGTTCACACTATACTGTGTGAAGGCTACGTGTAACATTTACCAATATCTATGAATAAAAACGGTCATGATTAATTGCCATTTTGCAAACCCATAGTCTTGAACAGAATAATGCTTTTCAAACAAAGCTTTTACACGAGGTTTTTATTAAACCCATTTTTTTTCTTCCAAACTCTGCAACACGTGTTGTTTTGACAGCTATTAGACGGGGGATTGTGAACCATTATCGAGTTCAGTCGTATGTAAACGCCAATTTGATACCATGCAAGATAAAGCTCTTCAGCTCAGGTTCACACTATACTGTGTGAAGGCTACGTGTAACATTTAACAATATCTATGAATAAAAACGGTCATGATTAATTGCTATTTTGCAAACCCATAGTCTTGAACAGAATAATGCTTTTCAAACAAAGCTTTTACACGAGGTTTTTATTAAACCCATTTTTTTTCTTCCAAACTCTGCAACACGTGTTGTTTTGACAGCTATTAGACGGGGGATTGTGAACCATTATCGAGTTCAGTCGTATGTAAACGCCAATTTGATACCATGCAAGATAAAGCTCTTCAGCTCAGGTTCACACTATACTGTGTGAAGGCTACGTGTAACATTTACCAATATCTATGAATAAAAACGGTCATGATTAATTGCCATTTTGCAAACCCATAGTCTTGAACAGAATAATGCTTTTCAAACAAAGCTTTTACATGAGGTTTTTATTAAACCCATTTTTTTTCTTCCGAACTCTACAACACGTGTTTTTTAGGCAGCTATTAGACGGGGGATTGTGAACCATTATCGAGTTCAGTCGTATGTAAACGCCAATTTGATACCATGCAAGATAAAGCTCTTCAGCTCAGGTTCACACTATACTGTGTGAAGGCTACGTGTAACATTTAACAATATCTATGAATAAAAACGGTCATGATTAATTGCTATTTTGCAAACCCATAGTCTTGAACAGAATAATGCTTTTCAAACAAAGCTTTTACATGAGGTTTTTATTAAACCCATTTTTTTTCTTCCGAACTCTACAACACGTGTTTTTTAGGCAGCTATTAGACGGGGGATTGTGAACCATTATCGAGTTCAGTCGTATGTAAACGCCAATTTGATACCATGCAAGATAAAGCTCTTCAGCTCAGGTTCACACTATACTGTGTGAAGGCTACGTGTAACATTTACCAATATCTATGAATAAAAACGGTCATGATTAATTGCCATTTTGCAAACCCATAGTCTTGAACAGAATAATGCTTTTCAAACAAAGCTTTTACATGAGGTTTTTATTAAACCCATTTTTTTTCTTCCGAACTCTACAACACGTGTTTTTTAGGCAGCTATTAGACGGGGGATTGTGAACCATTATCGAGTTCAGTCGTATGTAAACGCCAATTTGATACCATGCAAGATAAAGCTCTTCAGCTCAGGTTCACACTATACTGTGTGAAGGCTACGTGTAACATTTAACAATATCTATGAATAAAAACGGTCATGATTAATTGCTATTTTGCAAACCCATAGTCTTGAACAGAATAATGCTTTTCAAACAAAGCTTTTACACGAGGTTTTTATTAAACCCATTTTTTTTCTTCCGAACTCTACAACACGTGTTTTTTAGGCAGCTATTAGACGGGGGATTGTGAACCATTATCGAGTTCAGTCGTATGTAAACGCCAATTTGATACCATGCAAGATAAAGCTCTTCAGCTCAGGTTCACACTATACTGTGTGAAGGCTACGTGTAACATTTAACAATATCTATGAATAAAAACGGTCATGATTAATTGCTATTTTGCAAACCCATAGTCTTGAACAGAATAATGCTTTTCAAACAAAGCTTTTACACGAGGTTTTTATTAAACCCATTTTTTTTCTTCCAAACTCTGCAACACGTGTTTTTTAGGCAGCTATTAGACGGGGGATTGTGAACCATTATCGAGTTCAGTCGTATGTAAACGCCAATTTGATAACATGCAAGATAAAGCTCTTCAGCTCAGGTTCACACTATACTGTGTGAAGGCTACGTGTAACATTTAACAATATCTATGAATAAAAACGGTCATGATTAATTGCTATTTTGCAAACCCATAGTCTTGAACAGAATAATGCTTTTCAAACAAAGCTTTTACACGAGGTTTTTATTAAACCCATTTTTTTTCTTCCAAACTCTGCAACACGTGTTGTTTTGACAGCTATTAGACGGGGGATTGTGAACCATTATCGAGTTCAGTCGTATGTAAACGCCAATTTGATACCATGCAAGATAAAGCTCTTCAGCTCAGGTTCACACTATACTGTGTGAAGGCTACGTGTAACATTTATAATACCAATATCTATGAATAAAAACGGTGATGATCTTAAAGTAACTCAACTATAAAATTATAAGGATCGGAAAACTAATGACTATTCGCATTCGAGCTTCGAGAATAGAATTCGGAAACAAATTGAACACATCTGTATGGGAATAATTTCCGTTTCATTTAAGCTGAAACGGGTGTGGTTGTGAATTGTCATTGTCAAGGATTAGAAGAAAAAAAGGGAAGGTTTTTGGCATTGTCAAGAGCACGGTTAATAAATCATTCGTAACTTATAGTTAAAGTTTTACTGGAGCAATTTTTTTTTGTAAGCGAGTCGCAAATTTGTGTCAGCTATTGGCAGTGTTTCAATTTTTGCGGATAACTTATTACACGATTGGTATCTAACCGCAGTTTTATTCATTATAAAATTAGTAACAAATCCAAAGGTTTTGCAATGAAAATGGGCCTTTTGTTTTTAACATTGAAGATGAGGATTGTATTTTAAAACTTTATTCATGGAATTAACTTTGAACTTAATTAACTAGAATTAACTTAATTAACTTCATATGGTCAAGCGACACTACATCGCACTGAAATGTGTTAATTTAACTAATTAACTTATTTAGCGTATTTGTCTAATTAGACACGAGTTGATCTAGCTTGAATACAGAGCACTTAATCGAAAGATTGGGTGTCAGATCCTCGTATTGCGAAGAGCAGCAAACAGTTATTGGAGGGTTGATTGATTATTTTCTTCTATAAAATATTTACCATGTGAAGGGGGATAGTGTATATTAAATCTGCCATGATTCTAAATACGCCGTGGTGCTGTATTCGTCATTTTCGTATTGTTAAAAAAATTACTATACAGTGTTCACTGGTCTTTCCTTCGGGATAAATTCCCCAAACCGTCACCAATAAAACATTTTGTAGATCTCAAGTGCCTGATATTAATACATACCAGTTGAGTTAAAAAAAAACCGTTACGACTTCATACTTAAATTCTTTTTTTTCAATCTTAAGGTAAATTATGATTTTGCCACTTTACTATAATGATGAGTTTTACTGATGGGAAGTTTTTAACAATGATGAGCGCGATAAACGAGTTTTACAACTTTTTGACCATTTACGATGGAGCTAATTAAAGTGGATAATGTTTCATTCTTAATAAGCAGGTTGGAAACAGGGGGGGGGGGGGATAAATGTTATGGCGTCTGCATTCCAAAGATTCAAAGTAAGGAAAAATAATCAGCTATCTCTGTTTAATGTTCATTTAAGATTGCTATTTTTGAGTTAAGGGGGGGGGGGTTTCTCATTATTTCCCACATTTTTATCTTGTTAGGAGAAACATTTTACTTGCGAGTTTCGCTTTCTCATTTGAAGTTTAACAAGGAAAATCCGTTTATTAAGGAACAAGGTAGGTTATTAGGTATAAATCTTATAGAAGTTTTTAGAATTTAATCTTCCAAATGAGACATATCCTATAATACTAGTATATCCTAGATACAAATTAGTCGGTTATTGGTTAAAATATGCTTAAAGTTAGGTTGGTTGGTTGGATAATCGTCGCACTAGTGTTACATAATATGCTATTGGCAACGGCTTGGGATGTATTCCAGTAGAAAGGGCCACCCCAGAGATAACACTCAACTCTGCAAACTCCGAAATTCAACGTAACAAAAGAATTTTAGAACCACGGCGGATTTAACGTCCACTGTGGACCCTTGCACAGCAGATGTGTTTATTGCAAACGACGTGGTACTAAACTAACAACTTCCCGATAAACTAGCTTGACGCACTCTCTAACCCTTTGCACATGTCGCCGCTGTGGCGACATTGTAAGATAAGATGAGACTCCTTGCTGCTGCTGCGGCGACATCTAGGAACAAATTTGTAGGAAGATATTTTGGGGTTTTCCAGAGAGTTGTAATATTAAATAGAGAGCGCCTTCAATACCAGACTCTCGTAAGCCCGCGGTGTCAACATTGAAAAGAAAAACTCACATCACGTGGTTATAGCGCTGCCACATTTGGCGTTCAGACATCTGCAGGAGTTTCAAATTTGGCGCCCTTTCTTCTCTTTTGGTGATAAGGCGTTCTGTCCGTATTCAACTTTTTAACATATATGTACGTATTTACTTATTTTCGAACAATATGCGCTAAATATTTCCTCTTCATTAACGAAACGAAAATATTTTATTTGTGTTCAATACTCGAAGAAGCGAAACTCTTTATATTTCTCAGGTTTTATTGTTCATATTTTCTTATTGAAGTATACAAAATAACAATTGAAAGAACTTCGCTTATGGTAAATTTTTTACATAAAAACGTCATGCAATTATTTCAAAACTACAAAGTAAGAAAAATCTCCTTAATATATCTGTTAAACTCCCTTAAATTGTGACACTCGTTCAAAAAAACTATATTTTAATACAAAATTAAACACAAAACCATATTATAATACTTCGATCTCGTTTAGTTCTTAAAGTCGCCAAGGCCTGCCAAGTAATATTGGCGTATGAATGAATTGGCATTTCCACATATCACGTGGTTTCAATGATGGACACACGGAAATCAGAATTTTTATTCCTCTATTTGTATCATTACTCTATGGGGTTTTCCCGTCTCTAAACGGACTCGACGAACACTTTTGCTTTTCGCGGAAGAGCGGACGTTTAACACTAAAAACGACCGACCCAATAAATTCTTCGGCCTAAAAGAGTTAATGACCAAACAGGATCTTCAACTTTTCACAGAAGCACATTGTGACGCGTTCTCGCAGCATTGTCGGGAGTAGCTGGAAATTAATAGTAAAAATTGCTCAGAGTGCAAAGGGTTAAGGTCGGAATTCAAACCCACAACCCTCTGATTATGAGCTCGTTACTCTATCCTCTCGGCCACCGCGGCCCATAAAGGTTAGGAAAATATATTTAAATTTCTTTGCAGCATAATTGTCTAGTATTGTGTTAGAGGTAATAGTAGAGTTTAGGAAATCAGTCTTTTTAGTGTATAACTATTAAAATTATTTTTGTTCCCCTCATATAACTTTATAATTATTCTAATTCTTAAAACTAAATCCGGGTGTAAACTATTACACCCGGGAGTAGCAATACAGTTGATTATTTATAACCGATCTGTATATAGCTGAGATAAGGCTATGACTAAAATCTGTCGAGGTCCAAATGCCTTCGTAGCATAAAGTGCGTGGGGTGCATGCTCAGAAGTTGTCCATGTCACCTGGCCATGAATAAAAAAAATGAAGCAATATTCATTGGTCTTTCTTTTTGGATTGATTTAAAACCGTCTCCGGGGACTCCAGTTACCCAGTGGATAAAGGCGTTCAGCTGGTAATCAGAGGATTTCTAGTTCGATCCCGTGCGACGGACTTGACAAAGAAAAGTAAAAAAGTAGTGCGATTGGAGGGTTGGCAGCTCCGCTACAAAAATACTTGAAAATCGTCGAGAACATCCAACAAATTATACTGGTGTGTATACGGAACTGATGCACGATGAATCTGATCAGGGTCCAATGTCCTGACGCCTATTGATGTTGCGTGGGTGCCAGTTGAGGTGTTGTCCACGTCATCTGACCATGGTTCAAAAATACGAGGCATCATTCCCGGGTCTTTCTCTCGAGATAGGCCCCGAACCGTCGCCAATAGTCCAATATACAGCTCTAGTACGACGTAAGCTCAACCAATCACTATGCATGCTCTCACATTAATCGGAGGCCTCCGTGGCCGAGTGGATAAAGACGTTAGCTGGGTTTAAAGGGTTTCTGGTTCGATCCTGTGTGACGGACTTGACTAAGAAAAGTAAAAACGTACTGATCTTGCGATCGGGGGGTTGCCAGCTTCACTACAAAATACTAGGAATGCCGTCCAGAACATCCACAAAAAAATTATCGGCGTGTATACGGGACTGGTGCACGAAAAATCTGATCGGGGTCCAAATTCCCGACGTCTAATGAAAGCGTTGGGTGCCAGTTCAGGTGTTTCCTCGTCATCTGGCCATGGTTCTAAAATAACGAGGTGCATGTATGAATGTGTGTGAATGTGTATGTGTTCCCGGGTCTTTCCTTCGAGATAGATCCCGAACCGTCGCCAATAGCCCACTGTGCAGCTCTCGTGCGAAGTTAATTAACCAAACCAAGCAACGTTAATTAACAAAACTGAAACTTACATTAATCGTTTTAAATTTACCAGATTTCATATACTTTTTCCAAGTTACCAACTTAATGACAACCCTGATCTTATGCATACAACAAACTGCACAAGTGAATCATTAAACTTGCAACTTCCTGCTTAATTGAACATTTAATCCTACCAAAACCGCGCTTGTGCGTAAAGAAAGTACAGCATTGTTAAAGCTTAAGTTTGCAAGTAAAATGCTGCCTTATAAGAAAAAACATGGCATGTAAAGAGACCATTAGTTTTAAAGGAACAGCATTTAGACTAGGAATTACTTAGTTCGCGGATAATTTTTAAGTTCACCGACTATTGATCAGCTTTAGATTTGTTTCGAGGAAACAGATGGTTGTGAATACAATTTTTATGTTTTGGGAATATGTTTTTGTGAAAAAATCACTGAATTGAAAAACTAATTTAACAGTTTGCTGTTAATCTGTTTCATTTAACCAGTTTTCATTTGGGATACTTTGTGTCTACTACTGTGTGGTATTTTTTGAATTGAAGTATCTTATTTAACATATAATCAGTTTAATTCACGAATCAAGTAACTCTTATTTCTAGGATTTCGCAGTGGTATAGAATGCTTCCCAGTTACCATATTGAAGCAACTCATTGCTAAATGTGGAATTGTTTGAAAACAAGAAATGATCAGAATACCTGAGCTAATATTGCAGAAAAGATATTAGCTTAGAGTGTCGCGTGATATTCGAGTGATGCTCAGATAACAGACAACATTAATAACAAGTTTTGTTTCCCTACGATGTGCTTTATGGTTGCCATGGATACGGAGTTCGTTCACCGTTGAAAAAGAAGCAACCATTGCTGTCAGCGAAAAATCGACGCATGCGTCCAACGTATAAGATAATTTGGCGTATCTCTAAAAAAAGAAATGCTAAGCTGCTAAAGATGCTAGGTTTACCATGCTTTGTGAATTAAGTTGGCGATATTTTTTTTGCGAGTCAAAATAGTTATTACTATGCCTGTAGAATCATTTATTGCAACTCTTTACATAACTTTTAATATTAATTTCTTGTATGAAATTAAATGATTTTTTTAATTAAAATGTTATTGCATATATCGGGATGAAATGATTCACAGCAAGGTACCTTAATCCTCTCGGCCAAAACGATCGCCAATGGCCGAGAGTGGGAGAGTTGCTATGTAAGGCGTTGAGTACACCGCTGCAGATTCTAAGTTGAAGTAGAGCTACCCAATGGGCGATTGAGATATATCTAGTTCGAAAGACTCTGGAATACTTTTCCTAATTTTGAACCACGGTCATACGCCAAGCACAACACATGAGCTGTCAATTAACTATACATATTTCTACTTCATAACCAAGAAATTCAGTTGGCAAACGAATGCTGTTTATATAATGTTTAACTTGAACAGCATCATTGGCAGAAACTTGCGCGACATAAAAAAGTTGGATATTTTAAAGCTCCTTAACTGAAGGCGCAATCAGCCTAGGGAAGATAAATGATCATGTAGAGGAAGTTAGGCCGCGTGAATCAGGTCAGCCACTAATTAACTCTCCCCCTCTCACCTTTGTACAGCGTATGGGGGATGAGGTAAATTTCGGGCATACGCTGGTCTATAACTTCAATTCCAATCAACAAGCCTCAGCGAGATTAAAATTAAGAGAATGTCGAGTTTTACTGTTTCATTTGACTAGTTTATGATGCCAGCATATCACTCTAAAGTTCAGTTGCGGCATTCTAAGACGAAGAAAAATGCCTATGACAAGTGCGAAGAGATCTAGAGGCAACCAAAGACGCAAGATAGAGGGACGCAAATTTTCAACGAAGACGCAAGATTTAGGGACAAAGGTATTTGACAAAGACGCAAGACTAATACTTACGTCTCTAATTGAGGGGCTGACATGGGGAAGACAGTAAGTCACAAATTTCGAGTTTTTCGTTTTTTTTCAAGGAAAAAACAGTAAACTCTCAAGCCAATGGCATGGAATAAACAGTAAGTCAATCGGCAAAATGGTTTAGTTTCTGGCACTTGCATGTAGTCCACGTAGTTGTAAAACCCGTTTTTTGCTTCCCCTGTAAAATTTTCTTTTTGTGACTTACTGTCTTCTCCATGTCAGCCCCTCAATTCTTGCGTCTCCGTTGAAAACTTGCGTTTCTTCGAAATGACTTAAACCTTGCGACTTTTTCGTAATATTATTAAATTCAAAATAGCCTATTATATTTTCTTTGTTAAAATACTCACACGTTTAACGCTGTACATAAAAATAAACCCCTTTTATTTATATAACGATCACATTACCCCGTTTTTATTTAAAACGGCTACGCCTAATCTACACAATAATAATACCAATTCCATTTTCGCCATATGTCAAATTAAAAATACACCTTAAAAGGCATATTCTGAATGCCCCTATTCAATCTTCAATCACTGTCAGGGAATAAAAGCCAACCTGAATTCTCCCTGGACCTCCAAAGGGAACTTACTCGACCTGAAGAGAAAGAAAGATTTCCGGTAGTCGGAAGGGGAGGGGGGAAGGGAGGTGTTGAATGGGCCATTATTCAGAACCTTAAATACTCTACAAAAGAACAATAGAAGTAATAATACATTTTCTCACTTGCTTTGTGAACCGTGTTATTTTCGGATGTGATAATATTTAAGTCTTATATTAAATGGGAATGTGTTAAAACTCATTTGAAGTTCTATTCACAAGGTATGATGATGATGGATTGTTGTTTTGTAGTATTTGCATAATTTGTAAGTTGTTTAATGAAATGTATAATAATACATTAATTGCGTGGTAGTCATACTTTTTAATCGCTCAAAAACTGATATAATTTGTTTTTATCAATTTGTAATATACATGACGGTTAAGAAATATCTTTACAACTTTAACACACAATAAAATCTATAAAATATAAGACAGTGAAGTTATATTGCTTGTACACGTAAGAGACATACATAAAGTTTATTTGTATGCAGTTTTTTTTAAAAAACTTTTTAAAATTAAAACAGAATTTACAAAAATATGAAAAAAATTGTTTTTTTATATTAAAAAAAAACTGTTTACAACTAAAACTTAATGTGCTGCTATTACATGAACTGGTGATCTTAAGTTTTTAATTTAACACAAACACATGGGTTTTACTTAAGACATTACTTCAGCAGATTAAAGAAATGGGGATTGATCTCCAACACAAATCTTCCAATATAAGAAAAATAAACAAAATCTGATGCCGCTGTGATGATTTGCTAGATTGCCGCTATATGATTTGTTTTATTTCAAGTTATTTCAATATTTTACATGCACTGATGTCTTGTAAAAAGGAACGCAATAAAATTTAGCTCAATCGTGCTATTTGTTACCGAGTTGTAATGGTCAAATAAATCACATTAAAAAACGTAAGATAGAGTTTATATTCTGGTAACTCATATAGCTGTTCAAAATTCAATAAATAAATATTTTAAAGATTGTCAGTAGGTTAATTTTTATAATTAAACTTTACTTTAAAGAGGCACGTAATTATGATGTATAAACTTGTTTTCTTTACTGACATTTCAAAACGATTTTATGAAATATTGAGTACAGCAGTTTGAAAAATACTTTAAAATTATTATTCATTCGTCATTTCAGGTTTACATAAGATCCAATCAAAATATGTAAATGTAAGTAACGTTCGTCTTCATACTTTGTTGGGTAAGTTATCCCATGAAGAGGATCTTTAATTTCGTTTAATTTCGAAGGCGTATACTTGAATGTTAAAGTTTTTCGTTAAAAATAAGTATTTCGCTATGCTTCCCGAAACCCTTTACATTTATTTCAAGAACGACTTTTGATGATGCCAATTTTATTTATCGAATTCAAATTCATAGAAACGAAAATTATGTAAATTTCAGATATATGAAAATATGATTCCATGTGGCTGATTCCACGTGGATAAGATAAAGATTTACCGGGTGTCGTTTTTTAGCATACGGGTTTTACGCAGTGTTGGCATATTTCTTAATCGTGGCGCCACTTTGCGGTTTAACACGTTCACGCCGGCGCCGATTTTAATTTGTTTTTCTGTGAGGCGGCGCTCAAATTAATGCCGCGCTTCATCTGGCGGCGCGCGATTTTTGCCTGATCACACCTGCACACTATTTCATCATCAAAAATTAAAAAAATTATGTTATAAATAGAGCAATGTAGAATTATTATGTTAATTTTGTAGAATTTGAGTTATATTTAAAATACAGTATTATTATGTTTATGTTATTGAACAAAACTTATGTTTATGATACGTTATTAATTATAATTGTAATTAAAAATAAATGTTTTTTAATGAAAATACGTTAAATTTTTATTATTTTAATTTTCAGCGACTAATAGCAAAATCTAGTGCGTACCACCAGTGGTACGCGCCGCCCGATGAGACAATCTAGCGCGGGCCACCGGTGGTACGCGCCGCCCGATGAGACAATCTAGTGCGGGCCACCGGTGGTTCGCGCCGCCCGATGAGACAATCTAGTGCGGGCCACCGGTGGTACGCGCCGCCCGATGAGACAATCTAGTGCGGGCCACCGGTGGTACGCGCCGCCCGATGAGACAATCTAGCGCGGGCCACCGGTGGTATGCGCCGCCCGATGAGACAATCTAGTGCGGGCCACCGGTGGCCCGCGCCGGCGTGAACATGTTAATTAATAAGTCATTTCTGCTTTAAAAGGTGGGAAGGGGGTGGGTGTAATTTGGCGATGTTTTTATTCATTATTCATTTTTATTCATATTTGACAGTATATTAGCCATATTTCCTCATAAGCCAATCCAAATGCATCGCACTAGCATCCTTAAAGCTAAATTAGCAAGATATATTACAATTTTGAAATATTCCATTGTTACAACTTTGCATTAGTGGAATTAGATTTCAGTAAGGAGTTAAGCGAGTTAACGGGTGGGAAAGGGGGATGGAGTGGTTGTTCGAAATTTCATGTAGACTGTGACCTTCCTCTAGTTTTGAAGGTCAAGTGTGCAAAATGTTATCAAGCCTGGAAGAAAACTGTAGATTTGTATAAAAAACAAACAAATCTACAAACACTCATCTTCGTATTATTAGAGTCACATAAAAAAATTACCAGTATTTCATTTACCATCAACATTTCCGTTATTTCACGGACAAGTATACAACAATGTACACAAAACCTCATCTAAATTTACTACAGTTATAGTAACAAATATCCCCTTAAGGAATCCATCAGAATACAAAACACTTTTCTATATGTGTCCCCCCAAATTGTTTTATTTCTAAGCAACACAATGGAAAGAAAGCTAACAAAAATCCTGCAAATAAACCCCATCAACGCTGCTTTCTTAAAATAGAAAACAAAAGATGTCTGGAGTAATGGAATGGTCAAGCTTTTCGGGAACAGAATTCCATAGTGGATGCTACAAAGAAGATTCAGAAGCGCAGAATGAAAGACTAAGAAAAGAGATAGGGAAACAAATAAGAATTACACGTCTTCTGTAGTGAAGTCTATTGCTTCCAATTGAAAGGGGACGTGAAGTGATATAAAATAATAGCCACAAAAGATTTGGGCCTTGCTGTCTTGATGAGCTCCGGAATGGTGCGATTTGTGGTGAAATGTGGTAATTGCAATTGTCTGGAAATGTAGTTATAGACGAATAATAGATTTTTCAAAATATTTATTGGAATTGTTTATTATATTTATACATGTGCTATAAATTTTTAAAATAAATTTTTTAGAAAACCGTTTTTAAATTAAATCGTTAGCAACTTCTAAAAGAAATGTAGTTATATATAATAGAATATTTGATCGATATATTTATTATTAGTTATCATATAAATGTGTATAATAGATAATATTATTAAATATAACTTATTCTTTATTGTTAGATATAATTCAATATAATTTATTTATTTTAAGTAGTTTTATATGCGTTTGGCTTCTGTTTTATTAAATTTATTAAAAGCAACACTTCTTATATATTTTATAGGTTTATTTTTCAAGAAAAATACTTGCACTTCAAAATCTTATTCCAAAAACATAAAAAACATTAACTAATAATTTAAAAATGTTAACCGGTCCTGCGTGTCAGCGAGGTCTATGGGAAACTAGTATAAATTAAAACAAGTCAAATATAAAAAAATATTTAAATCTAAGTTTTACAATTTAATTGATAATTTTGTTATACAATTAATTAAAAAATAAATGAATCAATAAACGGAATAAGTTTAGTTTTTTTAAATAATTTTTTAAATTAAAGTTGGAACAGGTGTAGTATTGGACATTTGGCGAGTTTATGTTTTTGGCGACGGAAAAAATCAGACGATTAATTAGCACGATGACGTCATAGGGTTGCCAGATTGAAAGTCACTACAAGAATCGGAAATGCCAAGTGAGGTTGCCATACTATAAATTTATCGTCCCTATAAAACACGCCAAAAAAAAAAACTCGCGCCAAATGTATATACATCTGCACCAAAAAGTTTACTATATTGCTTGGGAGTAATTTTAATTTTATGCTTTGAAAAGTTAATTAATAACTTTTAATGCATTTATTGATCAATTCAAGTGTTGAATATATTTCCAATCATACACAAAATCAATCAAACCCAGTTTTACAGAACTTGAGACCCATAAAACTTAAGTTAAAAAAAACCTACACGATCATTTTCCTTTAATAAGTGCACTATTTCAAGTTGGGCAACAGAGGAAAACATAAACCTACATTCGCTTGGCGTTGCTCTGAAATGAGGGAAATGATTGATCGCCGACGGATTTACTTCGCCCCATAAAAGGAGTTTTTCGCAGGTTCTGCAACTCAATCGCGGGTGATTCATCACATTTATAAGTGTCGCCAATCCATTTTAAGGGATTTGGCGAGATTTGCTGATGATTTCAAAATACCCAGTTAAAATGGAGATTGAAAACACCCAGGGGCAGTTTCAGGGTGTTGATGTAGTGAGAGTTTGGTTGTGTTATTTTCATACTAGCAAAAATATAAATTATTCGTAACATTTAATTTTATAAACTAAATTAAAAAGATCCACATAGAAATAAATAAGAGTATGTATAAAAAAATAAGTATAAGTTATGTCTGGACAGACATAAAAAATTGGTGTGCCAAATAATGAGTAGTAATAAAAATAGACTGTAATAACTCTGTTTCTTTTCAACATATCAATATAAAATAAAGTGAAAGAAAGGGAGAAATTTTATTGTTACGTCCTCATTAAAAATCTGTTAGAGAAAATATTTTTATTGTTTTAATTCCACTTTTATTTAAAATACCTTTAAAAAATAAAAAACTATGATTTCATTAAGTTTTATTTAAATAAAATTATTAGTTTCCGGGAGTTGAACGTACAAACAGACCTCCATGTAATTATTTTAGTTGGTTAACAAAATGTGTTAAATATTTTGCACATTTTGTAAAAAGCTTTTTTTTAAAATATTCTTCAATTTTTCAAATTCTTTTATATATTTCACTAATATTAAAAAAATACATCAATTCAATAACATTTTAATTATATAGAAACAGCAAATACCTGAAAGTAAAAAAAAATAGGCCTTCACGTTTTTTTGTGAAAAATAAACACGAGTATGATTAATTTAATTTTTTCGAACATATTTTTAAAGCTTACATTTCAAATGCTAATAATGTTTAAAAAAAACAATCTAAAATAGTTTTAGAAAAATGATATATTTTACGAATAATTGTACTTAAAGAAATTTAAAACTTTATTACATTGTATATATTTTATTCATAATTCAAATATTAAGATATCAATACCTATATAACCAATTTAGTGACACCTCATCAAAAACACCAAATCTTAAAAAACTCTGTTAAATATCACAGAAACAGCAATTGTAACCAATAAGATTTTTCCTCTGCCATCAATTCAAATAATTTTAAAATGGAAAAAATAGACAACTAAAAATGATTCTGGCAACAGAAAAGGAAACGAGAATGACGTCATCAGAGGAAGCGAATGAATAGAAACTGGAAAATCCCATTCCATTAAAAAGGGATTTAAAATAAAATAAAATTAAAATCATGAAAGGAGATGACGGGAAAGTTTCTTTTCAATTTGATCTTATTTAATTCTGTTTTTGCGAACGTATTCATAAAGGTTTTTTTCCGGTTATTTTTCCAAAATCGATGGGGTTTTTATGTGGAAGCCGCTTCAATTATGTATATTGGATTTGGGATTTTATTTAATTTTCAGGAATTTTGGCATAAAATGTAATTTTTATGTATTTTTATATAATATATCCCTTGATTATTTAAATATTTCCATACATAACGAATGACTAAAATATTATTATGCGTTTTAATATTTATACGTTAAATGTAGATGCAGAAAATTTGTTGCAGAAATCCTCAGTAAAGAAAAGTCATATAATGTACGTACAATACATTTTCACTTAAATTTAATTTGTGTACGATCAATTCATAAATAAAATATTTCAAAGTTTATTTTTAAAGACAAAAGGAATTTTGAATCTCGATATTTTTTTTAAATATTCATTTAACTAACTTTTACGAAATGTCACTTTTTAAAGTTTGTGAAAAAAGGCAAACATTTCATTGCATGTTCAAAATCATAAAGTTAATTTTGGAATGTAATAGTCTTTTTTATTTATGCACTGTAAAAATTAGTACTTAAAAATGAGTACCTAAACACTCGTTTTTCTTTGAGAACAATTGCATCGTAAATGAGTGATGACGTACGCACATTTAAGTAATCGTAATTTCCCGAAAATGAGCAGTGTGATTTAATATTGCTAATATCAGCTTCTGCTCAATCCATTTTAACAAAGTGACCTGACACACTTAAAATGGTTATTCAAAATTTGGTGGTTTTGCACATTATTTGATGTCGATTACTTAAATGGAAACCGAGTTATTATAACTCAATTATCTTACTTCCCATTCTTTTGTCACACCTTTTTAAAATTTCTTCTGTTTATAATATCGTTTATAATAATTCAACGGATAGCGCACTGGGCTGCAGTGCCTGATCATATGGGTTCGATTCCCGGTAAGTCCTGGTTGTAATTGTTGAAATTTATTGAAAGTGATTTATGAAGGCAGACTACAAACAACTGCTCTTTTTTATTAATTTTTACTCATTGTACTCATTTTTGAGTACATGTGTTTTCAAAAATGACACTTATGTATTTGGAGGTATGATTAGCACTGATTGTATTAAAACAAGAGTACATTTTATTTTTTGTGGAGTACCTATTTTTAACAGTGTGATAACCTTTTAATTAAGATACTTCAGCATGCTATGCAAAACAAACAGATAACCGACGGTTAATAAACATGACTTGTTATTGTACAAGATCTGTTCATTGAGCTATTAGTGACAATTGGTATTTTCAGAAAGGATATTCCGGTAATAATGCAATGTAGTGATGACCACAATTATATGTGAACTGGTTTTTCAGTTTTTAAACTCGCACTCGACAATTAAACGGGTAAGACATTTGTAACATTTAAAAAACTTTTTTTACAGTTATTCATCAAACAATTACAAAAAAATGAGGTTATATGTTTCAAAACAAATTCCCAAGTACCGCGATATAAAATTGCTGTGACGTTTTGAAATCTCAATAAAAACATATCAAAACAAACCGATGCATTTGAAACATTTAAAAATAAGATAAAACACTATTTACATATTTATGGCAACTAAAAAGTTTTAAAAAAATCTCCCCGCCCCAAAAAGAAAAATTGAATCAAACTTTGAAAATGTTAACAATGATAACAATGGCTTTCAGAACGTCATTTACGTTTTTTATCACTGTCTGTAACAATCTTTACTGGCATTCGAAGCAGCTCGAGTTATTACAATCCGGTCCATAAAAACCACAAAAGAAAAACGAAGCGTAACCCGTATTATCATAATGGAGATAAAAATGAGTCGTATAGTCGTAGAGATGTATGACAAATCAGAATTGTCAGAATGTCAGTAAAAGTCTTGTTTAGTTTGACTTCCGTCACGATAAAAAAGTCAGCGGGTATTTTATAGCTTATCAGTGAAAGAACCATTTAGGAGAAAATATTTTATATCTATTTATATTTTATATCTTTATTTCAATTGAATATTATTTTTTTGTCTGAAACAATGATTTAAAAAGAAAAATTTTAGGCAGTTTTAGGAATTTTATTTTAATATGAGTGTTATAATATAGTGAGAACTGAATAAAAAGTAAGACTCTTAAGAAACAAAACAAATTTTAGTTTTGTTGCGTATTTTATATTTTTTTATTTGATTAAAAACATATTTTTAAATGCTATATAATTGAGCCGTATAGTTTCAAAACCAGATATATTAATTTTTTTAATTTTTCAGATAATGTCATTTATTTTAAGTTTTCCACATAATTATCAATAGACGAGGTCATAAAATTACGCAACAACCAGATGATATTGAGTTTGTTGTGTGAACGTAGCGGTTGGTTACAAAACCAGGACAGTAAAGTAATCGGTTTCAAAGCCAGATAGGTCAAGATGCACGTAGGGTAATGCACACCGATCGTAGCGCAGTAATCGAGCTACATACGACAGCTTGGTTGCATAATTAGATAGATCCAAAATAATTTTTTTCTATCACAAAGCAATATTTATACAGAGTTAAAATTTGGTTAAGACCTGTGTCTATCTAATGTAAAAAAGAAGATATAATTCTTCCTTAAATAATGCAAGTAATTATTAATTTCCGTTTCTGGTTTAGAAACTAGACGACTCAATATTGTTTAAATTTGAATTTTGTAATTTAATGTAACAATTTATGTTATGTAACAATTTATGTTATGTAACAATTTATGTTATGTAACAATTTATGTTATGTAACAATTTATGTTATGTAACAATTTATGTTATGTAACAATTTATGTTATGTAACAATTTATGTTATGTAACAATTTATGTTATGTAACAATTTATGTTACAATTTATGTTGTAATTTAATGTAACAACTTATGTTGTAATTTAATGTAACAATTTATGTTGTAATTTAATGTGACAATTTATGTTGTAATTTAATGTGAAAATTTATGTTGTAATTTAATATATGTAACCAGCGTTATTCATTTATGTTATTATCTTATATGTTTGTCCTATTATCATGTCCCCGTCACCTGTATATATTTTCATGTTCCCGTTACGTGTCTATATATTGTTCCCGTTATTACGATTGTAACGCCCTCTACATATGTTATGTCTTTCCCGCTGCGCAGGAAAGCTTCAGTCATGTAACTGCCTCTTACGGTGATGCGTATAAGGTTTCGTTCCTCCCCGAGATTATTGTAATGTTAGGCATATGTGATTAAAGATGTTTATGTTCTATCCTTGAATAGTTATTTAGTCAATACGCCTTATAAATGGCTACCCAACGTGGCGCAACACTGTAAGAACAGCAATTGCATGGCTCGCTTTTTAGGTTTTCGTTCCGATTGATGAAAATGGCGAGGGCCGCCATTTTGAAGTTCGTTTCTAAACGAACTATATTTCTGTTCTTCAGGCAAGAAGGAATGTCATCGGATGTTTAAGATAAGTGTTATTTTGTTTTCTCTTCAGTGTTATAATTTTTTTAATTTGTAGGCTAGGTTAAAGTTTTGAAACGCAAAGTTTCCGTTTCGAAACGCAAAGTTTCGTTTTTCAGTATACATCCTGTTTACTGTGAGGAGACAATTTTGCATAACACGTATGCTGTGTCTCGTTTGGAGTGTTATCTCTAATGATTTAATTTTAACTAGTCTTTTGAAATTAAACCGCAATGGTTTGCTGTGTTTTGGCACTGAATTTCAAACTAAGAACCACCTTGGTTCTGTAAATACTGATTGTGCGAATCGTATTTGGTAGCATTACGAATTCAAAATTCGTACACACGGAGATAAAAAGAAAAGCAATTTTTCCCCCTCCTCTCCACATAACTGATAGTGTTTTATTTCTCATTTATTTGAAATTATTGCTGGCCTTGAAAATTCTGATTGTGGGTTTTATTTATTTTATTTTGTTCTCTTTCGGGAAAAATAAAAGAATGTGGTTTGACATGCAAACATAAGAAATAAATGTTCTTAGTGTGATTCAGAGTAGTAGATTTTATATTGGCAGGAAGTTTTATTTGTGATAGTGCTTATTTAATTTAATTATTGGCATTAACTAATTATTAGTTATTTTGATCAGTTGGATAATTGATTATATTATAAAATTTAATGTTGTTTTTAAAATTTATTTTGAAAGAACACTTGAATTGATTCGTTATGAAATGGAAGTTTGTTAATGCTATTGTTTTGATTTTATATTTAAGTACTTCATAAATTTCTAAATAATTTAAACAAAAGTGATTCTTCTGATAAATAAATTTGTTCAATCATGTTAAAATATATTTTGGTATTCTGGTAATCTAATATTGAAATGGTACCATAGAAATAGTGCATTTTAACTAGAGATCGGGTGTTATACAGTGTCATCTACACTTGAAAAGATTTAATACTGCATAGTGTTATTTGCTTGAATAAATGAATAGTTGGAATGATTTTATAATGGTTTACAATAAATTTATAATAGTTTAAATGATTTAATATTATTTTAACTGATATTAATTGGTTTTCTGAAAAATAATTATAGACTATTTGAGTGCTAATATTTCATGGTAGGGTAATTGTAGTGAGTTTAAGTGCATTGAACTGTGAAATAGCTCTAGGACTTTGAGGTAATTATTTTGTGTGCCTGTTATCTACTGCCATAATCTGAACTCACATAGAACTAGACTCAAATCCCACGATGGCTTTTCTCGCACGAGGAAAGAAGATTGACCTGGTCCGGCTGGCAATTGAACTGGACTTGGATGGTATTGATAGTCTGAAAGTTATTCAACTGAAGACGAGAATACAAGAGAGTGAAGCATATAAGGACGATTTAGAGTTTGTCCAAGCAAGGTTTGAAGAGATAATCGCTGAAAGAATAAAAGAGGAAGACCTTGAAATTAAAGATAAGAAAAGGAAGGAAGACCTTGAAATTGAAGATAAGAAAAGGAAGGAAGACCTTGAAATTGAAGATAAGAAAAGGAAGGAAGACCTTGAAATTGAAGATAAGAAAAGGAGAGAAGACCTTGAAATTCAAGATAAGAAAAGGAAAGAAGTCTTTGAAGCTGAAGAAAGAAAAAGAAGATTGGAACTGGAGTACGAAGAGCGGAAAAGAAAAGACGATTACGAATTCCAACTTCAGAAGCTGAAACTCCAGGATGAGGCAACACGATCCCAAGTTCCTCTTACTCAGAACGATGGTTTTCAAGCAGCCAAACCAAGATTGGACTTGCAGACGCTGATCCAGAGATTCGATCCAGTGACGAATGACATCAGCTTATACCTCGTTCTCTTCGAGCGACAAGCTCACAGAGCTGAGATTCCAAGGACTTTCTGGGCCTCTCATCTGATTGGTCTGCTGCCATATGATATTGCTCAGATCATTGCAAGAGAAGTCGAAGAAGTTGCACAAGATTATGAAAAAGTGAAACAGCTGCTTCTAAAGCGCTATAAACTCACTCCAGAGAAATTTCGTCAATTGTTCACAAAACATTCGAAATGTCAAGAAGGCACTTGGACAGATTTCGCCTACGAACTTAGGAATTACTTTCAAGGTTGGATTACAGGTCTCGACATAACAACTTTTAAAGAATTGTCTGATCTGATGGTTACAGACCAGATTAAACGCCGTGTTCCACAAGAAGTCAAAGAGCACTTCATCGATGACTGGACACAAATAAAGACTACTACAGATCTAGTACAAAAGCTAGATGACTACGAGACGGTTCGTCC
The DNA here is from genome assembly GCA_963932185.1 of Troglohyphantes excavatus. NCBI lineage: Eukaryota > Metazoa > Arthropoda > Arachnida > Araneae > Linyphiidae > Troglohyphantes > Troglohyphantes excavatus. Next base: position 52,252,930 of record OZ010671.1, read on the forward strand.
AAACAACAGAAATGACTCTACGTCGAATACCAAGAAGTGGTCCAGTCCAAGATTTAATACTGGAAACTTCAGAAAAGTGGCGCAGAATCCAAAGCCAAGGCAAAATGAAAGAAATCCTAATCCAGAGAACAAACCTGCCATATACTGCTATGGATGTTCCAGACCTGGTTTCATAAAGGCAAAGTGTCCGACATGCTCTCCAACGGCGAGAAATGAGAATTTCCCTGCAAATTCACTTACCATGTACACTTGCCATTCCAAGATGTCCCCTATTGCACTGATTGATGTGTGCATATCCGGTGTACGAGCCAGAGTTTGTGCAGACACAGGTGTCAGCAGATCAGTCGCTGGTGAGATCCTCTACAACCTGCTGAAGAGAAAAGGAGTGGAGTTCCAGGAGACTTCAGTAACCATGACTTTGGCAAACGGTTACCAAACTACTGAAGAGGCTTGCACAGCCACGGTGTCCATTGAGATTGAAAACAAAACAATCATTCTGGATCTCCTTGCCCTTCCAAATGCAAAAGGAAATCGAACTCTCTTAGGAACAGACTTCCTAGAAAAGTCGGAAATTGTTCTCGACATAAGAAACAAAAGGTGGAACTTTTGTGACAACCCTCGCCGAAAGGTTTATTTTGGGAATGACATCACATTGACGTCTCAGCAACCTGTCGAAACTCTTCCCATCAACAGCTGTAATCTCCGTGAAGAAGAAGGCGAGAGCTTGAACATCGAGCAAAGGCTCCAGGTCAATAATTTGCTTCAGGATTTCGAGGAAAGCTTCAAACCAGGGGGAGAGAGCACGACTTTCATAGAGCACCGCATTAATACGGGAACGCATGCTCCAGTCGCTTATCCACCCTACAGAGTTTCTCCTGCGAAGAAGGAAATATTGAAAAAGGAACTGGATGACCTCTTGCAAAAGAAAATAATCGAAGAATGCGAGTCGCCCTTTGCTGCTCCGGTGGTGTTGGTACCCAAACCAAATGGAAAAATAAGACTGTGTGTTGACTATCGCGGCTTGAATGCAGTGACAGTTGCAGACCACTACCCTCTACCACAGATCGATGACCTTATCCATGACGCCCGACATGTAACTTACATGTCCACTATTGATTTGAGGTCAGGTTATCACCAGGTGAGCGTGCATCCGGAGGATAAAGACAAGACGGCTTTCACAACCCAGTTCGGAACGTTTAGATTCAACCGAATGCCTTTCGGGTTGAGAAATGCACCAGCTACATTTCAGAGGCTGATGGACAGATTTAAAAGTGGTCTGCCGGATGTAAAGATACTAGTCTACTTGGACGATATCATTGTCTTATCCGCTACCTTTGAAGATCACCTAAAAGACCTCAAGAAAGTTTTCCAACGACTTTCCCTGTTCAACTTGAGGGCAAATAGAGAGAAATGTCAATTCGCCTGCCCAAAGGTTAAGTATCTAGGTCACTGGATAACTACCAAAGGAATCGAAGTTGATCCAGAGAAGGTTGAGGCTATCCTGAAGATACCAACTTCGAAGAACGTCAAACAAGTACAATCCTTCCTACAGACCTGTTCTTGGTATCGAAGATATATTCCAAACTTTTCAGAAGTAGCAAGACCTCTTAGCAATCTTACTAAGAAAAATGTCATTTGGAATTGGGGAACAGAGGAAGAAACTTCTTTCAAGACTCTGAAAGAACTTTTGGTTAGTCCACCGATCCTTCGTCAAAGTGATCCAAGTCAAGCATACACTCTCCGAACTGATGCCAGCGGTTATGCCCTTGGTGCAGTTCTCTTACAAGGCACCGGATCTGATGAACATCTTATCGAGTATGCCAGTCGCTTACTCACTAGTGCCGAAAGAAACTATTCGACTACAGAGCGCGAGGCTTTAGCTGTAGTTTGGGCTTTAAAGAAGTATCGTGCCTACATTGAAGGTCAAGAGATTACTGTTGCATCCGACCACCAACCTCTTAAGTGGTTAATGAGTTTGAAGTCTCCTACGGGACGATTAGCAAGATGGGCTCTAGAAGTTCAATCTTTCAATTTGAAGTTAGAGTACATCCCAGGAAAATGCAACGTGGTCGCTGATATGTTGTCAAGACCAGCTTGTCAGCATGCCGAACCTTCATGTGAACTGTGTAGCATACACATCGACGTTCCCTCACATACTTCAAAAGAGCTCCGAGAAGAACAACTTAAAGACCCAGAAGTTGAGAAGATAATTCGTTGTTTCGAAAGCAATGAGAAAAACGTAGACTTCGCCAACTGGACTGATCGTGGTTACCTGATGAATCAAGGTGTGCTTTACCGATATGCACCAGACTCGGACAGTGACGAAGCACAACTGGTCATACCGGCTCAAGAAGTAAACTCCATCCTTAAAGATCATCACGATGCTCCAACAGCAGGCCACTATGGAGCCGAAGGAACATTCGATCGTATAGCAAAGCGCTATTATTGGACAGGTATGCGGAAGTTTATCACGGACTATGTAAAAAACTGCATAGAGTGCAACAGATACAAAGCTTCAAACCAAAAGCCAGCTGATTTGTTGCAAACTCCCGTTCCGGCCCAACGATTCGAGACTCTTGCAATCGATCTGTTTGGCCCATTACCAGAAAGCAGAGATGGTAAGAAATGGATATTCATCATCGAAGATGTCAACACTCGATGGGTTGAACTCTTCGCATTACCCACTGCAACTGCGAAAGAGTGTGCTACTACACTACTAGAAGAAGTATTATTGAGGTACGGAATCCCACGTAGAATTATAAGCGACAACGGCACGCAGTTTGTGTCTGCCGTAATGCAACAACTTTGCTGCATGCTAGACATCAACCAAACGTTGACACCGGTCTATCACCCTCAAGCAAATCCGGTAGAAAGAAAAAACCGTGATCTTAAACCTCGTCTTGCAATCCTGGTTCAAGACGAACACCGATCCTGGTCTGAGAAACTGCCAGCAATCCGTTTTGCGCTCAACACAGCAAAGTGCCAATCAACTGGGCAGACAGCAGCATTTCTCAGCTTTGGACGAGAATTGCGGACGACAGACGTCGTGACTAACGACATCGGAGGAGTGATCGACAACGACAATTTCGTCCCTGAAATAACACCGTACCTTAAAAAATTCTCAAGATTCACAGCCCAGATCAAAGAAGTCATCGAAACCCAACAAGACAAAAGAAAAATCTTCGCAGACAAAAGGCGTAATCCGGCTCCACCATATGCTCCAGGTGATAAAGTATATGTGACCCTGCATCCCGTCAGCAAGGCTGCCACTGGACAATCCAAAAAGTTTATGCCCAGACGAGATGGACCCTATGTCATCCTTACACAAAGATCACCATCCACATTCGCAATTGCCAGCCTGGACAATCCCCAAGTGCCCCTGGGCGTGTACCACACTTCTGCCCTGAAGGCCTACACCCAGGACCCCATCGAACGTCCTTGTAATCCGTTGCGAAAGCGAGGACGGCCACCAAACTTACCCAAAAGAACTGGTGCTGGCCCCTCGTCGGGACTACGTCGGAGCCAGAGGGGGAGGATGTAACCAGCGTTATTCATTTATGTTATTATCTTATATGTTTGTCCTATTATCATGTCCCCGTCACCTGTATATATTTTCATGTTCCCGTTACGTGTCTATATATTGTTCCCGTTATTACGATTGTAACGCCCTCTACATATGTTATGTCTTTCCCGCTGCGCAGGAAAGCTTCAGTCATGTAACTGCCTCTTACGGTGATGCGTATAAGGTTTCGTTCCTCCCCGAGATTATTGTAATGTTAGGCATATGTGATTAAAGATGTTTATGTTCTATCCTTGAATAGTTATTTAGTCAATACGCCTTATATATACCAATTTATGTGGTAATTTAATGTAACAATTTATGTTGTAATTTAATGTGACAATTTATGATTAATTTAATATAACAATTTATGTTATAATTTATGTAACAATTTATGTTATAATTTAAATTTATGTTATAATTTAAATGTATGTTATAATTTAAATTTATGTTATAATTTAAATTTATGTTATAATTTAAATTTATGTTATAATTTAAATTTATGTAATAATTTAAATTTATGTTATAATTTAAATTTATGTTATAATTTAAATTTATGTTATAATTTAAATTTATGCTATAATTTAAATTTATGTTATAATTTAAATTTATGTTATAATTTCAATTTATGTTATAATTTAAATTTATGTTATAATTTCAATTTATGTTATAATTTAAATTTATGTTATAATTTAAATTTATGTTATAATTTAAATTTATGTTATAATTTAAATTTATGTTATAATTTAAATTTATGTTATAATTTAAATTTATGTTATAATTTAAATTTATGTTATAATTTAAATTTATGTTATAATTTAAATTTATGTTATAATTTAAATTTATGTTATAATTTAAATTTATGTTATAATTTAAATTTATGTTATAATTTAAATTTATGTTATAATTTAAATTTATGTTATAATTTAAATTTATGTTATAATTTATGTAATATGGTCAACTAGTAAAAGTACTTGTTCTTCGTCAGGGTTAAATTGAAACAGTGCAACATAAATACACATGTCCTCAAATTAATTGAAACAAAAATTTAATAACTCTGATATATAAAATTGTCATTTATTTCTGGAAAAATTACCTATTTTCATGAAATATCTCTGAAATTGGCCCACTAGGAGAACGTTCTCTAGCATTAAAACAATTGTCAAAATAGGTTCACAAAATAAAATTTTAGGATTGGACATAAATAAAGAATTAGTGCCAAAAAAATTGAATAGAAATGATTCTAATAACTCAGCTCTTTTGCAACACTTAAAATCAAAATAAAGTGAATAATTGTTTTCGAACTATTGTTTTAAGTTTATAAAGTGTCATTGAGATCGAACGAAATATACTCAAATTATAGTAACAAAATTGGACTTATAACTTATTTGGAATAATATATAGGGAATATATATGTATAATTTTAACTTATATTTTAGATAAGTCGTCGATTACAAAAGGTAAAACATCTTCCCATGTAGAAACTAGAATTTAACAAGTTCAATCAAGTTAGGTTCATTAGGTTCAGAGATAAGAAAAAGGAACCCCCTGCATTTTAAAAATAAAAGTTTTGCATTAAAATAGAAAACAAAACTATTTAAATCTTATTCCTATGTCATTTTTATTATTAGAATTGAAGACGTGTGTGCAGGAACAAGGCAGCTCCACTTTTTTTATTTACATTTTTCATTTATTTCAATATAGAAAAAAAAACCTCTATCGATTGGTGCAAGAACCAGACAACCCTAAGCAATGAATGTAGAGATATAAAGGAAAACGAGGTGTGCTCTAGTATTATAAGATGCAAGAAAATTTCAGTGTTTTTCGTTCTTATTGAACAGTTTTGAAAATTGGAGACGACTTGATACTGACGTCTTCAATTTATATATTAGTATCAAACTGAAATATAAAAAGGCATGAAGATATTTAGAAAAATGTCCTTGATAGCTTTTGTATATATAAAACATCATATTGGATTTTTATTTAAAATATTTTTAATTTTCGTTAAAGTTAACTTCCAGGAAACTCACAAAACTATTTTTAAAAAATATATATTCTGTACATTACTGAGAAAATGCAGACCGTGGATCTACACATGTCCTAAAACATTAGACAGTTAATTTGTTTGTAGAAATATACCCAAACTAACATAAACAACTAACGGAATAAGATGTATTTCACATTTGATTTTCAATCAGACAAATAACTTATTTAATTTGTTCAAGGAATCCAAATACAATTAATCCAGCGTTTTTAAACATGAAAGCATCCCCAAATTAACAATACTTCGATCCCATCCAAAAACAGAATCCACTTCTCAGAAACTCACACATTCCAGAATCTCAGATAATTGGCTGTTCTCGTCATTCCGAGATTTCCGCGATTGCGCCTGAGCGAACAGCACGAGAACTCGACGAGTGATCTCGTTTATTTTTCTCCGCTCCTCAGAGTCAAAGCGACACCGAACCCCGTGAATATTTCATGAGATAGAGCTGAGATAGAGCTCGCAAAATAATCTCTCTTTTTTTTGAAGAACAAGCTCGTAGGAGGAGATTCGTGTTGATGGGAAACTGTTTTTTTTTATGTAGCGATTTCTGCGAATTCTACTGAAGTGAGCTGGAAGTCGTGTTGGTATGGGATGGAAGATTTTCCAACTGTCAGAGATTTATTTGTAAAATATGCTACTTGCAAGATATATGGAATGTTTTAAGTGTATAATGTAATTGTAGCTTACACTGTAAAAAAATGTACTTAAGAATGAGTACCTGGACCTAATCGTTTTTCTTTGAGTACAATTGCATCGTAAACGAGCGATTGCGTACTCAAATTTAAGTAATTTGCATTCTTATAACTGAGCAGTGTAATTTAATATTGCTAATCTCAGGCTTCTGTTCAAGCCATCTTAACAAAGTGACCTAACAAACTTAAAATAGTTGTTCAGAAGATGGTTTTTCGCAGTATTTGATGTCAATTGCTTAAATGGAAACTGGGTTTTTACTACTGAATTATCTTACGGGACTGGCACACAATAAATCTGATCGGGGTCAAATGTCCTGACGCCTATTGAGGTTGCGTTGGGTGCCAGCTCATGTGTTTCAATTGCATTGTAAATGAGCGTCGACGTACTCAAATTTAAGCAACTCTACTTTCGCGAAAATGAGCAGTGTGATTTCATATTGCTGATTTCAGCTTCTGTTTAAGCCATCTTAACAAAGTTACCTGACATATTTAGAATAGTTGTTCAGAAGATGGTTTTCCACATTATTTGATGTCGATTGCTTAAATGGAAAATGATTAATTACAACTCAATTATCTTACTTCTCATTCTTTTATTACAGCTTTTTAACATTTATTCTGTTCATAGCTTCTTAATGTTGCTCTGATAGTACAACGGATATAAGGCACTGCACTGCGGTGCCTTAGGATCTGGGTTCGATTCCCGGTAAGTCTTGGTTGTAATTGTTGATATTTATGTAAAGTGATTTATGAAGGAAGCTTATGTAGGCAAGCGACTGCTCTTTTCATTCATTGTACTCATTTTTGATTATATGCCTTTTTCATAAATTAAACTTATATATAAGCAACGAATGTACTCAAAAATGAGTACATTTTATTTATTTTTGAGTACGTAATTTCAACAGTGCACCTGTAAACAAAGGAACTTATTTTACGGCCACCCAGTATTTATAAAGACAAACAAATTCCCAAGTAAAAGATACTGTAAACAACTGCAAAGATTACTGCATCATAGACACAACAAATCAATTCAAAAGATATTCGGTAGACAGCGCTATTCATTTACTTTTTCTCTCTTATTGCACAAAATGGCGAATCCAAAGGCTAATGGTGTCTGCTAGATTGATAGAAATTCTAAAAAAAGAACCGGGGCTAATTGTTACGTCGATACGGCTTTCATTGAATGACGACGGCAGATTTTTTTTGGCAAAGGAAAAGTTCAGTGGCATCGCCAATCAATTGATAATTTCTAATGTTTGATTGATAGAGAAATAATGAAAATATCCCACTTTATCCGCAAAGGATACAGATGACGTAGCGGAATGTTTTTGTTACTATGATACTGGTTAAAATAGTCTTTGAATTGGTAAATTTGATATGTTATGTTATACGTATAGTTCTGAGTCAAAATGGTTTAAATGATTATGGTGTGTTTTTTCAAAGTTAATGATGCTGTTGGGTATATCTGTAAGGACTAGACATCACTAACTAGAGCTGTACATTGGGCTATTGGCGACGGTTCGGGGCCTATCTCGAAGGAAAGACCCGGGAACAATGCCTTGTGTTATTGAAGCATGGTCAGATGAGGAAAACACCTGAGCTGGCACCCAACGCAACCTCAATAGGCGTCAGGACATTTGACCCCGATCAGATTTATTGTGTGCCAGTCCCGTAAGATAATTCAGTAGTAAAAACCCAGTTTCCATTTAAGCAATTGACATCAAATGCTGTGGAAAACCATCTTCTGAACAACTATTTTAAGTTTCTTAGGTCACTTTGTTAAGATGGCTTGAACAGAAGCCTGAGATCAGCAATATTAAATTACACTGCTCATTTCTGAGAAAGTAAATTACTTAAATTTGATTACGCACTCGCTTATTTACGATAAAATTGCATTCAAAGAAAAAAGAGTATGTTCAGATACTCATTTTTAAGTAACTTGCTTTTTACTGTACAGGTTTAGTATCTTAAATGGCAGTCGAATAGCATGTTGTGTAGGAAATCAACGACCATTTTCCCATCACCCCTGCTTGTCTGTAATAGAACAATCCACTGCATATTAACCATCAGTAACCTGGTGGCGGTAACATTAATGATAAAAACCTTCATGTAATCGTTCCTGCGCCATCCCAGCGGGTCTATAACATAGTCGCCCACTTAAATGTTCCTTTTAAGTAATTCTTATCCTAGTTAGAATCTAAAGTTTAAATATATTCAATAGTGTTTTGTCTACCCTCTCGTATTACGTCTCTAACACAAAACAACATGTCAAACCAATTACAAGTGTCTTCTGAAAAACCAACTAGCTGAAAATTCTTCCCTATTTACAAATGTATTCCAATTCGCATCACATGAAATTTTCTTTTTAAAAGATATACTAATGCAAGTCATTAAAACATAAAGTAAAGGCAGTTGCTATATAAATGTTACATTCAATGATGAACATTTAAGAAGGAAGGTGCATAGTTTTCACGATGATACTTTTTAATATTTTTAAACATTAAAATGCTAGCCCACTAAGTAAAAGAAAGATGATTTCGAAATCTTCTGAATAAAAAAAAATCATTTTAGAGTCAACAAAATAATTTTTACTTATAAACTATTTTTCTAAAATACACTATAAATCAAAACCATTTATAATGTTGCAAATGTTGTTATAATAAGGAAATATATTTTTATATATCTATGTTTTAGAACGTGTCTTAAAATGTAAGGCTATATAAGGCGAACATGCTTATTTTTAATACCTAAATAAAAGACTCTTTGAGAAAGTAGCTTCAAAAATTTGCATAAAACGAGCGAAGTAACTGCAAAATTATACAACAGGAACAGCGTTATGCTTTCAAAATAATAAATAGGGACATGTTATTTCTCAAACTTTTTAAAACTTGTATACAACTTTAAGCCTTTTTTAGTGTGTTAATATTAAAATAAAATATTTTTAATAAAAACTCATCTTTATATCTTACTAAACATTTTGTAAGTATTTTCGCATTGAAAGCGAATTAATGTATGTATGTGAAAGGAAAATAAATTTAATTAAAGCAATACAATTGATTAATTCATAATAAAGTTACTAAATAAAAAAAAAAACAGTAATTTCTTTTTTATTAAGGACCTTACGAGGGTAAGTTTTGATCGTTTCCACATCTGTAATCTGTAGTTAACCGCGAATTTTTTATGTTTCAAAATGAACATTTATAATATGTGGATGAATAATTTTGAAATGACTTGATTAAATGGTAAAAAATAAAAACAACGAACACGTTTCCTAAATAAACACGATTTTAGAAATATGTTTTTTCCCAGGGCAGTTCAATATAAGATTAATTCTAATTCATTTAATTCAGATTATTACAAATAGTTAAAGTGTTTTTATTGTGTATTTTTTTTAAGTGAGCGAATGATTATGCGTTTAAGAATTCATGCACATACGTTTGTATATAGAATGCCAATTCGGTATAGAAGGTTATTTTTAAACACAAAATATTGGATGTTTTGTTTTAACATTCAGAGCTTTATGTGAGCTCAGTGCCTTAGTATTTGAAACAGCTTAATAGATGTATTGTATCAATCCAATGCAAAGGTGCTGAAATCGAATCCTTGATATGCTGGAATATTTGCTGTGGCTCAGCATATATCCGCAATGCTTATCATATTTTGCAATTGAAATCGTTCACTAATATGCAACATTAAAAAAATCGGGTATGGCTGTGTTGCGCTTTCTGAACAGTTTTACGTGAAACGTCATTACAGCAGATTACGGTAATATTAATTGGTCGTCAACGAGAGCTTCGCCAACAAACAAAATATGCTCGAGCTGTTACGTTAGATTCTACGGCTACTCACATACATGCACTATACGCTGTTTTCTTTATTTTAAATTGTTACGCGCATTGGCTCTAATTTGCTCTCATATAAGACCAATTTGTATGTCAATCGGGCTATTTATCATGAAGTTATAGCGCCGAAACTCATCATTTTAAACGCGTTACATAATATTCATCACGATAGCTTACGTACAGTAGACGTCCAATTATCCGAACTCCAGTTATCCAAATCAAACAAAGCAGATCGTCAATAATCTGCATCCAGATCACTTTGAGAAATAAAAAAAAAAGAGATCAGCAAAATTCACATTTCAAAAGTTTTTCTTGATTGAAAACTGAAGCGTAACCCATATTATCATAATGGAGATAAAAATGAGTCGTATAGTGGTATAGATGTATGACAAATCAGAATTATCAGAATGTCAGTAAAGGTCTTGTTTAGTTTGACTTCCGACATGATAAAAAAGTCAGCGGGTATTTTATAGCTTATCACTGAAAGAACAATATAGGTTCTTTCAGTGTTTTAAATCTATTTACATCTTTCAATTGAAGATTTTTTTTGTCTGAAAAGGACTATGGAGCGATTATTATCGGCGAATGATATTGTTTTTAGTAGTCATTGAATTATATTGCATTCTAAAATTTTTTTTTAAACTAAGAAATAGCCCTTTTAGTGGATTATCCAATTATCCGGATATTCGATTATTCGGAAGGGATCTGGTGATCCGGATAACCGGAGTTCTGCTGTAATTGATTTAAAAGATATTTTACGTGAAAATAAATAACAATAATAGAATAGCAATAAGAGAATAGTAATAGCAGACGTCTATAGGAGTTCCAGCCGACTATACCAGAACTACAGTCTTTTATGTCCCGATATACAAGCTGCCGATTTTAAAGACGTTTCACGTCAAAAACGCTTAGCCAATTTTTGAAGAACCATTTATATAACGGACACTCATCATTACAAGCAATCAGCCTAATGCACACCAATTACAAACATTAATTATCACGTTATTCTATAACTCCACCTGGCACTATTAATTGTGCGAAAGTCATCCAAACAAACAAACAGCCATTATACCACCCAACAAACAAAGAGAATGATCCATTAAGCTCTCATCCAAACTACAACTCAACTTATTTCCATATGCAAATATTTGAAGTCAGCGTCAATTAAATCACTCTCGAAAGCAAAAGACATATTTTAAAAGCGGGAGCTGCAACAGCCATCCCTCAATATGAAGCCTGTCGCTTTCCATCTCTGTGTGTTTGTCTTCTCTTCTCACCGCAGTCTGTTTCTGCATCTGTGAATAATTGAAGACGTTGCCATTAAAAAAAAGGAGAAGGTATCGATCGTTTGGCCAGGTTTCCGCGATCGAATGCGAGTTGACTGGGACCGTAACAGTTGGTTGTGGGTTTGGACAAAGAATACGCACATTGTATTATTGGACAATGTGTGTATTATTTTGATAATGTATTTTTAAGTGAAGTTTGAGATTATGTGAAAATCGTTTTTAATAATAAAATCTCTAATTGCGTAAGTTCATGTTTTTTGCCTTTATTAAATGATCAGAAATTATCTGTATTAAAATGTACTTGGAATCGGCGTTTATTTTTGCTGCTACAATGGTATAATAATGGACCAACAATGGGAATAATGTCCATAAAAATAATGGAAGTACAATGCATCAATGGAAGTACATGACATTAACTAAAACTAATGAAACGATTTTGATGAGACTTAGTAAAAGCCTACTTTTAACTGAGGAATATATTTTAGCGTCGTGTGTTTTAAAATTCTTAATTATAAGCACATATAGTCAGTCACTCCAAGTACTAAAGAATGTATGTCTAAAAGCTGCATTTTGGAGGAAAGCAAAAAATCTGTTTTTTCCCCTTATGATGATAGTGTGTAAGAACTTTTTGTGATTTGATCATATATTTTATTTTGCATCAGCTGATGATATAAGACATTTTGCCACCAGGTAAAAATCACAAAATGTCACATTTAGAATAATAACAGAATTTTTTTGAAATACGACCTTTTTCAATTGAATTCGCAGTTTTTAATAACTGTAAAACAAAATATACAGATAATGAACCACTATAGAAGTATGAAAAGTTTAGAATTTGAATAAGACTCTGTATTAACAAGCAAAATCTCATATTTATTTCACAATAATTATGTTTAATTCATTTATTTATGAAATTAAACATATGAATTTCGTAAAGACGTTGAGGCTTTATGTAACAGACAAATTTAATACAGTAAAAAAATGTTGTTATAAAAATATCAATTTTAATTTTTTTTATCTCTAACGGCAAAGTCATTTTCATGGAAATATGATCTTGCAAAAAAAAGTATACCCTCATAAAAAAGCAGTCCTATCGTTGCCTTTACACTCTGTTGCAAGAGTCCACATTTAATGTATTTAGGAGGTAAACAGAATCGATTTGGATATTCACTAATGGTATTTAGTGGTAAACAAATAAATCTAATAAGTACTTTTCTCTTCAGTTACCATGAATGGAAATACGAAGCAGAAGGGAAGCACGGCATTATTGTGTTGATTTATGTATAGTTACGTCATTCATTGGTATAAAAATAATGTAATATACAGTTTCACGCATAAAATAATGTCATGAAACTTCGTTGAACTGCAATATAGTTGGTGGGTTAAGTTAACTTTACAATAGAGCTACACACACAATGGGTTTTTGGTTAACATGTTATAAGCGCAGTTCTTACGATTACTAATATCATAAGGGAGGTTATAGATATTTTTTTTGGTGTTTGGTAATGATATGATTTGGTGTTTGATAAATTCTAATTCCATAGAACTGCTAATATTATTTATTAGATGTATACTGGCACATTTATTTTATAAAATCTATTTATTGCTATTTTTAAAACGGAAATAGTAGCAAGAAGTGACACTTTTACGCACAAAAAAATTCATGGGACTTCTAGGTAGTTGGTTGGATATATTAACCATGCATTAAGCCTATACACACAATGGGTTAATATTGGTGGGGTTGGGGGGGATCGGGTTTTATCCGAAGTAAAACCTCGGAAACACGGCCTGGTAATTTTGAAGGAGGGCCTGATAACGAGGATAAGAGTTGATAACAGCTGCATTCTGCATTCCAAATTTCTGAACTACAACTTAACTGGATGACATTTGGAGCAAGACAGGTTTAACGTATACGATCGTTGCACATCTCGTTTGTGGCGAGGAAAACCATCGAATCCAGGTTTGCTGCTTTTTCAAATTGGCTTTATTTCAATTTATTGATTGATTAAAAGTTTTGTAGTTTCCTAAATTTCTTTTATAAATATTATTAGAGTACAAGTTTTTATCTAATTTAGATCTCTTTCTCTGTTTATTTGTAAAATCGAGTCTATAAAAATGCTTGCAATAATTGAATCATTAATTTCAGAAACCAGTACTTTGTTTTACGGAATTAGGAATACGGTAAACAATAAATATTTTTGTGCATAATCCTGTCAAGTGCCATTCTATTTTATGAGTTATTTTTCAGTGTGAATATTGTGTTTAGTGCAGAAATCCGGCCAGTGGTGTTATATCGCAAGTTGAGCGTGAATGCAAAATTAAATAGTCTGTTAACTGGCTTCTGAAATAAAAGAAAGTTTATATTTTTTTACTGGGTAAATAATCTTTTAGGAAAACAAATTTTTGTGCACACTCTTGTCCACTGCTATTCCCTCAACTGTACAATTTTCCTTTAAAACTGTACTTTTTTACATTAAAAACGTATTTTATTGCAGAAACCCGCTAATTCCATTTTTGGTAAGGAATAAATATTATAATTTAATTACAGACAAGATCCACTTTGAGAAGATTCCAAAGCTGAATCTTGATTTGCAAAAACATAAGTCGTTGTACTTTACGTAGTAATATAATTTTAGTGTCGTTACATTTAAAATAAAGTGAACTACATTTTAAAGCAATAAAATAATTTTGGATGTTTTAATGATTTTGTATCCCATAGAAAGTGCAAAGTATAAAAGCCATTGCATTTATTAAACAAACAAAATCCACAGTTAAATATCAAGATTGGAAACCTAAAATTAAAATCTAGTTAAACTTTATTGTGGTGAGGCAATACCTTGCATTATCTGCCACCCCACTTTACCACGCAAGTTTCCATCAGGTGCCAAGAAGTCCCCGAATTTCCTATTCTGAGCACCATTATCAAATAGTTGAATGCAGGGTTCAACAAAAGAACCAGACTTTTGGGAGACTTTGTAGCCATAAACTAATGTATATAGCTCTTTCTTCTCACCAGTTTCCAATCGACGTCTTGAGAGGAATTCTCGAATCAGGATCCTGCCGACAAGATATATCCATATCCAAAGTGACCAATCGTTCAGGGATTGGTACATTTAGGGGCGGACCCTCCACAACAACAAAATTGCGGTACATATCCTTCAGACAGTATCTCTGCCAACATCCAAAATAGACACTCTCGTTTTGGAAAGTTTGGTCTCCTTTTGCAACGGAAGTGTCAGTTAACGAAAATACACCATACAAGTCTTAACTTTAACGATATGTTAATTCAATAATTGTAATTTAAACAAACTTAACTCTATTATCTATTTACACATTTCGATGTGCCGGAGATCTGGTGAGCTTGTATCAACCTTATTTACTCACACATTTAATAAACTTGTAAAATTGATGAATGTCTGGTCTATGTGTTCCTACCGTAATTAAGTTACAGGTGTTCAGCATTTTATGCTATTGAATCAACAGGAAAGAATACATTACGGGACATTTAATTGGCAAGGTTGGTTTATATTAATACATTTATTAAGAGGGGATTTCTTTTGAAGCTTATATGGCGTTGTTGCACACCACATTTAATTTATATAGTAAATATATACCATCAAAATACATAATACAATTCAATATTACTCCAATTAATTTTTTTAAAATAAAAATAAAAAAACCGAAACGAAATAAAGGTTGTTGATAAATAATGCTGATTTAAAACAGAAACAAACTAAATCCTGCAAGACATTTATGAAAATAAAACGCAAAATAACAACGTTGTAATCTAATTCACATCTCCCATATTTATTGCTAAACTGAAGCATGAATAAAATATAACTCATATTTGATTTCCTTACATCCAATTCTAAAACAGCGCCGCATTTTAAATAAGCAAAATACCATAGATACATTCAGCGTTCTTTTTTTCACCTGTTATGCAATAAATTATTCCAGAGTTTAAAAAAAAATATGTGAAAACTGTAAAAGCTCATTCGAGTGACGAACACTCTTTTGGGTTATTTATTTATTCACAAACGCGAGACGACTTCACTTTATCGCTTCACCATTATTTTTTTAATGACGATAAATATATGAAACCGGAGATTTAGGTTGAGAGCGTGTCGGGCAAATCAACAGCCCCGAAAAGTTGCTGGGAGCCCTAGGGAAGGAGATGATGTTCCTCGTGAAGTATTCATAAACAACAATTCTAAAGAAATACCGGGGTTTATTTTTATGGGCCGAGATAGAATTTCGAAATGAGATGTTCTCTTGAGGGTGCAGAGAAGAACGCTTTATTATCCATATTTTTCAAACAAAAGAGTTGTTTTGTTCGGAAAAATGGGAAAGGACACGATTTGTACGCATCAAAAGGAATTATAAAAGGGATCTGAAACGTTGGGCAGCAAAAAGGTAATCGTGTTTTGATTTATGTTTACATTCATCTAAGATAACTGGGTTATAAATTGGTTTGTTGTTTATGATTAATTCACATTGAGGTTGAAATAAGGTAAAATAATATCTTTACCAATGAAGGTAAAAATTGGATGTACATGTGTAAGAGCACACATATAAAGGTTTTTCGTTGAATGTCATTTCAGTAAATTATGGAAACATGGAGATTATTTTAAGATTATACGCACATTGACATCCAATGCGCATTACGACTTTCATACTTGCTATTCACCATATAGTTGTTATAGTGTCGGAATGGATCACCTTATAAACGTGGAATAGCGTTTTGATCCTGAACTCCTCATCCCCCTCCTCACACAGTGTTAACTGCAAAGTTTGGTTTGTTTAAATAATTCCGCACTACAGCTGTACAGTTGGCTATTGGCGACGGTTTGGGGCTATCTCGAAGGAAAGACTTGGGAACGGTGCCTCGTATTTTTGAATCATGGTCAAATAACGAGGACAACAATTGAGCTGGCACCTACAGCTTCAATAGGCGTCAGGACAGTGGACCCCGATGAGATTTACAGTGCACCAGTACCGTATACACGCTGGTGTAATTTGTTGGATGTTCTGGACAACTTTCTAGTATTTTCGTAGCGAAGCTGGCAACCCTCCGATCACAAGTTCATTACCTTTTTACTTTTCTTTATCAAGTACACCGGACGGACTCAAACTAGAAATCCTCTGATTACCAGCGGAACGCCTTTATCCACTGGGCTACCGGGCCCCCTTTAACAAGAAAGACGTTTCAAGTCCAAAATCATCTATACTGTTCTTTCAGATTATATTTTTTTTCTCGATGTGTACAATCCGCAATTTCATCCTATATTCAAAGCGTTTGAAAAATAATGATTCAAACATATAGATTTCAAATGATCGTATATCAACCTTCGAGCATGGATCCTTCATGGTAGAGAAAACATAATGTTATAACCTCGCCTACATCAAAGTGAGGCCAACATGCATGGCCTCAGACACGTGGTTAATTACGTCATTCCATTCATAAATTTGCACTGTTACACATTTCCCAATTCATCAGCCAATCGCGAGTATTTTTTAATTCATAATTTTGAAAAGAAGTCACGTGTCCATTCGGTCTGGGATGGTCGGTCTGAGATGTTGGTTTCACGATTATTACGTCATCTTCGCTCTACTACAGTCTATTCATGCTCGAAGATATCAACTGTTTAATTTATTTTATGAAAATATTTTCTGAAATCTTAAAGTTATTAAATTACTAAATAATATGTAAGATGTATTTAAAAGTCAAATTTTAGTATACTGTCTTTTACAAAGTACTTAAAATATCAAAGAACTCTTATTACGATCTTTGATAATTCGAACAACTCTGAGTAGTTAGAAAAAAAATTTAAAATTATAAGGCTGTTTTCTCTGCAAAACAGCTTACTTTATATATCCAATGCCTGTATATTGTATATAGATTTAATGTGTATCACTTTCATAGATATAGTTTCCAAAAAATATCCCAACGCTTTTGATTTGATAATTATTTAAAAATCAAATATTTTTTTATGAATTTAAAGCTTATGTTTAAAGTTCATTCATTGAAATAACAGCCTTAAACTTTAATTTTTTTTCTCCAAATTTTTTTTTGTTTCAATTTTATAGCAGATAAGATATAAACATTTCACAATTAGAGTAAATGAAAGTCTCCCTATTAACCTACAATTACCTTAATCCTAGAATTACCTTTTGGCACGAAAACTACAGAGTTATTACCAAAAAATTGGCAACCGTGTTGAGCATCAACAACTCCTTTTATCGCTCAGACAAACACACAGAAAATCCATTTTACATTAGAATTTTGTGAATACATTATGCACAGCTCTTCGCAACTGCGCATGCGCTGGTCAGTGCAAATCTGGTACTGAATTACAAAGAAACGTATTTTTTTTATCAGATAAGTTGCTGGCTTTTGTCCAATTTTTCAGAGTATTATAAATTAAATGAGATTCAGTACCGTTTTAAGTGGCTCTCTTTAGGTATAAAGCACTCACTTTAATCGATTTGAAAGTAAAGGGGTTTGGTTATTTTTTTTCTCACTAAAATTAGAATATTTCCATTTTTTTATTGATTTTCCCGAGTAAATAATAAAAAAAGAGTATTCTTTCGAAAGAAAAGGTATGCAAAATTAGATATGAATTAAGAATATTTTTTTTGTGTAGTGTTTCGCCTTTTTTTTTACTGTGCATGGCAGTTTCGCTGAAAAAAAGGAACTACGAATGAATTTCTCGAATTCTTTTAGTATTTTTCTTATGAAATTGTCGACTCCTATGTCATTTGTGCATTTACTTGCCACTAAAGTATGTTTTTATGTTTATAATAACAAAATTCACGAACATAAATGCAAATTTAAAGAAAACAACTTTAATCATTGTAGTCATAATGGCATGTCAGAAGGTGAAATTCTGTTATTATTATTATAAGTTAAGATGGACTTGCAATAGGTTTATACACTGAAGTATTTGTAAACTCAAATCTACAATTTATGCATTTGATCAATCCAAATTGTACATGAAACAAATAAAGTAATGCAGAAGATTACCCCATTTATCCGAATTACAGTTATCCGGATCAAACAAAACGGATCGCTAATTATCCGAATCCAGATAACTTTGAGAAAAAAAAAGAGAGAAGCAAAATCCAAAAGTTCCTTATCGTTGAAAGACGTCGTTTTTTATGGTCATTAAATTATGGTTCATGTTGAAACAAAATTAATCATCGTACTATATAATAATATTTTTTTCGTGAATCGATTATCCGGAAGGTATCTGGTCCCAAATGATACGGATAAAGGAAGTTCTACTGTGTAACATACTTATATATAAGTCTTTGGATATTATGTATTTACTTGGTGGACATTTTAAATAGGTTGACTGATTAGAACAACTAAATAGCTATAACAACGTTTCAGGACGTTCGACGATTGTGAAATGGATGTTACCACGCCAACGCTGATTCACGGCTCATGTTTTAGTTAGTTAGTACCTTCGAGTATGAATGGACTGCAGTAGAGCGAATATGACGTCATCATCGTGATGCAAACATCTCAGACCTGATGGTACCAGACACGTGACTTCATTTCAAAATTTATGAATGAAAAAATGTGCGCGATAAACTTGTGATTTGGAAATAATAGTAAATATGTACAGAATATTTTTATAAATGAACTAGAAAAAATTTATGAATGGATGACGTAGTAAACCACGTGTCTGAGGCCATACATGTTGGCCTCGCTTTGATGTTAGCGAGATTATAATCTTATGATTTCTCTACTATGAGGAATCTATGCTCGAAGGTTAGTACTATTTCTGTATACATGCACTTAATAAACTTAACCGGCCAATGCTGTTTGGTGGCTCATTTTTTCGTTACGGTCATACATAGTTACGATAACACCTTGCTCTACGTGCGTCTTTTACTCGGAACCGATTTTAAAGACATTAAACGCCAAAAAAAGAGAGAAAGAATTCATCCTTGAAAATAAAAGTAAAGCAGTTCATGCCAAAAAGTAGAACGCATCCAGAAAATAAACACAAACGAATTTTAAGAAAAGGACGAAAAAGACAAAGAATAAGAATAGCGTTTCTCCAATTTCCCAGACAACTAAATAATCGAAATCCTTTCTACTAACAAAATTCCGTTTTCTTCTATAAAAAGAAAGAGACGAAAAACGTAGAAAAGAAAAACTATTATTTTCATTTCGAATACGTGAGACGGATAAGAGATTAAGAAAAATCAAGGAAGTGTAACGGATTGGACACAAAGGGCCTCGTATTTTATTGGACGTATTAAATAATGATCGCTATTGTGGAAGGGACGGCCAGAAACAATTAAATATCATCTTTTTAGATTGTAGTTTGCGATTTAACGTTGAGATGGAAGTATTTACATTGCTCAGAATGGGTTATTAAACTCTCTTGACAGTCATAGACGTGATATCACGTCCAAGGATCAACAGTTTTTTTCTCTCCCAAAATGCGCCTACATTCATAAAAATGCATACTTCATTATACAATATATTTTTTTAATTTAAAGGTTGGAGGTACCACTTACAAACTACCTGAATACAATTATTTAAATATTGAAAAGTAATATAAAAAAATCGTGTTGAGGGAAAAATTAATTAAATTTTCAATTAGGGAAAAATCACTTTACATTTTCAGAAATCGCGTGGGCGTCAGTAGGTTAACGATGTTCTGATCGATAAATTAGAATTTAGTAAAAAAAGGATTGTTTGTCAATTTATTTTCGTGTTTTCAATAACTTCAAAATTTATATATATATATATATATATATATATATATATATATATATATATATATATATATATATATATATATCGGCTTCGTAGTAAAACCACGTGTATTTAAACCAAAGATTCAAAGATTTACCAGTGGTAGTAGGAGACGAAGTAAAAGTAATAAACTTCGAAATGGGAATGACCTTGGTGTTGGATTGTAGAGGGGGAGGAACACTGACCTGGGATTTCGTCGCCAATTACGGATGATAACTGTTTCGTTTAAATATATGTGGTTTTACATTTACGTCGACGATATATGCACGTTTCCCGAAATAATGGAATGTTGTGTCTACGACCTGCTCTTGACGAATACTAAAAAAATATCTTTAACATAAAGGGAGCGGGGAGCTCGATCGCGGACCACGGAGGTTTAGAATGTTCCTCTTAGGGTTAAATTATACCATTACAATGGCTATACAGGGCGTATGAGAATAAATTTTAGAACTATGACACACATTATATTTGGTCGGGGCGGTCCACTATGTAGCCAAGTTGGCCATATAAGTATAAAGTAAAGATACTACACATACCCTGTGTGTTATAGATTATCACCACAAAATATTTTACTAATCCTGTCACGTTTTACCAGCCACTAATTTTTGTAACAGCTTGTTGTGTAGCGGCATACTTAAAGAGCTTAGTAACAGAACCGCGTAAGTTCAGTTTTAAATTTTTTTAAGTAAGAGACATTCGCACTTTGGTAGACGTATCTGCTATTATGATAATGTGGACATACTACACTGGGATACACGTTATACTTACTTTGGCGGTATTTTTCACAACCCAGCAAGAATTATAATAAAAAAAAGATCAGCATAAAACCTTCATAAAAAGTTTGAAAAAAGCTTTATAAAAAGGAATTTGGAACAATATATATCCAGATTCCGTGACAGTTTAATGCTCAAAAATGGCAATACTGATATTTTTTAAGTGAAAATATATTTTTTTTCAAAAAAGTTTTATGTTGAGAAACTAAAAGCATAAAAAACATGATGCTTTTATAAAAGGTATTTGGAATAACATGCGGGTTTTATAAAAGTTTTAATAAAAGTTTATTTTTCTAGAAAAAAATATTTCTTTATTTAAAAGGTGGAGTGCACATTATAACCCCGATTTAACAAAAACGTAACTTGCGCTTGTCACAAAGCTCTTTATTTGCAATTACAGATGTTTAATTATAGAAAAATTAAACAAAAGCAAACACTTCGTGGATTTAATGCAACAAGTTTCCAATCTGCGAATCCAAGAAAAAATGACTCATTCCCAGGCAATCTTGCAAACACGATAACTTAACACATCCAAGAAACTCAACTAATTACGGTCAAAGTTACAATTAACAAACGTCTAAACATTTTAAACTCCAACAAAATTGCCAGATCACAAACAAAACTACATTTGTTTCTCGAACAAAAATTCATGTTAATCTTCATTCCAAGAGACCCTCACACCCCCTCAGATTTATTTCTGAAGATTCCAACATACAACCAAATTCTAAAAGATAACAAATCTCGAATCTAACAACCCATATCAGAAGAGGGTTACCCGCATTACCACGTAGTTATAGAGAATCCAGTCATCTGTATGGAGATTTGTTCCCCCCCCCCCCTCTGCCTTATCTTGACAGTAGGGAAAATGGCCGGTTCTGGATCAGAGCCAAGTGGACACATGCACAACCCGGGCGACAGTGACCAACGTGCAGACTCGGTTTATTATGTTTATGAAAGGTTGATGTTTGGGTGCGGTAAATGTCAAGGTGGGCATTTATTTTTGCGTTGTGGTTGCAAATAATGTATAGAGATTGCTCGCCGCATTTTTGTCGGCGAGCAATCTCTTTTATTGCATTTTAATTGCATCAATTGCTTTTATTGCATACTAACCCTTAACGCTCGGTAGGGTTTGATGCGGATACGTATATTAATGTTATAGAAATCAGTATGATTTTTTGTTGGTTAATTAATGTCGTACTAAAGAATCACATTGGGCTGTTGGCGACTCGGTCCATATAGAAGGTTTTTTGGTTTTGTTTTGTTTTAAACTAACGTCGTTCAAGAACAGCATATTGGGCTGTTGGCGACGGTTTGGTTTGGTTAATTAACGTCGCACTAGAGCTGCACAGTGGGCTATTGGCAACGGTTCGGAGTCTATCTCGAAGGAAAGACCCGGGAACACATACACATTCACACATGCACCTCATTTTTTTAGAACCATGGTCAGATGACGAGGAACACCTGAACTGGCACCCAACGCCTTAAATAGACGTCGGGACTTCGGACCCCGATCAGATTTATCGTGCACCAGAAAAATTTATGAATGGAATGACGTAATTAACCACGTGTCTGACGTAATTAACACGTTGGGGCTTCACTTTAATGTTAGCATGAGGGACGTCATGACTCCTCTACTACAAAGGATCCATGCTCGAAGGGTATACATCAGTTGTTGTCAACCGTTTTTTCTTTCGCGTACCCCTTGATAAAACTTTTCATTTATGAGTACCTCCTTCTCTTATAGAGCCCCAGTTGCTCAGTTGGTAAGGCGTTCAGCTACTAATCAAAGGATTGGTGGTTCGAATCCGTGCGATGGACTTGACATAAAAAAGTAAAAAAGTAGTGATCTTGCGATTGGAGGGTTGCCAGCTTCGCTACAAAAATACTAGAAAGTCGTCCAGAATATCCAACAAATTTTACTGGCGTGTATACGAGACTGGCGCACGATACATCTGATCGGGGTCCAAAGTCCGGACGTCTATTGAAGGCGTTGGGTGCCAGTTCAGGTGTTTCCTCGTCATCTGACCATGGTTCTAAAATAACGAGGTGCATGTATGAATGTGTGTGTGAATGTGTATGTGTTCCCGGGTCTTTCCTTCGAGATTGACCCCGAACCGTCGCCAATAGCCCACTGTGCAGCTCTAGTGCGACGTTAATTAACAAACCAACAACCCGAGTGGTGCAATAACATTAAAGAAAATAAACCAACAACCACTCCAACTTCTGGTTGCTCTTTTCTCCTTATGAGCTAAATAATCTTGTCAATTCGATTAATTGTTAGTTCTTACAAGCCTCTCATTCGTAATAAGTGACGGTCCCTAACAGTAAGTGATCGATTCACATCGTATTCAGAAGCGCGAGCCCTACAGTGTTAATAAAAATGTTTCAATATTATTTTCATAAACTCATCTCAAGTGACCAGAAGTTGAAAATAACTAGTGTTAATCCCAAGCACGGCAACAATATAACTAATAAGGTCTTGTTCAAAACCTAATCATTGAGGAAAGAAATACAAAATCGAATTTTACACGTTCGGGCCCAACTGTTGACAGACGTTTCCATGGCAGCCAGACAGACAACCTGTAGCATAAATACTGGGCCGTAACTGAGCTTTCGAAAGTGATATACGACCAGTTCTCGGAAAAACCTCATTGGTATTGAAATGGATACATACACATATACATATTTCTTTAATCATTTTTTGGAGTCGATTGTTTTGTTTTAAAATGTAGAAAATGAGTTTTAATATGTTTGTATACATGAGTTAAAGTAAATATTTTCTATTTGTCGGAATATTGATTGTATTTATTGGAAGTGTGATCGAAATTTTGGATTTGCGGTTTACTTTTGATGTAGTGAAACTGGTTTTTCTTTATTATAGTATTTAACACTTTCACTGCCGATTGCTAAAAGGACGCAAGTTGACTATTGCCTTTTACGTGTTATTTTAAGGGGGTCCGATACCCAAAATTCGCAAAAAAAGTCATTTTTTTTTTATATTTAAAAAATAATATTCAAACTTATCGTAATAACTGATAAAAAACTGCTTCAAAAAATTCCTATTACTTTTTTAGTTATGAATGTTTTAATGATGTGTTCCTATAACATAGTTGTATCATATGTAAACTTTAAAAGCAAATATCTCTGTTCGTGGTTTTGAAATTTAATGAACACTAAAAATGCTAAGGCCTTTTTACTATTATACTTAAAATCATAATTTTTGTGTGTATAGCAAGATAAATATATTTTAAATAGATGTATGCATTCAGATTTCCTATTTTTACCATAATTTGTTTTTTTAAACCACTTAAAATGGAATTTTATTTTTTTTCGTCAATTTTTTTTCCAAAATTTCTAATATATTTTATTTTTTTAAAGTGATGCATCGGAATCAAATTTTGAATGCATACATCTATTTACATATTATTCAAGATCTTAAATAAAAAAAATTGTTTCAAAATATTGAAAAACAAAAAAGGAGTAGGAATTTTAAAATTGTTAAAAAATTTACTAAAATTTTAATTTAAAAATAAATGTGCAGTTTAAAAAAAAATTGAGCGTCTTAAAATGTTTTTTTATGCATATTTAGAAAGAGAAAAAAAAATGGATTGTTCAAGTATAAAAATAAAAAAAAAATGTCGAAGGTATCGGACCCCCTTAAAGAATGTATCACGCGCCAGCGCGTCAGTGCCAGCGAACGTGTTAAAGTATATGAATTATGGTGGTGCCTTTATGGTTTGCGTTATGATTCAACCTGAACTTTTGATTTAAATATATTTTTACATTTTCATATTTAAGAAATAATATCATATACATTTTTGGTAATGAAATAATTTAGATAAATAAAACATGTATGCAATATATATCGAAAACAAGAGAAAAAATTATTTATATAATTAATAGTTGGAATTTAAAATTGATAAATTTTAAAATAAAATGATCTAAATTAAAATTAAGTAAGAATTTACCATACAAGAATAATTATATCATTACTATGCATTATCACATTCATTTTATAACTTGTTAGTAAAATAAACTAAATAATAATATACACTATTACCGTATAAAATATTTAGAAAAAATTTAAGTAAATATCGATGTTACTGTGGAAGTATTAGGAATATCTAAATCAGAAAACATTATTTTTTAAGCTAAATTTTTTAAATACAATAATAATAATAGTCTTCATTTAGAATTTAATTAAATCTGACTTCCTGATTATTGTTCTGTTAAAAATTTGATATAGTTTTTTTTAAAAAGTGGTTAATCGTTTTTTTAATTATTATTTTAGGGACTTAAGTTTTTAAATGTATCTTAACCATGACTTTTCGAAACTGTCAAATTGACATCATTATGTTTTGATGTAGTTATTAGATTAGAAACACATATTTGTTTTATATCAAAACGGATTTAAATAACTATTAAAAAATCTACTCAAACAACTGGACAACTTTTCCCAGTAACCACCAAATGGAAACACATTTGTTCAAAATTGATTTAAATTAAGTCTCTAATAGTACTCGAAAATAAGTAAAATGTACTCATTTTTGAGCACATTCTATGCTTATCATGGCTCCGAACACATTTAAATTTTGAAAAAGACATGCACTCAAAAATGAGTACAATGAGTAAAAATAAATAGAGCAGATGCTTGCCTACCTAAACTACCTTCATAAACCATCTTCAATAAATATCGACAATTGAAACCAAGACTTACCTGGAATCGAACCCCTATTATCAAGCACCGAAGTCCTGTTTCGTATCCATTAATTACCAGTGTGACTTAAAGTTATAAAGAGAAGAAATGTTGAAAAGTTGTGCCGAATGAATGAAAAGTAAGATATTTGGGTTGTAATAACTCAGTTTTGATTTAAGCAACCGACATCAAATAACGTAAAAACCATCATCTGAATAACTATTTTAAGTGTGTCAGGTCGCGTTGTTAAGATAGCTTGCACAGAAGCTGAGCTTAAAAATATTAAATCAACACTGTTCATTTTTGAGAAAGTACGATTACTTAAATTTACGACTTCGCTCATTTAAGATGCAATTGCACTCAAAGAAAGACGAGTAGGTTCAGGTAGTCATTAAGTACGTTTTTTTTACAGTGTGTGCATTAAATAAAAGAAAGTGAACCGAATTGTTATTGGTAAAAATCAGTCTGGTAACTTATATTAATTTTATTTGAAGTATATAATATTTTTCTAATAACATTTCTAAAGGTTTTCTCCAAATATGAATTTACTAGAAATTCATTTTAAACTGAAGAAGAACAATGTCGATTTACATTTTAGCACATCCAATGTATGGGATACTTCAACGAAACTAGCTGTAAAATGCAAAGACCATGGAAAAGCTTAATCAGCTTAAGTAAACAGTGCATTGAAATTATACGTTTTAGTAAAGGCATAAAGTTTAAAAGAATAACTGCAATAGCTTTTGTTTCAAAGACTATCGATTTGAAAAGTTTCTGATTATTGGCTTTACTGCCGTGAATATCTATTCGTAGTGAAACGACTTCTACAAGGGAAAATTGAAATGGTTTTTTTAAAGGTATTTTCAATAACTAACAATTCAGTTTTAGTTCTTTATATAATGAAGGGTAAATGATGTATATGTGTGGGTCATTTTTAAAATCCATTGACAAACAGGAAATTAAGAATAAAAAAATTAATTTCATTTTGCAAACAGTATTTAAAAAAACACACACATTAAACTGAATATTTTTAACTATATTTTAACGTTTTTCATGCAGTTCTTCTTTTAAAATATCTGTTATTAATTTTTATTATAAAAAATACAACAAATTGTCATGTCTGTTACCAAAGACGGTAACAGGCATGGCAAGTAACAGACATGACATTTAATAAAAATACTTTCTACAAAAGGTCTCCTTCTTCATCCATTAACAACAATAAATTCAAGATGGCTGTTTGTAATTATCTCTCTGATCCTGCTGCATTGATAAACAACTTTTGCCATTCGGAAATGTAAATTTTGATTTAAAAATATGTTTTAAAGTGTGCAGACATGACACAAATTTCTGGACAAAAGATTTAAATATATTAAAAGCTTAATTTATCTTAAAAATTCACATAAATAAAATGTATGTACATTTATCAAAATACTGCTATTTTTTTAGGCAATACGGTGTAACCAACTAATTACTATACATTGCGGGTAATAGAGATCTAAATGTCAATTCTCTACTGTTATCTACACAAAAAGAGAACTTTTTTTATAAGATAAATAGTTAAATACATTGTAATTGAGATTGCAGGATTCGATCCTATAAATTTCCGATCACTTAAACTGTTTTAATTTTTAATGCTTGTCTAGTAAACCCTTGCTGCGTCATTTGGATTCTTTTGTTTTAATTTCTATGGAGTCGCCCGAAAATCTTTTCCTAAACGAAGCGATGTATTATTCTAAATAATTATCCTAAAAAAAATAAATGGTTTTCGGAAATACCTTCAATTGTGGTTGCGCCATTTAATGTAAAACATATATAAATATTTGGAAAATGTTTCGAATTCTTGACTGTTTAAACATATTTCAAGATTTCTTGAAATAAAGTTACATTCCAAAAACAACGATACTGCAATGCAAATAGTTTTAAAGAAAATATACCGAGGCTAGTCCATAACATAGAAAACAGGATTTTCAAGGGTTGCATTTATTGAAAAAAAATTGATTTAGAGTGCATCTGAAACTCACCGGAGCTGAACTGAGTTTTGAGATAAAAAAGCATCGTTGCAATAGAGACGAATAAAATTCAAATTCAGAGAAATAAAATTCAAAATAAACATACCCTAATTTGTTACAGCGTACTTATTTTCAATTCACGTCATCGAGAATATCTTTGAATAAAATATTCATGAATACATTTTCTTTCTTTAGTGACGATAACGTAAACGCGGCCCAAAGCATATCTTATTGTTGCTTGGAAACGAGAATATATTGCGTTTTTTTTCATTGATGTTAGGTATATAATGTATTCGCTATACGGAAACAAATACAAATTTCAAATATAAACTACGTTTTTATGTGAATATGAAGAAATTTTACAAAATATACCAATGCCAATTTAAGTACATTTTCATTGTTGTTAGTGATATAATGTATTCGTTATAAGGAAACAAATACAAATTTTAAGTATAAACTACGTTTTTATGTGAATATGAAGAAATTTTACAAAATATACCAATGCCAATTTAAGTACATTTTCATTGTTGTTAGTGATATAATGTATTCGTTATAAGGAAACAAATACAAATTTTAAGTATAAACTACGTTTTTATGTGAATATGGAGAAATTTTACAAAATATACCAATGCCAATTTAAGTACATTTTCATTGTTGTTAGTGATATAATGTATTCGTTATGCGGAAACAAATACAAATTTTAAATATAAACTGCGTTTTTATGTGAATATGGAGAAATTTTACAAAATATACCAATGCCAATTTAAGTACATTTTCATTGTTGTTAGTGATATAATGTATTCGTTATAAGGAAACAAATACAAATTTTAAGTATAAACTACGTTTTTATGTGAATATGGAGAAATTTTACAAAATATACCAATGCCAATTTAAGTACATTTTCATTGTTGTTAGTGATATAATGTATTCGTTATGCGGAAACAAATACAAATTTTAAATATAAACTACGTTTTTATGTGAATATGGAGAAATTTTACAAAATATACCAATGCCAATTTAAGTACATTTTCATTGTTGTTAGTGATATAATGTATTCGTTATAAGGAAACAAATACAAGTTTTAAATATAAACTACGTTTTTATGTGAATATGGAGAAATTTTTACAAAATATACCAATGCCAATTTAAGTACATTTTCATTGTTGTTAGTGATATAATGTATTAGTTATAAGGAAACAAATAACAAATTTTAAATATAAACTACGTTTTTATGTGAATATGGAGAAATTTTACAAAATATACCAATGCCAATTTAAGTACATTTTCATTGTTGTTAGTGATATAATGTATTAGTTATAAGGAAACAAATACAAATTTCAAATATAAACTACGTTTTTATGTGAATATGGAGAAATTTTACAAAATATACCAATGCCAATTTAAGTACATTTTCATTGTTGTTAGTGATATAATGTATTCGTTATGCGGAAACAAATACAAATTTCAAATATAAACTACGTTTTTATGTGAATATGGAGAAATCTTACATAATATGCTAATGCAATTTAAGTACTTTTATATAGACACATCTGTGTTGCATATTCTTAAAAATAAATATATCATCATTTTATTATTTTATATAGAATAGAATGGCAGATATCAACATGCATAAAATCATATAGAGTATTGATACTTTTTAATTACGTTCTGGGTTGGTTAGTAAAATTAACATTATTTTACATTTACATATAACATTGGCTTAGAAGTAAAATCACGTATATTTAAGCCAAAGATTTACCATCCGTATTTGGTGACGGAATTCAAAGTCAATGATTTTTTTTCTCTCTAGACTCCATCACTAAGGTCATTCACATTGCGAAGTTTATCGCTTTTATTTTGTACCCAACTACGGCATGTAAGCCTTTTGTTTAAATACACGTGGTTTTTCTTCTAAGCCGACGATAAAGCTATTAGCGACTGTTCAGGTACTATCCCAAAAGTAACACTGCCTCGTCACTTTGAACCATGGTACGATGACAGTACCTAAAATGGCACTCCAAGCTTCAACACACAACATGACTAGCGAGAGGGCATTTGATGTATTGCCCTCTACCTTGTAATATTTGGTTCGGGCAACACGGATTGAACTCGCAACCCTTCGATAGCGAGTTCGCCTTGCTTCCATGCAACGATGTGTACAAGCCGTAAATTTAACCAAGCATTATCGGATTAGAAAAGGTAATGTATAGACGTATGTACCCGACATCTCCCGAAGGATATACGGGTATGTGGAACCGCAGGTTCGGCCAGCAGAGCAAAGCCACCCCCCACGGAACCACCACCAAACGCCAACTTTATTATTTTCCATAATATGCATGCTTTACAGAAGTTTACAGTTTGTGAGTTTACAGTAGAATTTTCTTCATACATTTTGTACTTCTTATTATCTGACAGAATAATAATTTTTTGAGCACCACACTCAGAGGTTTAGACAAATTTTGAGATGTTACAATATACAAGTGTTTTCTCTATATGGGGAACATTCCCCTCACAAATTATGTAAAAGCAAAAATAAATAAGTAAATAAATAAAAGAAAGATATAAAAATTTAAAAAAATAATAGCAAAAAAACCATGGCAGATAATTGAAACACAATCGTTGAGGTAGGCTTTCTGTAGCGTTCATATCTCATCATGGGCATTTGGCGTACCAATAACTGCCGGGTGATCCAGTGAACTACGCAACGTTAATTGTCTGAGGATCAAAAAGTTCGTGACCTCTACGAAATGTTGAAGTTCCTAGAGCTAAGTTTACTTTAGATACCCATCTTGTCTAAGAAAGATGTTATGATGTGCTGCAGGAAAGTTATATGTTCTTTTGGGAGTAAAAGTTTAGAAAGCGGGACTGCTGGAAAGTTAAGTGGGAAGGTGTTAAATCTAATGTGTTCAAACTCTGCACAGTTGTAAATGTAGTGTGTTATTGAGCCTTCGTCATCATCATACGGACACGTTGGACATCCTTGAAAAAGCCTGGCCTGGTGGACAGGGAAAACGCCATGGCTCGTGAGAAACTGATTAAGGTAGAAATTTGATACACATCGGCTGGTTGAAACGGACGGGAAGATGGAGAATGTATGTCTCCCCTTGTATGTATTTTCCCACCTTCTTTGCCAAACAGAGATACTTTCTTTTTTAAGCATATTTTTGACTTGTGTGCTTGTAAATTTGACAGGACAATCGACAGTAGAGGAGGTTGTAGCTTCTTTTGCCAGAGTGTCAGCTTCTTCATTACCGAGTGTACCTATATGTGATTTAATCCAATGTAAGTGGAAGGAAACTTGCTTTTGTCGCAGGCGCCTGGCTATTCTCTTGATCTCCATAATCCAATGATGATTGTCATCTAGTCTGTATAAGCTTTTAAGAACTGATTGGCAGTCTGAATAAATATTACAACTCTCACCGTTACTTAAGTGGTTTTCCATCCATGTGAAAGCAAGACGAACGGCGTAGAGTTCAGCAAGATAAACTGACGACGAATCGGTCAACCTGGATGTTCTGAAATAGACTAAGTTGGAATCATTGAGAACTACGAATGCGCAGCCAACTGTGTCTTGCGAGCCGTTAAGTAACTTAGATCCATCGGTAAAAATCTCGACTCCGCAGTTTAATGGAAGATTATGATCATACTTTAGGGAAGATAATTCATATGGATTTAATAATTCATTGAAGAAATAAATGTCTTTTAGTGGGATGTGAAGTGTGTGAAAACGAATATCCGATTTTCCTGTTTTCGCAAGAAATTTAACTTTGGCAATTTCAGCCTGTAAGTTAATTGGTAAAATTCCCGAAAGTACTGTCAGGGCCTCCGTTGAGGTAGTCTTGTAGCATTTAGTTATCGAAAGGAGGAGAGCTCTTTGTATTTGAAGAAGCTTGTTAGTTTGTGCAATACTCCCTCTGTACCAAATCTCACATGCATATAAAATCATGCGCTCTACAGCTCGAAGATACAGTTCTTTCAACACCCTACCGCTGAGACCCCAAGTGGGCCGGGCTATTCTAGAGATTTTTTGCATCCAATTGATTGTTTTATCACGCAGTGATGAGATATGGGTCGAGAAGGTGAGGCCAGAATCTAAGGTGACTCCTAAATATTTAATAGTTTTTTTGTTCTTGAAATAGCTGTTGTTAATATCAATTTTAAGGCACCATTTAGGATCTTTCTTTATAGGAACTATCATCAGTTGAGTCTTCACAATACTAAGTTGAAGCTTATAGTTATTACACCAATCGTAGATGAATCTAGTGGCGTGTTTAGTTTTGTAGAATATTTCATTCTTAGATTTGCCATGTAGAATAAACAAAAAATCATCCGCAAACGCAATAAGTTCACCTTGAAGTCTTTTATCGGTGTTTTTATACGCTGTTAACAAAGAATTCGCTATACACATCCAATAGAGTGGCCCCGAATTAGACCCTTGTGGGACCCCACAGTTATAAAATTTTTTGGCACTAGAGGAAGTAGAAACGTAAGTGACAGAACGGTCCGTAAAGTAGTGCTTTATGAGCTGTAGCATCTGATTAGATATGTTAAAAGTCAATAAAGATTGAAGTATGTCACTGATACGGATCGAATTAAACGCATTCTTAATGTCGAATGACAATAATGCCGAATGATTGTTGTTTGTTTTGTTTGTTGAGATGATTTCCATGAGTGTAGAAAGAGCTGCGAGAACCCCTTTTCCCTTCCGGAAACCGAACTGGTTTTTGTCGAAGTGTGGACTCTTTTCCAGAATGTAAGTGAGTCTGTTGGTGATAAGCTTGTCTAATATTTTACCAAAAATTGGGAGAAGGCAGATAGGGCGATAGGCTTCGCAAGTTGCTTTATCCTTGTTAGGTTTGTGGATTAGTATAATTTTCGATTCTTTCCACCTCAAGGGAAAAGTGGCATTGTCTAAACATGAGTTGAATATTGCGAGAAACCAATCCGGGTGAGATGTGAAGATATCTTGAAAAATCTCCTTTGGAATTCCGTCCAAGCCGGGGGACTTTCCCGATTTCATACTGTGTAACACCCATTGGAGTTCTTCCACTGAAAATGGAGGTTCTATGTTATTTGCGGTGTGCAAATAACGAGGAATTTCATCATCCACAGTCGGAAAGTGGAAGTCTAATAAATGGCTAATAGTTTCTTGGTAGCTTGACGTATTTGTGTTGACAGAAAGTGTAATAGAAGACAACGTTAGTACATCCGGTTTAGTCATAATCAACTTCTTTGAATTTTTGGAGAATACAGTTTCTTTTGAAATACTGTCAATGAAGTGGATCAGTGAATTCTTTTTAGACAGGCTTAACATTCTTCTATAAACAGCTCTCTCCTTTTTGTATAGTATAATGAGATCCTGACGTTGGCGAGGTGAGCGACATTTTTGATACAGCCTTCTGTGAGCAAGCGTTTGGGAACGCTGGGATCTGAGTTCTGCAGACCACCATGGGACTGCTTTAAAAATGATTTTGGTGTTATTCGTTTGTTTCTTAGAATTTTTACACGCTTGAATAATATCATCAGTTATTGCACTTACTGTGTCCCCGACATTTGATTTTGACAGAACATCAAGGCTGTACCTCTGAATTATTTTTTGCATATGGGAATTGAATTTTGACTCATCTAAGTTTTTGTATGCTATTTTCTGAGAAGCTATTTTTGTACCAGTGGATAACGGAGTGGCGATATTTTTTGTGAATGTCATGAAGTTGTGATCAGACAACGTTTCCTCATCCAAAATTTTCCAGTCTATGTAATCCTCCACTTTTTGTGTTTTTATTAAAGCCAAATCAATCCATGATTCGCCACGGGTACACTGAAACGTAGGTAGGCTTGTGTGTTGGTTTAAGATTTCTAAGTTGTTAAATAAAATGAAATTCTGGACTGCAATACCTCGATGGTCCAAATGCCGCCCGCCCCAAACGGTCGACTTCGCATTAAAATCACCCAATAGTATTATTTCTTCCTTTTGTAGATTGGATGCAAAAATATTGCTGAGAATGTTAATTGAGTGGTCAATATTTTCGCTAGGAGAGCGGTATGTAGAGATAATAATATATGCTCCATTTGTGGTATTTAGCGAGACCGCCACAATGTCTCTACTAATATGTAACGTTAACAGGTCGAATTTACCATTGAATATTAGAGCTGCTCTCGGTTGCTCCGGGTGAAATATTTTGGTGAGAGTGGAATCGAATCCTGTGATATTTTGCTTGTAATAGTGGGGTTCGTTGATACTCGCTACTCCAATGCTGTGTTCTAAGATAAACTGAGATGTGGAAAGATTCGCAAGTCGAGAGTGCGCCAAGTTGATATGAAGAAAGTGCAATTTAGACATAAGAAATCTTGTTGCGTATCATCATTATTTCTCTTCGTAACGAGGGGCATGATCTACTATTAGAAGGATGGTGGACATCGTATTGACAATTATATTTAGTGTTATTGTCCATACAGTTGATGCAGCAACTCCTTTCCTGGCAAAATGTTTTATCGTGATCCCCGCAGCTGCAATTTGTGCAAGTCTTATGGGAGTTACATTCTTTCGCCAAATGGCCGAAACGGTTACAATTAAAACAGCGTAGTTCTCTGATGAATTCATTGACCTGTAACACATTCCAGTCCAAGAACAATTTTTGCTCTTTCATAATAAGCCTAAATGATCGTGGTTGTGTTTCAAAGATCCAGTGGTTATGGTTTGGTTTCCTAGATTTTATAGGAAAGAGGATTTTAATGTCGTTTTCCCCTACATTTAAGTTTTGTGCGAAAAGCTCTTGGCCTAAATTTGATTCGTCATAAGAATTTGGCACATTATACAATATTATTCTTGGGTTGTGTTGGCGCGGTGAAACAACGTCGTAATCCTCTGCAAGTTTAGACTGTAGCAGGTTTTCTCTCAGAATATCCACTTCTTTCTTCGAGCTACAAGATATTTTTAAGCCACCCTTTGTCATACTTCTTATGGATTTTAGCTGAATATTTAAGTTCCGCGGGCTGACATTTTTTAGTAGCTCAACCTGAATGTTTGCCTCTGGCGGCGTATTCGGTTTTGGATAAATGAGCAAAACTGGGTCAGGTTTTTTGGCATGAGAGTTATTCCTAGGATGAGCCAGTGGGGGAAACTGTTGGTCCAAGTCTGTTGCTGGTTTTGCAGCCATGGACGCGTAAGACACGTCTAAGTTTTGATTATTTGCATGTTGGGGAGTTGATTTCAGTTTAGATTAGAAAAGGTAAATCAAACTCAATGTTTACATAATGATAATCTATATATGGAAAAGTCTTTAAATCTTATTGTATTAAGTTAAGTCAGACAGGTTCAATTATATATGCAAAGTAAGCAGGAGCGATATCCAACATGCAAGAGAGTATCTTTACACGGAAACCTTTCAAAAGGTGCCTCACAAATCTCGCGAATTCATTCCGTATGTTCTCCCCGAATGCGCCCTCCACCTGCTGTTTAATTAACAATACTCCAGAGAACAATGCACAGCGGGAAGAAGAGTTCAGCCCCTTGCAAATCATTAGCCAGCGCCCGACAGATTTATGTTGCGAGCAATATGGGGAGCTTTTCCAGGATTTGAGCTAAGAAGATCAAATCTAGAATAGTTTCGAGATTATGGAAGAAAGGTCTTGGAAAGAGAATTGTTACTTTTTGAATTATTAGATAAGTTAAAGAATTCTAAAAAGATTAGTTTAACTTTGGATTTTCCTTGTGGAATGAAATTCTAGTAGAATGTTTATTTTTGAGTACTTTTGTATATTTTATTTAATAAATTATAAATATATATATATATGTGTGTGTGTGAGAGTGAATGAATGGAAGAGTGGTTGGTTGGTTGAAATGGAGCTACGAAAGACAAATAAAAGAAAGAAAAATTTTACTTTACATTGGTTGTATTCGTTGAAATAAATAATTTATTTGGTGTCTTGTTATTGTGTTAGATTGAATAATTAACTGAATGATTCTCATTCAATAAACTTATGGGGACAATTAATAGATAAATTGATTGATATTAAACCCATGAATATTGAATTGTATGGATGGATACGAAATTAATATAATGCATTGTATTCCAATGTATCGATGGATATTGAATTGATTGTATTGATGGATATCGAATCGATTTTGAAATAGACGTGGAAAAGACTAATTATAAATTAAATTCATAGATTAAGATTGGATTGATTTTATTGATATACTTTTATGATCGATTATTTCATTCGACTTTGGATCAATTACATCGATGTATATTTCTGACATACATCGATTTCTATTGGATCGATTAAATCGATAGCTATTGTATTGTTTGTTTTGGTGTATATTTAAGATAAAAACTCGCTATTCGATGATTGTTTGATTCATTGGACCAGTAGATGACAAACATTGTATATAAATATATTGAACTAATAAAAAATATATGGATATAAAATCAATTAGATTCATAACTGGTTGCCAAACATAATTAAATAAATTGAATGTAATTACTTATGGTTAATATTGTAGAGATAAAAGTTAATGGAAACCCAATAATGTTAACTTAAGATGTGCAAGTCCTTTGACAATTTATTACATTTTTGAGAAAATATTTAGATATACAACGTTTGATTTATACTATGTGAAATTTGTCAAACTTACAGAAATAAATATCACTTCAGACTTTTTCAACAAATAAAACGATTGTTTCCCATATTTCACTAAAATAATTCACACACAAAACAAACCAATGAATAAAAAAGAATGCTCCATATAAATATTTCAAAAGCGTCAATTCCTTTTTAAAGGGTCCCATTAATTAGGCTTAACAATTTGTGACTATCAAACGAGGATTGCAGTTTCGACATCAACCGAAAAAGAGGACCCTTACCAGGATAACGAGAGACCAGCAAATCGATATATACTTTCCGTTGCACAGGGGATAAGTTCAGCCTACATGGTCAAATCTCAATTACGAGGCAAAAAAAAAGAAAGAAAAGCCTAATGGAAAACCGGGATGTAAGAAGGTAATCGATGTAAAAGTTTCAGGTCTCAAGGTAAGCTACGTGAAGGGCACACTGGGTCTTTTGGGAAAATTGGATAGATTTTAAGTGGAAACTGTCGATTTAATTAGGGAAATTTCCAATTTCCAATTTATTTCGGGGTTTAAAGCAAAATTCTTATTAAGATAGGTGTTTTAATTTAGTTTTGTCTTTGGCAAAAAATGACAAGCGAAAATTCAATATTTTTAATAATATAAAAGTTACGAACCGCTTTATGCATTATTATTAACAAAAGATTATTTTCTGTTTTACAATAACATTTTTAATTAAATATATTAATACAGATTTATTAAGGGTAATGAGAGATTAAAGAGCTAATAATAAGATTTATTTAAAAAAAAATATAATAGACGTGAAAACATTCATGGGTAAAATATTTAGTCCAACAGAAATTTATGTAAAATTAGGACAAAGACATCATTATATTAGTTTTTAATTGTATTATTTTTTTGTAACACGTTAACTGCTGCGTCAAAAATTGGTAAAGTGGTTGTAGGGCCACATTACTCTTTAATGTGTGTTATGCTAGCTATATGCACCTAAGACATATGCACCTAAGACATATGCATTTAAGATAAATGACACCTAAGCCCAATATACTGCAAGTTGCATTTATAAGCCGCTCGACAATCACAATGTTAAAAAGAAAAAGTTACAGTATAAATTACAAAAAATAAAAAAATTATAAAAATATGCAACTAAATGTATTTAATATTTTAAAATAAAGTTAAAAAAGAGTGCTCAATATTAAAAAAATATACATTATATATCGAAAAGCTTTAAACCTGTTAGTAAAACACATACGTATTTAGATGTCCTATAATATAAAATAGTATAGTATGTATCCTTATTGAATGAATTTTAACAATACATGTTGATATTTTAGATTAATGTAGAATAGAAAAATACCGATATAGAGATTAATATAGAAAATACAAAACCCTTCTCGCTATTGGTTCCTTAATTATTCAACCACTTTTTCATAAAAGAAATCTTATGACAAAAACATTAATCCGCGAAGTCAATAAAATATTTATACTTAAATATTTATACTGGATTTTCTTATATTTATTTTTATAACTAATAAAATTATGTCTGTTTTTTTGTACAAATTTCAAACTGAATTCAACTATTCAAAGACACTACTCTAATAATGAGTATTAACTGTTTGACCCTGAGATGCTGGAAAATACGTTAAGACATATAAATTAAAAAAGTGGCCCTCGCCAGATTTGAACCCGCAATCTATTGCTCTGAAGTTCCGTGCGGTACCGATCAAGCTACAACGGTACCCTAGATCTTCCAAATATTTCTCTAAAAAAAGTTTATTTGTGCAATAATGCTTTTAAACGCATTTTTTAGACATACCGTTGAAATGTATGAGAATAACTCATTATTATTCAGTGCTCCCGAAAATTATCTTTCTTTTGATACCTCGCTTAATAAGATTAGTCCAATATAAGAGACTTAAAGAGAGCCTATACTTCGGAAATTGTAATAACATCAACAGAATAAATCATACATATTCATAGGAAGCGCTTAAAGCTGCATTAACATAAGAAACTAGTTAACTATTCCAATTAACTATTAACTATATTACAACCACGAAACAAACATACAGAACAAGTAAAGTTTCTGAAGGTTGGTGTCGTAGAGCCCAGTTTCAGATCACTTGTGCACTATACAAATGGTCCCGGGTTCGACCCCCGGCTAGATGAAATTTTCATTATTTTTTATTTAAATAAATATTTATATACATATGTGATTATAAATAAAATACTTCATATATACAAAAATTCTCCATGCAACTATTCAAAGACACTACTCTAATAATGAGTACTAACTGTTTGACCCTGAGTTGCTGGCAAACATGAAAATACATATGCATTAAAAAAAAGTAGCCCTCGCCAAGATTTGAACCCGCGATCTAATGCTCCAATATTCCGTGCGGTACCGATCAAGCTACAACGGTACTCTAGATCTTCCAAATATTCTTCTAAAAAAAGTTTATTTATGCAATAAGGCTTTTAAACGAATTTTTTAGACATACCGTTGGAATTTATAAGAAGAACTCACGATTCGTCAGTGCTTCCAAATGTTCTCTATCTTTTGCTACCTCGCTTGATAAGATTAGTCCAATATAAGAGACTTAAAGAGAGCCTATACTTCGGAAATTGTAATAACATCAACAGAATAAATCATACATATTCATAGGAAGCGCATAAAGCTGCATTAACATAATAAACTAGTTAACTATTCCAATTAACTATTAACTATATTACTATCTAACAACCACGAAACAAACATACAGAATAAGTAAAGTTTCTGAAGGTTGGTGTCGTGGATCCCAGTGGCAGAGCTCCTGTGCGCTAAACAAATGGTCCCGGGTTCGACACCCGGCTAGATATAAAATACTTCATATATACAAAAATTCTCCATATTATAAGAGTAGTAACATAATATAACTATCAACATCTAAATTACATATTTAACCTTCATCGGTCATTTTTATATTAATCTCTCATCAGAAAACCAAATACCCTTAATAAATCTTTACCGCATAATGAAGACCTTCGTAATTTGTGGACTTGAAGATTACGATCTGAATATGAAGGCACATACCCCAACCCTCTAATAATAGGCCAAGAAAGACGACCATTAGTTCCAGATTTCATTGAAAATCGATGCGTTTCTTTAACTATCCAAGGCATCGTTTGCGATGGGTTTTCCCCCTCTGATCGCTTGCCTCACGCATTGAAATGAAAGGACCGAAATTTTCCCTTTTTAAGGATTGTGAAACAAAACATTGTTTGTTTAGTTTGATTTAAAAAAAAGTATAGTAAATATATTTACCACTTTGTTTTCATGTAGTATTGGTCTACGAAATTCTGATTGTTTGTTTTATTTACACTTGTTAGAATGGAATAATTTAATGTATCTTAAATTTGAAGAAAACTATAAACTTCAATTCAATGTTTACGAAGATTTCAATATACTTTGTTTTAAATTAATTTTTCTGAGAAAGTAGGTAGTCGCGTTGTATTTTTTTTTAAATCGAATATAAAAGCTCCATTTAAAAAAAAGATTTTTTGTTAAATATATGATTATTTGAAAATAAAATGTTATTTTTTAAAACGATAAATTCTAATTCTAAAAATAAAACAATGATAAACGAAGTCTGACTGAAAAAATTAGACAAGTTTTAAAAAAGCAAAAATGTAAATCAAATTAATGTGCGAAACATACATTTTTATTTCAGTATATAATACTAATCGGCTTAAACTTATGTCCAAACCTACTTTTTACGAAAAATTTGCAATTCGTCATAAAATTGTACTATACACACCTACGATAACTAACAAAACGTATTGAATTATGAAAAAACAATGATATGTTAAATATTCTATTTTATTTTTTATCAAAATAAAAATAATAATATACGTATAAACATTTTAATCAGTTGTTATTTAAACTATTATTAAAATGTAAATCAAAATGATGTTTTGAAACTGAAACATAAATTTTTATTTCAGTATATAATACTAAATGGCTAAAACATATATCCACACATGCAAATCAACTTTTTACGAAAAATATGCAATTGCGTCTGAAATTGTACTATGCAAACCTACAATAACTACCATAATGTATTGAATCATGAAAAAACAATGATATGTTAAATATATTATTTTATTTTTTATCAATATGAAATAGATAATATACGTATAAACATTTTAATCAGTTGTAATTTAAAATATTTTCTAGACAAATTTATGAATCTCACATGCCTTAATAATAAAAAAATATATACAATTTTTATACATTGAATTATAGAAAATTCTAGTGGTTGATAAAGAAATACAAATAGGAAATGTTTAAATTATGATATCCCTAATACCCCTATTTATCCCTAATCCTTATCCCTATCCCGTATTTATCCCTAATACTCCGGACATTAATGCAGGCTACTTTATTTGGAAGTCAAGCACTATATTTGATCTTATTTAAGAGTTCCGAAAAACTTACTCGCATGAATAAATTTGCAATAATTATAAATTACTTATGAAACCCATTTCACTACTTCCCAATTTTTATGGCTACATAAATATTTCCTTACAATTTATAAATCAGAATGAAATAAAGCACAAAACTCTTTTTTGGCATGCAGTCAGATTTTTCAACTGATTTAGTGAATGTGTTTTGACGTTGTTATACATTAAGTTAGTAAATCAAAAATCTGTTACCATCAATGAAGGTAATTTGTAAAATTCTACGCCAGACTTATAAAACAATAGGTTGTAATAATGAATCTTGAAATTATTATTAAAATGAAATTTTTGCTACTTTATGAATGAGTCTTAATGTTTGAGATGGCGTAACACATTCTTAAAATATTTAGTTATGTGTTGGAGGTAAATTTAAATTTGAAATCCTGAAAGAAATCAGACACGGTATTCGAATATCCCGAGTATGGGAAAAGACAAGTCCTATCTATCAAAGGCTCTCCGTGTAGTAAAGACTGGTGCACATTAAACTGGTCATGGTCCAAATGTGGACGTTTGGAAAGTACGATTCCGGATAAGAGTTGACTAGGTATAGTTGACTAAGTTAAAATTACGTGGTAATGTTTACGAGTATCTTCCTGTTTTGATAAATATCTCACAGTCAACCATATCCTTTTACGTAGCGCTAGTATGGTTTGGTTTGGTTTGGTTTTGTTAAATAACGTCGCACTAGAGCTGCACAGCGGGCTATTGGCGACGGTTCGGGGTCAATCTCGAAGGAAAGACCCGGGAACACATACACATTCACACACATATTCATACATGCACCTCGTTATTTTAGAACCATGGTCAGATGACGAGGAAACACCTGAACTGGCACCCAACGCCTTCAATAGACGTCGGGACTTTGGACCCCGATCAGATTGATCGTGCACCAGTCCCGTATACACGCCAGTATAATTTGTTGGATGTTCTGGAAGACTTTCTAGTATTTTTTGTAGCGAAGCTGGCAATCCTCCGATCGCAAGATCACTTCTTTTTTACTTTTCTTTGGCAAGTCGTAGCGCTAGTATGACGTTATTGAACAAAAAAATTAATCATACAAAAAATATGCTTATATCAGACTAATATTATGCGACTTTAAAATCCTATAAATAAATATATTATGTCATTAAATATATTTTTCCTGTTGTTTTATAATAATACACCATAGATTAAAAATATAATGTAAAATCACTACCAGTTAATAGATATTCTACATTAAAATATAACAATTAAAAAATGAATTAATCTACAAGCGTATAAACACATATGGTGCCTTATTTCAAACATATAACGTTGTAATTGCATGTTAAAAAGCTTATAGTATGATTATGCAATTCATATACAACATTATTCCGATTGTCATTTGAAAGCTAGTATACATAAGTTATTCCGATTGTCATTTGAAAGCTAGTATACATAAGTTATTCCGATTGTCATTTGAAAGCTAGTATACATAAGTTATTCCGATTGTCATTTGAAAGCTAGTATACATAAGTTATTCCGATTGTCATTTGAAAGCTAGTATACATAAGTTATTCAGATTGTCATTTGAAAGCTAGTATACATAAGTTATTCCGATTGTCATTTGAAAGCTAGTATACATAAGTTATTCCGATTGTCATTTGAAAGCTAGTATACATAAGTTATTCCGATTGTCATTTGAAAGCTAGTATACATAAGTTATTCCGATTGTCATTTGAAAGCTAGTATACATAAGTTATTCCGATTGTCATTTGAAAGCTAGTATGCATAAGTTATTTCGATTACATTGAAGTAATAAGTCATAATAATTATTAATGGTTAATAGATACACTAGATTAACAAATTTATAAAAAAAATTGAACATTTTCAAAAATTGGAATATATGTTATCACACAATGCTTTAACCACATGCGGAACAGAAATGCACGGTTTCCCACACAGCATTGATAACTATAAGTATGATGTTTGAATTAGCAATGCAATTTTCTTTATTTCAATAGCTGTTACAGTTCTATAGGAAATGAACTGTGAAAATAGCAGAAACCTTATATTTTAATTCATTGGAATGTCGCCGGATTTTGGATAATTTGGATTTATTTTATTGACGTAATAAAAACCCTTTTAGTAAAAATACAAAATTAGAAAACGTTGAATAACTACGTCAAACAGAAATGTCATCAAATGCATCGAGTTTGAATTTAACGAAATTAAAACTAATAAATAACATAAAATGCGTAATGTCTTAAGATAATACAATGACGATTTGATTGCCTTAGGACAAGATATTGTGTAGTGTAAAAGAAAAACATCGTTAACAGTTTTATTTTTCAAAACAAACGATAATACTTTTTGAAATAAAAGCGGTACAGTAATGCTTCAAACGGTTTTCAGTACATTTCTTTTAAATTGATATAAATACAACATTAAATTGTACAAGTAATGCGTAATTGTACATTTTTAATAAACAATGATAGATATGTTTACGTAAACTGATATTTCAGTAGAATCAATAAATCAGGATATATTAGAAATGCATGTTTAACCTCACTTTCATCCCAATATTTGATAATTCAGCAGAAATTGAACCGTTTAAATTATTTATCGAAAATATTGACAGTTTTTTTTTTACATGCAACTAAAGGATGATTTTTATTTTTCTGATAGTTTAGCAGAATTCAATTTCCTTCTTTTTTTCTTCTGCAAATTGAGAATTTTATAAAACTAAAATTTAAAAAAAATAGAAGAAAAAAAAACCGCTTTTGCATTTTATAAGATATTTTATAAAAGCTAAAAGATCGTGTTATGTTTGTTCTTACAGACACAAAGATTTATAGTTCGATTCGTGGAAATTATTCCACGTTCTTGGTCACTGTGAGTGAGTCAAATAATATTCTCGTAACATTTTTGCGCAACTACTTCGCTTATATTTTAAACAAGTCGCTTGGTTTTGGTAGAAACAACAAAGTACTTAAATAGTTGCAAAAAGAAAAGATTATGTGTAGGTAAATAGGAAAACGCCAATGATTTGTGACCAAATGTGCATCCCAAATTGCCGCCAATTCAGTGTGCGACTATGTTAATCTAAACATACTTATTCCAATGTGTAAGATAATTCTAGTGAAACACAGTGTTCAATCACTAAGATTTTTAGTTACACATTTGTTAAAATAAGTAATAAAAGCATATTTTAAATCAAATTATATTAAACATTACACCAAGTGAATATATATAAAAATTTATGAGTACTCAAATAAAAGCTGAACTCATTGAGTTTGAAGACTACACTAATATAAATTAAAAAAAAAATTCAATCTATTCTAATAAATATTTAAACCATTAAGTTAAAAACCTATACTAATAAATTTCAATAACAATTCAATCTATTCTAAATAATATTTGAATAGGGATATTGACATAGCCTGTTCCCTTCCTTTTATATGAATCCTTCGACAAATACGCAAATCACACCATCACGCAATTAAAACATAATGCCAACATCTCGCCAAATCAATTCAACAAATAATTCTAAAACACTCAAA
The DNA here is from genome assembly GCA_963932185.1 of Troglohyphantes excavatus. Lineage (NCBI taxonomy): Eukaryota > Metazoa > Arthropoda > Arachnida > Araneae > Linyphiidae > Troglohyphantes > Troglohyphantes excavatus. The sequence continues at coordinate 52,297,213 of OZ010671.1, forward strand.
AATTCAATTAATTAAACATACGTGACTTAACGACCCAATCAAAATATTGATTCCCCTCCCTATTTAGTCCCATAATCTTAATCACATTCTCATAATAAGCCCCCCCCCCCCTTGTTCGGTCAACATTGGCATTTCGGAAGTGACACACGTTAAGGAGTAAACGTAAAAGACGAGCACGAATCCCTCGACTTGTATCGATCGGGATTGGTTAAGAGATTTCATGGGAGGCCGGCTCTCGAAATCTATTCGCTTAAAAGAGCTCTTAATTTAAAGGCTCCTGCAGTGATGGGGCTCTCGCTACGTGGTTGGAATGAGTTTGGCTTGGTTGTGAGTATTCCACGTCTGAAGTTGGGGTTTTAGGGGAAAAAAGGGTTTTGGGGATTTAGGTTTTTTTCTCTCCTTGGATTAGGTGTGAGGATTTTGTTATGGAATTTAAAGTATTGATTGTTTTTTCTTTGCTTTTTTTTTGGTATACGTGAGGAGCTTAATGAAGTTTTTATTTTCAAGCGCAGTAGAATATTTTTTGGATCAATTGGAACCATACATTATCCAGATAATCGAATAATCCAGATAATCGAATAATCCAGATAATCGAATAATCCAGATAATCGAATAATCCAGATAATCGAATAATCCAGATAATCGAATAATCCAGATAATCGAATAATCCAGATCATCGAATAATCGAGATAATCAAATAATAAATAATTTCACGAATTTGCTATACAAATATTAAACACCTAATAATACTAACATCAAGCATCTAATTCGCCAAATATAAAAAAAGATCAATTTTAATATTAAAGATACGCATAATTGTCATAAAAAAATGCCCAAATTAAATTAACTCTAAGATAAACTATATTTTTTATGAAAAATAAATAAGTTCTATAAATTGTGAATCCCACTACATTTATTGTCAAATGCAAATATATTAATAATGTATACATATAAATTTAGAATGTAATAAATACTGTAGATAAAAATACACCCAGATATTTTCTTCTTATGTTAAATCAGCACAAATTAAATTATTTAAAGGAGGCAAATTGTATTTTCAGTTATGGCACATTTTAAATGTGCCAGAAAGACTGTTTCTTTATATTTTACATACTGAAAAATTTAATGCAAAGAAACATTTATTTGTCGGTGCGAATATCAAATACTCAAATTTTGCATTAGTAATTAGTATTTTTCGATATTAACAGTCACATTTTGCGCTAAACAGAGAGAAAAATTTAAATGTAGCGTTTTATTAAAAATAATAAATTAACAAAAGAGGGTATTTGAAAATTAATAGTTTATCATGAGTAGATATTTTATGTATTTACATTAAACAAATTCTCATGAGAAATTCTATATTTTCAATTCAGTTTTACATTTAAGTTTATAAAAGCTCCATTAATCTTAATATACATATAAATATGAAATTGTCTGAACATATTTCAATAAAGAGCTTCACACTTTTTTCTCATTAACTAATTTAATTTAAATATCAATAAGAATTTAATTGGATGTGAATTTTTATATTTCAATTTTTACATTTCCGTTTAAATATATTTTGCAAACTCATTTTATATATTATTTAATTATATCCTAATTATGTTGAATTTATAATTTAATTGGCGTTTACTTAAGTTTCAGGATGTTTAAAACTAATAATTAAACATTATGAAAATTATTTGAATGTGGATTATTTTGGAGCCAACTAATGTCATTTTGGAAGGAAATTACAAAAATGGTTCTATATTAATAATATATATCAGCAAAAAATAAATACTTTAGAATTATAAAGTAAAAATATTTTTCTTATATAATTATTTTATAATAATATTATTTTAAAAACAAAATATTTAAATATTGTTTAAGAAAATAAAATTGATGGGTGCATTTAGAAATATCTTCTAAAATCTGAAACTTTATATGTCTGTTTGTAAAAATTATATTTACACATATATGTGGAAAATTTTAATGTATTTTAAGCATTTTTTACATCATGAAAAAATCCTATATTTGAAATGATTACAAGGTAGAACTCTAATTGTCCAGATCAATTGGGACCATATACCATTCGGATAATTGAATAATTAAAAAAAATATTTTACAGTAAAAATAATAATGCTAGTTATGTTATGCTATTTAATAACTAATAAAAACAATATCATTCAATTTAAATTGGGAATTTTGCACATTTTTTGTTTTATCAGGGCGATCCGGATAGTACGTCTTATTTGATTCGAATAACTGCAGATCGGATAATTTGAGCTCTACGGTGTTCGAAATTCAAGTTAATAAAACACAATTAATTTGAAATACATTAAGGCTGTACAATTTTCGTTAGAAATTTTTAACTACCCCCCTCAATAAATTTCATTCTAACTGACATATAGTTGTACAAATTCCATCTATCTATATCTATCTATCTCTATCTCTATCTCTCTATTTATATCTATATATATATACTATATATATCTATATACTATATATATCTATATATATATACTATATATATATATATATATACTATATATATATATATATACTATATATATAAACTATATATATATATATCTACCTATATATATCTATACCTATCTATCTACCTATATATATCTATACCTATCTATACCTATCTATACCTATCTATACCTATCTATCTATCTATCTATCTATCTATCTATCTATCTATCTATCTATCTATCCATTGTTATTTATGCTAACCAACTGTGAGCCGTTAGCAGCCTTCGCTAAGGAGCGAGAGAGATCGATTTTTCTCATCGCTCCGCAAACGATCACCAATCTATTTAGACGATAGCTTCAAGAAGACAGGCGCACAACCGAAGCAATTACATTTATCATGGATTGGGTAAATTATATTTGTCAATAAAGGTTCTTTTTTTGCCGCAGTGGTGTTCAATTATTTTAATTAAAAAAACCTTAACTGTATTGATAGTAGTGATAAATAACGATAATGTAGGATTTGATTAATTATATTTAGAATTTCATGATCGGTTAGTTTTAAAAAAATATTATAAAACAAAATAATGATTAATATATAAATATAAAGTAAAATAATATATATACTTGTCTCCTATTATTGTGAGATTATGAGAAAATAAAATAAACCTTGTATTCGCGTTGTTGTTTATCACAAAATGTAACTAACAAAATAGCAACCCTTCTTCAAAACGACAACCACCTTTGTAAATAGCATAGTGTCAAACTTTCTTATTTATACTCCAAATCATTAACATGATCTAGATATTTTGATATATCGATATTTTTATATATTACATATATTTTATATATCAATATCATATCGATTTCCGGAAGATATATTGATGTATCGAGGATAAACCGTATAGTATTTAAAGCGAATATAAAATAGTTTTACTTCCTAGTATCATTTTGTGACTTTTTCTGTTTTTATATCTATTATCATATCATATTATTTATGATTAATAGGGAACACACCTACCTTACCATCTCTCTATTGGAAAATTCGGATACCGTATATGCGTATTGTAAGCGACGATATTTTAAAATGTGTCATATTTAGAATTGTTATTTCCTTAGTAGTAGAAGTAGTGGTTTTCTAAAATGTAATAAAATATTTGCGAAAAAGTATTGTGTGCAACCAAAAAATACATTTTAATTTCAAACCAAAAAGAGAGCGAGAAAGACTTACGTTTTATATAATTAAATTAAAAATCTATAAATCACACACACCTGCAAATTATACAACTAAAGTATACATATTCTTAAAAGATGATTGTAAATGGTCCTCATCCTTTACACCCATTTACGGACCACCAAGTTAAAAGTTGGTTAAAAAGTACGGACCACCTTCTTTTCACATACCAAAATATTGTAGATACTAAAAATTATTCATTGTTAAAAAAGGAATATCTGTTTTAAATGATCTTATTAGCTAAACATTTCTTTAGAAAAATTACATATAAATTTTTTTATTTCAAAGCAATACAAAGTTTTGGATAGCTGAGAAAATTCAATAAGTCGTATGTTTTTATCCAGGAAACGACCTCAAAGTTTCAAGTTTCCCAGATTTTGAAAGATTGGTCTGTTTGTATTATTATTTTCTGGTTCGGTATACTAATATTTTGCTAGATAATATTCTATTCTTATTGTGATCAAACTTGTCAAGCTGCAACACTAGATATTCAAATTTCAAAACAAAAAAATAATCAATTTATTTTTTTGTACTCTCAATAGCTCAAAGGCCCACTTAATACTTTTGTAAGGAACCACCAGTAGTCCTAAGACCACGGGTTAGGAACCACTAATATAAAGGAATGAAATACCCATGATTAAAAGCTGATGCGAACAAAAAATCGTACTTACGTGCATCCGTAATCCAGCAGAAATTCTCCTGGTAATTGCTCCGGATAAGTCGAGGCTCCGGCCTGCGACCAAATCCCTACCGCTGCCATTGATTAGGCGGGAAGTAGAAGAATTCCAATTAGTGCAAACCCGCCAACTCTACTCGAAGAACAGCCAAATCAAATTTCATTATTCATATATCCTCGAGAAAGAAGGAAAGTGGCAATTGACTTAACGGTCTTGAGTGCAGACGAAAAGCCGTTTGAGGGGATTATACAGATTCGCACTTGATTATTTGGATCTCGAATCACTTTCTTTGTCTTGGCTTCTGGTTACCACACTACATCCATTATGCGACGAGATTGATTGAACTTTCTGTAAGGTGTAATGCGAACTATCACACCGTTTTCGAACTGTAATTCGATTGATCGCACCGTTTCCAAACTGTAACGCGATTAATCACGCTGTTTACAAACTGTAATGCAATTGTTTAAAGTTAAATCCCTCTGTTGCTGATAATTGTGTGCCTTCTGGATATTTTCATTCAGTCTGAAAATTGATATTCCATGTCAAATGTGAACACTATGCCTTTGTATAATACTACTCTCAAACTGTACCTGATCACATTGTTTCCACATTGTAATACAATTTAACACAGGTAAATCCCTTTGTTCCTGATAATCGTGTTCTTGATGGAGAATTTTCACTTGCTGATCAGTCAGGAAGAAGAAATGTCATATTAAAGGCGTGCACACTTGTCTTTGTATAACATTTACCTACACAGCAATTTAATAAGTTAGATCACATTTAATTAATATCTCTAAACTGCTAGGTATTGTTCCTTTCTGTTCCAGAAAGTTTCATAGACGGATTGTCCGACGTTGGTCAAATAAAACAGATTATCGATTTCTGTATTGATCTCCCTGGTAATATTCTGCTGATGTGTTTTACAACGCTCACTTTCTAGTATTTGTTAAATGTTATCCCATACAAATAAATGTTACATTGGATGATCATAGAACAAATTTAAATGGCAGATATAATAATTTTCTTAAGCGAAATGCCGTATCAATAGATTCAATAACATTACTAAAATTAATTTATACGTGCCAAATGAATATATTTGAAGACTATAAATTACCTACAGTTCATTGTGATACTTATATATGATGTCTGGACACAATAAATTAATTGAATGGTATTATCAAATTACAGATGTTTCAACTAGAACATAAAGTAACCTGACTATTTTACAAATTAAAATCTAGATCTCAGTATCGATATACGCTTCTCTTTACTAAATGTATCTTCTAATCATACTCTTCTATAATGTTTATTATACACTTTATAAAGACTAGTAGTAGCAGATTAGCAGAAGCTATACAACTGTACTTCTAATTATTATGCTATACTTTAGCTGTTTATAATATATTTTCACTGAAAAGCACTTATACTGCTTGACAACATTTACTGAACTTTAAGAACACTATGTCTGATCCCTTATACTTTTATTACAAGTATTGTTCACTATTTAAATTCTATTTATTATGAGTATGTCTTGAAAGTCTATCCATATTCAGTCTGTATAGTTCTTTTTCTTCTAAGGTTTATGTACAAGTTGCTTGTAAATATAACAGATCCACACATACGATGAACGAACTTTCTGTAGTCGATGTACTATTTTGCTTTAAATTTTTCTAAATATTACTTTTTTTTTTAGAGAAAACTGAAATTAATATGCAATTAACTACTAATTAATAATTAACTACTCGTTAACTGACAGTTTCTATCGGTATAACAACGATTAATTCATATTTTAAAAATTTAAATCAAATAAAAGAGCTAGCATATTTAGCAAATCATTTTTAATATTTTATCTATTGAATAAATGAATTACAATTACGAATATTTAAAAAAAATATATATATAATCAAATTTTAAATCAGCTTTAACTAAATTCCTTAAGATGCAGTTTAAAAGTAGTATAAATTGGTTTTAATATAATATTTATTCATATTTATAGTAAGGTGAATTAAAAAGACTGGTGCTTCTTCTATAACTAATACTCAAAACTAATTTTAAATTGTAAATGTAAGCACTATTCCTAAAGCACACTTATTTATAAATAAGTTAATCATCAACTTAAATAATTTATCTATCAATAATATTTTATAATAACAATTATTATTCTTGAAAGACAAATGCTTCTTTAAAGTTTCTTGCGAACAAATCTTGAAGACTATTCAAATAAATTTAATCCATACTTTTTCCCACAGAACAAGGACCGTACAATAAAGTTAATGTTCTTGGCAATATTTCTCTACTTTCGTAAGAAATAAAATTACGGTCTCTCAATGTCTGATGGTTCTTTTTGCAGAAGTTGAGTTTGAAAAATAAATGCATTATCTTCTCACAAAATCCTAACTGGGTTTTGGTAGCCCGCCAAATTCAACAGATACACAAATGCGTACTTGTTATTTTATTTAACTTTAGTTCTATCTAACACATGTTGAATATTATTTTTAATACACACTTGTTATAAGTCATTTCGATGATTTTCACTTAAATCTTCTCGTTCTATTTTATAAATTATAAAGAATTATATATTTATTTTTCGACAACGTTTTGCAGTTTACGAAGTTAGGTTTTATTTTATATTTTCTTATTTAATTTAAAAAAACTGGTTTGATCTAGTAAACATTACATTAATATTTATACAACTATAACGAGCATTTTTTTTAATGTTTTATTGAGATTATTACGTATTATTCTTTATTCACAAATAAATTAGCAAATATAAGCTATTATTATTGTTATTATAATATAAATTGAATGGTAAATTATTTTTAAATAAAAATATCGAGAAAGTACATAGTATAATCTTCTCTATATAATTTATATATATATGGATTGATCAACAGCGATAAAATTTAAAAATACCTAAACTTATTAGGTTTAATTTTTTATATATTAATAAAAAAGTTCTGATTAATAACAAAGTAATTTATAAGAGTTAAAGATTTGAAACACAAAATTATTGAATGTTATTCTATTTTAAATTTTTTTATTAAATAATAAACATATTTTTCGTTTGTTGCATCAATTGCTTTTACAGTGTATGGGAAATAGATAATACGTTATTTAAATATTAGTGATATTTTGAATTAACAGAATTTTTTAAAAGATAAATTTTAGAAAAGTAAAATATTAGTATATAAAATATCCCGCAATTATTTTTTAAAAAAATTATATTTAATTGTAATATAAATGGCTACCAGATAAAAAATTTCAAATTATTTCAACAATTTAACTATTTGTGCTAAACTTGAGAAAATTAATATAAAAATCTATGAAATATTTATAACTATATTATAAACTAAAAATACAAGAAAAGCATTCTAATTTCAATGCTAAAATTGAAGTGCATTTAAAATGTGCAAATTGTATATAAGTTTAGATTTATAATACGTAACTTTTCCCGTAATTTTTTAAAAAATAGATCATTGAATAAATAGTTTAAAATTATATTAATACTAACTCCTCCGCTCTTGAAAATAATTTGTATGTGTAAAATTAAATCCACTATAACGCATGAAAGATCTGCCTTTTTCTACACAACCACGTCTCTTTGTGAATTCACAACCACATTTGATGGTACGTTCTTGGCAAAGCAGAAATGTTAATTTGTGCTGCATATTTTGTTTGAAAATTATTCACAAGTAACAATAATTATTTTAACATAGAGTTTGTTAAAATACAAGCGCAGATTTGCTTGCCTAAACACACTCCACTTGCATGAAACACACATTGAAAGTCGCTGTGGAAAATATGCTTTTTTTATTTACTCTAAAAGACATATTACTATTATCTCAATATTGTAAGTAATTCGTAAGGCAGTGCAATATTAGTCTACGTACATTTAAGTGCTTACTAAACAATTTACGTATTCAGAACATACTTAAGTTTCCAGTTTTTTTTGTTTTCCAGATTGAAGATCGATTGTGGAACGAATTAAAAATCGATTATCGTATCGTAATTGTTATTTTAATCCTTCTACAGTAAACGTTAATAGTTTTCCGATTAAATATTCTTGCTTTGGCAGATGATCTTCCGTGATCGATAATAGGAGCTTTGAATCTCTGAATGTTATTGACATTTCAACATTTTTAAGGGAGCTACCAAAACTAATTGTTTATTAAGCACTGAATTTAAGATTCTGTTTTTGTTATCAAATAATTTCAATATTTTTGTTTGCAGTTTCGAATAGAAACAACTTCTAAATGTTTCTTAGAATAGGCTATTTGGTTATCAATTTATTATACAAACATATCTCGTAGTCGAGGTACACAAAATTAGTTTATTATACACAAAGATTCGAATATAATGTGAATTACGATTAAAATGGTGCAAAAAATATCTATAATAAAAGATTCTGTGCAACGAGAAAACACCGTGTAAATTATCTCTAAAACTTCAACACTGTAAAAGTTCGAATGTAGTAAAGTATACGAAAATCCGTTCTAAACTATTGGACATCAATTTGTAAACGATAAAACATTAAACTTCAAAATATGAAGTCTTTGGCCACAATTTCAAATACTTCTTTTTCCGGAATTAAGTTTGGTTGTACCACAAATAAAAAAGACTCCGAAACCATAGATGGACTAAATATCGAGGATAAGGCAGGCACACAGATCTAAGACAACCAATTAAACACTCATAACAACCAATCGGACTCGTTCACTTTCCATATCACAACTGTTGCTTGCGTGAAATATAATTTCCATTCTGTAAATATATCCATCGGAAAACACGTGTAATCCTCAAGTTATATACATCCTCAGATTTAAAGAGTGGCGTGGGGAAAAAAAATTATATTTCTATCAGGCCTGTCCGTTATCCGGGCACATACTATCCGGTACGAGCTTCACTACCCACTACCTTCACGGACGGTTTAGCAGGTCGATCTCAGTCAGGATTGAGACCCGCCACCCCGCGAAATATGATAGACACTGCGCATGCCCCGCGCGAAGGGAAAAATCTGCGAAACGGTGATTTTCCCGCGGCGCATGCGCAGTGACGGTCCCCCTTGGAATTGGGAAGAAAATCCGCGCCAGTCACGCGAAAGTGCACGCGCCTTTTTTTCATTATTATTTGCTTCTACTTCAGGTTTTCTAAAACATCGAGATAAAGATGAAAGAGTAAATAAAAATTTTGAACACAAAAGATTTTTAAAAAAAAAAAATGATGGTGTGTAGATTTTTTTTAGAGCGCAATTTTAGAGAGTAATTTTGATGGGCAAGCAGGAGTTGGGAAAAAACTTTGGTTGGAGAAACTTTACAGTCGATTGCTTCACGCTGATGTAAAGAAAAACAGTATCTAAAAGGTGCTTGGTGTAGAAAAAAGTTTTTACTGCAATTTATTGACTTAAAGGATACAAAGAAATAATAACTGTACCATCAAATAAAAATTGCAAAACTGCTTCAAGCTGGAAACTTCAAAGTATTGTTTCATTATAATATGTTAATGGTTAATGTTTAACACATTTTGAAGATAAAAAATTATACAATAAAATCTAAATAGAACAACAATTTGGATCTAAAAGTAGATTTTATTATACTTTTTTGTATATTTAAATTAGTCTTTAAATAAAAAAAGTTTTTTAAGGAAAATATTTATTATGGACTTTTTATATTTAGTAATAAATACTTTATATATTTAATAAAAACTTGGCGATTATTAATGAAGATAATTAGTATTATTCATATGTTTATACAGCATTTTTGTTTTAAAGTTCATTTGTATATAAAATCTATATATTTATAAAACTCGTTAGTTTGTAAGTATAAAAATTAACAAAAAAATTACCAAGTAATCAATAGTAATGAGCCATTGTTTTGTAAACAAAGAACAAATGCCGATTATCAACTGTTTTATATAAGCGATTCGTATTCCTTTACATCTACATATTAAACTGCAAGGTTTTTAATAATGCCCAACTGGTTAAAATATTATTTTATTAGATAATTTGGAGAAGTATAATCGATTATCTGAAAATATCAAAAACTTGAATTAGGTTGTTCTAAAAGTTTTAAAATATTTTAATTTTGTACAGATTAAACTTAATTTTCTACTTGGGAAATTGCTTATCGTAGTAAATTTTTCAATCTTCCGAAGCAACGCATAATATCAGAATCCTTAATTTAATTGTGCCTATGTCTGTCTACTCAAAGACAATACCAACGCAGGACCTTGCATCTACTTTTTAACATAAAACTATTACTACAATGTTAAAAATTATTACGACCCTTGCAATAAAATTTGGTACCCATTTAGCTGCAACCACCATGTGTTGCTTAGTTTCACCATTTTATGGTGCTTTCACGGATACAATTTAGCTGTGAAACGTTGCATCGAAACTCATAACGTTGCATAAAACTCAAAATTAGAGTTTCCTTAGCATTTTAGCAGTATCTTTGCGGCGAAGATGGCAACCCTGCGATCGCAATATGACAACGTTTTTACTTTTCGTTGTCAAGTCCACCTATCGTACTCGAACTAGGAAACCTCTGATTCATAGCTGAAAGCCTTTATCCACTGAGCCACGGAGGCCATTGTTCGTCGCTGTCTTTCTTGAAGGGGATTTCTATCGGATTGTTGATTGACAGCGAAAATTTCGGTTGCAGTTAAAGATATTTCACCAATTATCGGAGAAACCACCGTTTTTTTTCCTATAAAAGAGTTTTGGTTCAACCTAGATTCCACCATTTTATGGTGTAATTTGCTTCAGACCTTTGTTTTGCACCAATATATACAACATCGGTGAACTGAAATTTTAACAGTGTATATTCTACATGTACTCGTATATATGTACTCTCGTAAGTGCAATAAAACATTGTAGAAACTTACATTCATGAAAAAGACATATCTGTTCAAGACTTTTATAAAGATACATATAAAACTCAAATGGAATGGTTCCCCAGGGAGGAATTTTGAAATCTTGAACAGAAAAGAAACTAGAATACACTAGATAAGAAGAAAAAATAATCTTACAGATCCCAGGTGAAAAACTCATGTGCTTTTTGTTTAATGAAATGGATTCAGTAAAACTTAAAATCTATATTTTTGCAAAAGTGAAATTCATCAACTGCCAAAGTGTCAGCAAAAATACCTCTATTGTTAATGCTAATCTGTTTTAATAAAACACAAAGCTTCGTATATGTTTTATATTTTTACAATTACTTATATATATTTTACTTATATATTACTACTATATATTTTACTTATATATTACTTAAAAATATATATATTACTTTTATATATATTTTTCTATTACTTGTGCACACTGCACACAGATGCATGGAATTTTGAGCTGCTTGAAAAGATGTTGGTTGTAATTAACTGTTTTTAAAATAATTAATTGATGTTATTTTTTAATAGTTTAATATTTTTTTAAATGATACCACTGTAATCCACATTAAATAAAAAAAATAATAGTTCAGAATATACGTAACTTCAAATGAAATTTAACATCTTATTATAGTTAACGTTTCTTTCTTAAGGTAAATAATAATTAGCCAAAAAAGTAAGTTGTAATTCTTCGTAGGTATTGAACTCACCTGTTTAAAAATCGGGTATTATTATGTAGTTATCCGCTAGTATAATGCATTATTAAGCTGACAGGAAAAATTATGTATGTTACCTCAATTTATAAATTCTCAATTAAGATAATTTTTTCTAAGATCAACTTTCATTTTATTGAAAATATTAGACAATACCATAAGAGTAAAATACAATGTATTAACTTTAGAGTCAAATCTTATATTTTAAATTAAAGATTTCAGAGACGGAAATGCTTAAGCCCATTTTTTTTTTATTTCGATAAAAAAAAAATTGAGTAAAAATACTTGATACAAAAAATATCAAAATATATTTATTATTATTATTTTGTTATGTTCCTATAAATATTTTTTTCATTATTATTGCCAATTACGTTGACACAGCGTTGCAAACAAAAATGCAAGAAAATAAAACCGATTTTTTTATACACCGGGAAAACCGGAACAAGTGACGTCGCCGGCGGCTGGATACAATGTCATCCTTTAGAACTTTTTCAAGTTGTCCTGTCCGACATTGCATATAGTAACATTCTATCCGTCACAGGTTTTCCTGGCGAGGGATAAAACGGCCTAAAGCTCTAATTGTGAGATATTAATATTTATTTGTATTTTTATTATTATTATGGTCAAAAATTGAAGGAAAATATTACCAATGGAGGATGGATTACACACTAAAGGATATTATATTGATTAAAATGTGTCTTTTAAATTAAAACGTGCATTTTTAAATTAAACTTTTTAAAAAGAAAATTGCAAATAACAAATGTAGGCTATGGAAGTTTTAGAGGGATATATATATGCAAAGTAAAGGTTTGCACATAGAAATAGTTTAATGGTTAACGATTATGAACATATGTACAGGATGAATTTTTTCCGAATATAGTAGCTTATAACAAGATTATAACCAGCTTTTAACAAGCTTATAACAAGATTTTTTCGAATAGGATACTTCGAAAAAAATTATACTTTCTTTAAAATAAATAGGCATGGTATTTTGAATAATTCAAAACATATAATCGCGTGGAAAGAAATAATGACTTAAATTGAAATCGTTGATGATATTAAGTTAATTTTGCTGTTTATTATGGTCAAAACAATTTTAAAGGTACAACGTTTAACATATTTAGTTAAACGTTATTCCCCAAATCCTTAATAAGTATCTAAGTATTATTGAACAAATGAAAAAGCAAGTTATTATCAACGAAATTAAATACAATTGAAATCAAATTGATACGAAAAAAATCATATAATAGCCAATTGGTTAGAAACATATTTAACTCAATTACAAATTTCTGTTAGGAAGACCATTTAAATGAAAAAAAAGGACATACATAAAAAACGTAATCGAGAAAATATTCAAATCCAGTAAAGGTCAGCATTGGAATTCTTCAGAAAAAAAAATAATAGCAGAAAACAAAGAAAATTCACTAGTATTTGAAAAAATACCGCTTAAGTTCTTAGAGTTATTTTTTTTTTATTATTTTGCTAATGAAACTTTCGTTTTTCGTCGCAGTTGTAGGTAAGTTCATTATCATATTTTCTTCATTAAGTTTTCCGTACTCACCTTTAAGTACTATAATTATTTCGGAAAGTATTGCGAAAGGAATTTTTTTTATTGTTTTTTTAATCTGGGTTTATAAACTAAATTGGGTTTGCCAAGAATCCAAGAAGTCACTCCCATTACATGATGTTATTGGTCTATAAATTTATACCAATACAACGTCATAAAATCCCCCAAAAAGTTTTTGTTGCTAAGTAGACATATTCTGTTGTATAGATCGTATTTAAAACGATATTGCAGTATGTATAAGATACTTATTGCAATATAGAGTGTGTATATAACTCGCTATGCCTTTTGTTGTAAAATCCAATTTTGCAATTCAATTTTAATCCATTTAAAATATTGCACAGACTTGGAACTTGGCATATTTACGGAATATCAATAATATTATTACATGTAATTATAATAAATAGCAACAATTTATTTATCAAAACTTATATATAAGAATGGAGTATGAAATTATGTTGAAAGACGGATATATATAGACTCCGGTCGCCAATTGGCACACAAACAAATCTTCACCAAATACGACAAAGTATTTCGATTTGCAGGAATGCAATCATTTTTCTTTGATATATAATTGCGTCGCCAATATTAAAACTAATGAATGTGAAGTTTACTACATGGGATTATTGTCACTAAACTGTTAATGTTTTTTACAAAAAATATGCAATTAAAAAAAAAGTTAGGAATTTTTATTTCACAAAAAGAAACACTTTACAAAAATATCAGTTTAAATAGTAGTCGCAATAGCATGTAAAGTCGGGAACATAAAAATAGATTTAGGTATTTCAAAAAATACTCAAAGTATATTAATAAATCTGGATTTTGATAAAGTTTATATTTCACAGTGCACATAGAGTCATTAGCGATGACTACGCTAACAAGACAAAATCGCGCAGCTCTTACTGCGCAAAGTGACCAAGAGCAACGCCGTGCCATATCGCTAGTAATAAATAATAATAATAATGAGTTTTATTTTATACTAGCAGTATGGCCCGGCGTTGCACGTGGTCAGTTTGTGAAGTAAGAGCTGTGCGCGACTTTTCTAGTTAGCGTATCCAGTCGAATATCGCTCTCTATACCCTGTCTAAATTTATTCAATTAACTTGAGTAGTTATGGAGATATCTTAACCTATTATTTAAAAAAAATTATATTATCGACTTTACATGCTATTGCGTATAAACTGTAAACCGCATATAACTTTGTAAAATATATATATTTTGCAATATAAAAATCCCCAAAAATTAATAATTAAAAACGCTTTTCCTCATATAAGCCTGTAATATGATGTCTTTAAAAATAATGCATTTTGCAAATAATGAAAATAAAACACTTGGCGATGTTGTTTTAATGCCAAATGACGTTGAATGCTCATATTATTAAAAAAGTTTTATATATGTTTTTTATTGAAAAAATAACCCCAGTAACAAAAAAATGCACTACACTTCACATTCATTATTTTTAGTACTGATAATACAATAACATATCGAAGCTAAAAAATATTCTGTTCTACCAAATGGAAATAAGTTATTGTATTTGGCGAAGTTTTTTGGGTGCCAATTGGTGGCCGGAGATTTGGTATCGTCTTTAATAACTATTTCTAAGAAAAATAAAGAATTATTTTATTTTGTAACTGTATACCCTGAAATTTCAGAGAATTGTTAAATAGAATTTTTTTAAATATGCCAGCATCAATACTTTTCTATAAATCAAAATCATTTCAAATAATCATTTCTGAATTTCAAATAATCATTTCTGAATTTCAAATAATCATTTCTGAATTTCAAATAATCATTTCTGAATTTCAAATAATCATTTCTGAATTTCAAATCATCATTTCTGAATTTCAAATAATCATTTCTGAATTTCAATAAAATTATTCTGAAGTGAAACATTTCAAATAAGCAACATGGTATAAATATAGAAAACCTAAGTTCACTTTTAGGAGCACCTATTCCGACGCTGTAGCACCGTTCCACTTCGTAACAAATAGCACTGTTAGCATAAATGTAATAGCGTTAGATAGGAAATTAAGCACCGACGCTTTTAAGATCTTGAAACAAATAAATGTTCGGGGCATGCATAGATACCCGTAGCGTCAGACGAAACTGGTGGTTTATCTTCCTCCTTCGGTCTGCGAGGTTTAAGTTAACGACCAATTCCTATAATCTGCTGCCTAATAAATGTGCTTTTCAATGAAACATCGCAATAATAGAAGGCAGCCATTATTTTCGAAAACTATTTTTCGTCGCCAAGGTGATTTTTAACAATAATGTTATGAAGGGAAGATCTACATGTAAATTTCCCATAGGAATAATGTATAGGAAAATGGAAAAAGTTCCGTAACTTTTAAACGGTTGCAGATATCCACCTGAAACAAAGTGTAGATTTTAAACTGGGACCATATTGTTAAAATGGGGCAAGTTTCATAAAAATCCGTGCAGTAGTTTTTGAGTTAAATCCGAACAAACAGACTTTGGCGGCATTTTAAATTAATTTGGCAACATTTGGTGACAATTTTAATTCATTTGGCAATATTTGGTAACATTTTTAATTAATTTGGCGAAATTTTTAATTCATTTGACAATATTTGGCGATATTTTTAATTAATTTGGCAACATTTTTAATTTATTTGGCGACATTTTTAATTCATTTGGCGATGTTTTTAATTTATTTGGCGATGTTTTTAATTCATTTGGCGACATTCTTAATTCATTTGGCGACATTTTTAATTTATTTGGTGACATTTACTCATCAGCCAATCAAAATGAATCGTTTATCTCAGTATTGTCGAAAACTATTTTTGGTGGAAAAGGTGATTTTTAACAATAATGTTTTGAAGGCAAGATCGAGATGTAAATTTCCCATAGGCGTAATGTTAGAGAAAATGGAAAAAGTTCTATAACTTTTGAATGGTTGCAGATATCCACATGAAACAAAGTGCAGATTTTAAACTAAGAAAAGTTTGTTCAAATGGTAAAAGTTTCGTAAAAATCCGTGCAGTAGTTTTTGAGTTAAATCCGGACAAACAGACAGACATACAGACAGACTGACAGACTGACAGACAAAAAAATTTTAAATGCGATTTTCGGAATCAGCGTATTCTAATTCGTGGAGAAAACTCAAAATGAGGGGTTTTGTTCGATTCCACTGACAGACACTCCATTCTTATATATAAGTATTGATTGAAAAAAAAGAATACTGCAAGTTTAAAACAAGAATTATCAGCCCCATTGTCAGACTGCGCGCTTTTAAATTATCTGGAAAACAGTTTCACAGTTATAATTGCAAATTAATAATTCTTAAATTAACAGTTAATTGTAAATTAACAGTTAATTGTAAATTAACAGTTAATTGTAAATTAACAGTTACTTGTAAATAGTTAATTGTAAATTAAAAGTTAATTATACATTAATAGTTAATTGTAAATTAATTATTAATTATAAATTAATAATTGATATCTAATGAAATTTTTGTTGCATATTAGATTTTAAGTTTAAAATTATTTTTCCATCTTCTTAATACCTCTGGCTTGGGACACAAAAGACAAATGTCACAGGGGATAGTTTTGAGGAAAATGACTTCAAAGTGTAGTTTGAGGCCAAAACTTGTTGCTGTATTATGGAAATCCCGGAATGTTTTTTTTACTTGATGGGTTAGAGAAAGCCTGACGGCATTAGTTTCTATTTCATTTAGAAGTTTAAAATATATTCGAAATAATTTTAACATCGATAAAATTGACATCGATCCTTCTTGTTACAAGCCACACATATTTAGATTTATATACGGTGTATTTGATAAATACCCATCTATTTCCATGGAGCATATTGTGATGGAGAACATCAAGAAAGAAAACCCCCACAAACTTAAAGGAAAGAGAAAGCCTACAAGCTTAAAATGATTTATTGAATATACTATTGGACCAATACTTTTCCAGATGTTTTTGATAAAATGCCTTGGAAAGAAAATACCGTTAATGAAATTCCAGGCTATTGAATTCAAGGAAAAGCGCCAGAAATGGAAAGAAAGCGGATCAGTTTCTGGGAATACTTTTCAGGATATAAATGTCTAGTGCGTTTCTCCTTTCGCTTTTATCACGAGTGTTTTTGAAGATGGTCTATCCGGAAAATGGGATAGTTCTCTGCAATAGGAATGCATTAAATTGAAATATACATAATCCCCGTCTTACAAAAAAGTAATCATCTTCCTTGTAAAATTCGGAACACAATTCAGGATGTCTGGAAAGTCCTGGACATATTTTAAAATGTAATATTAGATAAAGTAATTGACGTAAGAAAGCGCTATTTGGAATAAATCGCTTTCGCGATAAAATTATTTTTAAATAAAATAATTAGTTCCAAATTTTGCCATAGATGGCGCTACTTGTTCGCTTGTTTTGTTTCGCGGTGCGTTTCTGGTAAATTTGAAGATGTCACTCAGAAATCAGCCCAGCAAATGGCTTGCTTTGGATGATACTTTATAATCAAACCCATCTTTACAATTAAGAAAAATAAATGTTCTGTAACCGATTGTAGTAAAATAAATGCTCTGTAACTGATAATAGTAAAATAAATGCCCTGTAACCGGTTATAGTAAAATAAATTATTAAAAAAAACTGATTTTCTTGAGTGATTTATTCTTTTTTATTCTGATGTTTTTTAAGGTACAGATTTATAGGAAAATTCAGAACTGTTTTTTGTTTAAATTAATTTTTTTTGCGTCTTGAGAAACATTTTATATCAAATTTTAAAATTTGTTTAGGACTCTTTGGACATCTTTATGCTATCAACTTTCTCCAAAGTTTTTTAAACAAATAAATCGCAATAAGTGTAAAAAATAAATTCTAGATACTTAGTTGTCAAGGTAAACGAAGATGTACGGTTCCCTGACCCCTAAAGAGGAGTGTATCTTTTTCTTATTTGTTTGAGGTAGTAGGTATAAAATGTGAAATTTTTTAAATACTGTAAAGAAAAAAAAGCGAAATTTTCATAATACATTTTCGAATAATTTTAAAACTTTCAGAGTGTTCGACACGTTTTGTATTGTTAAAAGCTAGCCGCAACAGAGATATTCAATTATTATAAATTTTTATACTAAGTATTATGCATTTCCTCATATTCATTCAAATACACAAATACACACACGCGCAACTTACACTTGAAAAATATTGTTGTAAGATTATTTTTTTAATTCGTGGGCAAATTTAAACTTGATAACAAACATATTATTACATAATTCGCGGTAAACTATGCGAATTGTATAATAAGGAATATGAATATATAGTAAACAATTTTAGTGGACTTCGTCGGGACTCTAACCCATGACATTTTCCGAAGTATATACGCTACTCGACTACACTACGAAGGCATCTTATAGGTAGATCTTGGGAATATTTTTGAAAATCCTTTTTTATGCAATATTCTTTTAAACGCACCTTTGATATTTAGGAGATGAATGTAAAATTCGCCAGGGCTCAGTGAAATTCTTTTTCTTTTGACGCCTTACAGGTTAGTCACGTGTAAGTGACGTAAAAAGGACCAATACTACACAAATATATCATTTTAGGTTTAAATACATTTTGATTACTTTGTTCCCAGCAAAAAAAGTCAGCATAAAACCTTCAAAATTTTTTTGAAATTGAAGGTTTTTGCAGGAAAACTGCAGTTTTTTTTGATGATCTATAAAATTATAGGTTTTTATTTCAATATCTTTCATAAAAACTGTAAAAAAAACCTTCATAAGAAACCTGCAAAAAACCTTCAATTTTTAATCATGATGGGAAATGCAGATATTTTAATGATTTTATGCAGGAAAATTAAAAACTTAAAAAAAACTGCAGTTTTTTGTTTCAATATCCTTTATAAAGCCCTCAAAAAATCTTTGATTTGACGATTGTGATGAAGGTTTCATTCTGACTTTTTTCGCTGGGTTGTTTCACTAAAAATGTGAAATTGTGCAAGAATAGTTGTTTTAATCTGTATGGCAAGATGTATCACTTTATAAATACAATGCTTTTTCTATATAAGTAAGTATATTCTATCTATATTCTTTTTCTTTCAAAGACAAAAGGGTAAATTTTTCCTTAAAATATAACCTTTTGTCTTCAGTTAACAGTATCATGCTCTTAACGGAAACTGTATTTTTATTTGTGTGTAAACATCAAGAAGCATTTAAAAGTATAAAAAGAAACAGTTTTATTTAAACAAATATCTTTTTTTCAAGGTATCAGTTAATACAGAAGCATTTGAAGTGCGTGCGACGCTCTATAAATAAAAGCTTCTTGTAAGATAAACAGCTTTTAGGATTAGGCTTCACTTCAAAGCAAAGACAATGGGTTTCCGTCTCTTCATGGTAATAGAACAGCTTTATTTATAAATGAAAAAATCGGAACGTAAATAGATTTTTTATTAAAAAAATCGATACTGTTATTTTTTGCCGTAAGCACTAAAAGCTTTGCTCGTTCAATAGGAATTCTTGCTCTGATGCTTTCAGCCTTTGAGATCGCATGGATTATTTTGTCTGTAACAAAATTAATACTTTATACAAACAGAACTAAATCAAATGTATTTTTTGTTAATTAAAAAAAAATATGGTTATTTATTACTGTTTCTACATATGTTTTACGGTTTAATGAATCCAATATAAGTGAATTTTATTGAAACAGCACCCGCTTTCAAATAAAAACTAATGTTTAACGCTTCCTACCGCCATCTACATTGAAACACTACTACCACACATTCGTTTTACCATTGATCCTAATTAGTAAACCGCATGGTTGCATGTAACAAGTATTAATAATTTATTTTTCGTGCGAATAGCTAAATAATGGTATACGCTCAAAGTAATTATTATAATTAAATGAGTAGTATTTGAAATAACCGCAGCGTTTATGACTAATACGTCTATGTTCCAGTATCAAAACAAAAATGGTCAAGCTACGAATTTATAATCGCTTCATCAGCACCAATTTTAGTAGCAATATATCGTTTTAAACAAAGCAATCGGCTTGCCCGGCGTAATCTAAATACTAATATAAATAATAAAATGTTTAATCAGAGCAGTGAGACTTGACCATCTGATTAAGTTCATATGTAATTTAGCACTACCCTTAAATGTTAATGGTCATTAGCTGAATAGATTCGGTCCCTTCCGCGGGATATATCCCGGAAGGTTGCCATTGGACCATTATTGGTAGCTACTATGCAACGTTAATGAAAAAAATTCGTGCAACTTTAATGACAACAATGTCAGGAATTTTTTTTTGATCTCCTTCAAATTTTTCTTGTGATTGATTTGAACCATCTCTAATAGTCAAGTTGTGCAAATCCCACTATCTACCATCTAAGCTTTCTTTGAGTGGATATGCAGTTAATTGGGATTCATTTTTACTACTTATTGGTGAGAGATTAGGTAAATCTGAATCCTTTGCTATTTTATTAATTTTTCTAAATTTCGTAAAAGATATGTGTTAAATAAACGTTAACGCTTGCTATCCATTAGACTCTCTGTGCATAAGACAGACCATTCCACCGTTTATTGAACCACATCATTTTGAATTTTCCAAGGTTGTTAAAAGCTTCCAAAATAATTTTTTTTAATTGCACACAGTTGCAGGGGTTTATAACGGTTTTAGAAATTATAGTTATAACGGTTTATAAGTTACAGTTATAACGGTTTATATATATATTGCACCCTTTTTCCCTAAAACGATTGCCCCTCCCGAACAACAGATGTGTTTCCGACACGATGATAATTCCCTTTTTCCCTCTTCACAACAAGTAATCATTCCTATGTGATGTCACTTCATGTTTGTCTTTCGTCCTGTAAAGACGTGTCCTGGTTCTGAGCTCTGAATAAACTTGTCTGAATCTACATTGTTATAAAATCCATGTATTGCTTTTAACAATTGAAAGTTGGCGAACAAAAATTGCTTTGGCGAAATATTTCTTTCTGACAATTAAGCTTCAACGAGCAAACTAACATCCGGAAATGTACCCTGAGATGTCTGAACAATAAACCAATAATTTTGCCTTTGAGAAAATAAAAGATAAAGATTTTAAAAGCGAGAATGAACTATAGGAGTAACGTTTTTTTACGCTTGTGAAACCGAGGGTAACAGCTGGTATAAAATATAATGTTTTTAAGAAAGTAAATGTATCTAATATTTTTTTTTTTCGATTTTCTGACTTTGAAATAAGTGATCGTAATTGGGCAATAGTAAATTTCCCGATGTATTGGCCAGATTTAAAAACTTTGAGGAACTGGGCAATCGTAATTTTTTTTCTAGAAATTCAGCAGTCTTAAATTTTGCTTCGAATATTTACTGGAGCCCGAATATACACTTTTTATTATATACCTAAAAATGAGTACCTGAACCTACTTATTTTTTTAGTACAATTGCATCGTAAATGAACGATGACGTACTCAGATTTAAGTTTGGTTTGGTTTGGTTTGATAAATAACGTCGCACTATAGCTGTACAGTGGGCTATTGGCGAAGGTTCAGGGCCTATCTCGAATATCAAATTTAAGTAACCGTACATTTTCAAAAATGCGCAGCGCGATTTAATATTGCTAATATCAGCTTCTGTACAAGCCATATTAACAAAGCGACACGAGACATTTAAAATAGGTGTTCAAAAGATGGTTTTCCACATCATTTGATGTCGATTGCTTAAATGGAAACGGAGTTATTACAACTCAATTATTTTACTTCGCATTATTTTGGCACACCTTTTTAACATTTCATCTGTTTATAACTTTTTCACATCGCCCTGGTAGTACAACGCATAAGGCATTGAGTGCGATCCCCGAGACTTGGGTTCGATTCCTGGTAAGTCTTGGTTGTAATTATCGAGATTTATTGGAAGTGATTGATGAAGTCAGCCTATGTAGACTACCCAGCAAAAACAGTCAGCATAAAACCTTCATCAAAATTTTGAAATTGAAGGTTTTATGCAGGAAAACGGCAGTTTTTTTGAAGATCAAAAAAATTAAAGGGGTTTGTTTCAATTCCTTCATAAAAACTGTAAAATTCCTGCATAAAACCTTCAATTTTTAATTATAAAGGGAAAATCCAGATATTTTAAAGTTTTTATGCAGGAAAATGAAAAAATTCCAAAAAACTGCAGTTTTTTTTTTCAATATCCTTTATAAAACCTTCAAAAACCTTAAATTTTAACAATTTTGATGAAGGTTTCATGTTGACTTTTTTTGCTGGGTAGTATCCAGATTTTTTATTCATTGTGCTTATTTTTGAGTATATGTATTTTTCAAAATTCAAACTTACGTATTTGAAACCATGATAAGCGTCGAATGTAATTAAAAATCAGTACATTTTACTTATTCTTGAATACCTATATTTAACAGGGTATAGACATAGAGTAATGATACAAATAGAGGAATAAAAATGCTAATTTCCGTGTGTTCATCATTGAAACCACGTGATATGTGGAAATGCCAATTCATTCATGCGCCAATATTACTTGGCAGGCCTTGGCGACTTTAAGAACTAAACGAGATCGAAGTATTGTAATATGGTTTTGTGTTTAATTTTGTATTTAAATATCGTTTTTTTGAACGAGTGGCACAATTTAAGGGAGTTTAACAGATATATTAAGAAGATTTTTCTTACTTTGTAGTTTTGAAATAATTGCATTACGTTTTTATGTAAAAAATTTACCATAAGCGAAGTTCTTTCAATTGTTATTTTGTATATTTCAATAAGAAAATATGAACAATAAAACCGGAAAAATATAAAGAGTTTCGCTTCTTCGGGTATTGAACACAAATAAAATATTTTCGTTTCGTTAATGAAAAGGAAATATTTAGCGCATATTGTTTGAAAATAAGTAAATACGTACATATATGTTAAAAAGTTGAATACGGACAGAACTCCTTATCACCAAACGAGAAGAAAGTGCGCCAAATTTGAAATTCCTGCAGATGTCTGAATGCCAAATATGGCAGCGCTATAACCACGTGATGCGAGTTTTTCTTTTCAATGTTGACACCGCGGCCTTACGAGAGTCTGGTATTGAAGGCGCTCTCTATTTAATATTACAATTCTCTGGGTATAGACACACCACAGCTTAGTGTTTTATATTAAAATAACTCATATTTCGATGCACTGCGACTCGCAATCAATACCCAAGGTATCTCCAATTCTGGCAAAGGAACGTGTCACGCACATCGGAAACTGAATATTGTCGGTGGCGTTTCTTCAGTGACATCCTCCCCAATACGAGTCCCACCTCTCGCCCCTGACTAAAAGGCCTTACGTCACGCCACTGCACTGGGCAATTCCTTCTATTCAAATGGCCCCTTTGCATACCGTGCAATCAATAGGAATGGGAATTAAGGGGAAATGACTTAAAATTCAGGGATCGTAGAGTCTAGAAACACTCCTTGAAATGTCAATTGAGACTGGATGGCGGATTGAAAGTCGTATATTGAAGTAGCTGCGTTGTGTAGGACTTTGGATTTGATGAAGGAACACAATGGCTGTTGGAGGGATGGTTTTGTGATGGAATTGGATATTTGAGTGGAAAGTAAATGGACTGATTTAAAAGGGGATTGGTTTGGGGATATTTGTATAATGAAGATAAGTTTTACGAAAATACGTATTTCTATGTTGGTATTATTTTGGTATTGTATATGGAGGTAATAAAATCTATGAAATAAATAACGTAATTTCAAGTTGAGGAAATGAATTTATATATATAAATGCAAATTACCTTGCCACTCACTCACCCATCTCTAATTCCTCACTAAACCCAAGAAGATGAAATTTGGCAAAATTGATCCTTATATAAATAGGAAATGTAAGCTGTTTCCGTTCCGATCGAAGGTTTCTAGGGATGGAAAACCCCTTATTTGATGTTAGTTGGACATCGATACGATACTGCCGTTACGTTGGTAACGGATAATTCCACTTTTCCTCACGGAGTAAAGAAGAAGGTGGAGGTGCGAACAAGTCTGAAACCGGTTTGCAATGCGAAGTAAGCAATCGCTCAAAAAGTAGGAACTGGCGAAGTATTTGGCGGTATTACAAAGCACTACTTTGTACCAGTACTTGGCGATAATTTAATTTGAAAATAATGCATCCCTCGTAGGAAAACTACTGCAAACTAGGTTTGTTTGTTCCTAGTTTGAGGTTGCTAACTTACGTCTCATGAAATCTCGCCAAATCATCTCCACCTTTTTCTTTACTCTGTGACTTTTCCTAGAATCGTAATGCTGTAGGGTTTCACTATGAAAACAAAGATTTTTTTTCTAATATAGAAATCGTTTCTAATCTAATCACAATATTTGAAATTTTAATATGTTCCTTGAATGGAAAGTTATACATACGAAGGGAAATATATCTGTTCCTTAGAGCCAAACGAGTTTAAGTCACATTTGAATCAAAACAAAAAGTTCTTTACAAAAGCATTGGACTTTGGTTTTTATAGCTCCCGCTAAATACTTAAAATATATTTGAGTGCGTTTTGATGGTATGGTTAGATAGAAGACGAACTTCTAAGACATAGTCTGCAATAAAACAAAACAAAAATCGCCAAATTTGGAATTGGGCTCGTCTTCCCATGAGGTACAGATATATGCTTTAAAAACTATTTTCTCACACTGAAACTTTTATAAGATTTTATAAGACAGGAATTACAAAAAAAAATTAACAAATATAAATCTACCAAAATATTATCTTTAAAAAATAAATCCAAGTTTCCCTACTATATAGTTTTTATCTGTAAATCGTTTAAAATAAAAAAAAACGTAATATATTTTACTATGTTCTGTAATATATAAGCAACAAAAATAGTGAAATACTGCTTTGCCTAAAGTGAATTGTTGATCACAAACATCTTAAATGCATTTCTATAAAATAAAAAAAAAATCGTACATTGAAAGTTGAAGTATATAAGATATCCATAACACATACTTTCTTAAAAGCACGTACTAAAAGTATGCAAGGAAATACCATTTTTACTCTCGTACTAAAAGTATGCAAGGAAATACCCTTTTTACTCTCGTATTAAAAGTATGCAAGGAAATACCCTTTTTACTCTCGTACTAAAAGTATGCAAGGAAATACCCTTTTTACTCTCGTACTAATAGTATGCAAGGAAATACCCTTTTTACTCTCGTACTAAAAGTATGCAAGGAAATACCCTTTTTACTCTCGTACTAAAAGTATGCAAGGAAATACCCTTTTTACTCTCGTACTAAAAGTATGCAAGGAAATACCCTTTTTACTCTCGTACTAAAAGTATGCAAGGAAATACCCTTTTTACTCTCGTACTAAAAGTATGCAAGGAAATACCCTTTTTACTCTCGTACTAAAAGTATGCAAGGAAATACCCTTTTTACTCTCGTACTAAAAGTATGCAAGGAAATACCATTTTTACTCTCGTACTAAAAGTATGCAAGGAAATACCATTTTTACTCTCGTACTAAAAGTATGCAAGGAAATACCCTTTTTACTCTCGTACTAAAAGTATGCAAGGAAATACCCTTTTTACTCTCGTACTAAAAGTATGCAAGGAAATACCCTTTTTACTCTCGTACTAAAAGTATGCAAGGAAATACCCTTTTTACTCTCGTACTAAAAGTATGCAAGGAAATACCCTTTTCACTCTCTTTCCAAATGGCATCTCACAGCAATTCCACGCCGCGTAAACTAATGACACATTCCACAGAGACACAGTTCGTCCCCTACCATCCGGCCAATGTCCGGACTGAATGGTCACGCATCTTTACCGGACAGGTCAGCAGGGAAAGCGATTTATCTCCCGGATACGTCCGGGAGAAGGAGGATAACGAGCTCTCTGCTTCATTTGCTATGCGATCAAACCAAACCGGGATTGTTGTCTGTGTGATTGTATACTATTCTTTCGGGTGATTTTTTTTCTTCTTTTTGATGCTAGAATTGCCAATTGTATGCGCATTAAAATACATCGATATCTTGTTGCGCGCTTGTGTTAAGTTCATATTTCGTGAATTTGATGTTAAGAAGACTCTCATTTATGAGGATTATGGGATCGTCGAAAGTACTTTCGTTATATTTGGCAATCGTTTCGTCATTGAATCACGTGACTTTTGACGAAACAAGAATTCTCAATTTTTAAACAAAACTCCCGATTCCTTTTCAACCGTTTTATGGGTCATAAGCTCATGTTTGGTTCTTATACTTATATTGTCAGAACTCAGTCGAGTCTTCTTGGCCGAGTTGATTGAGCGTTGGACTCTGGTGCGAGAGATCCGCGGGTTCGAATCAGGTCGTCAATATTGAATTACGTTATTTAAAATCGTTCTCATTTTTGACAAAATAAATGTCTTTAAAAAAAACGACAATATTTTTTTTTTAGTTTGACGAAATGATTAATCAGATAATATAACAGACGTTTGTTTCGTCAAAAAAGTTTTAAGTCAAAACTGAGTAAGTCCATATTTGACTAAATTCAGTATAATGATAGACAACTATTCTTCGTAAACTTTAAATGGAGAATATGAGCATAAAATACATTAGGGAACTTTGGACTAGCGTCGTAATGGATTACAAAAAAGGGTTATTTTTATATGAATATATTTTAGAATTAATACATAACATTCTACTTTCAGTATGATCAAAATTTCTTTAAAACGTTTTACATACAGATATTTTATGGGTTGTTATAATGTAGTTAAAACACACGTGATTGTTGTATTTAAAATACACACGATTGCTGTATTTAAAACACACATAATTGTTGTATTTAAAATACACATGATTGTTGTATTTAAAATACACATGATTGTTGTATTTAAAATACACATGATTGTTGAATTTAAAATACACATGATTGTTGTACTTAAAATACACATAATAATTGTATTTAAAATACACAAGATTGTTGTATTTAAAATTGTAACCACTATAGGTATCATATTTTAACAAGTTTGAGATCAATATCCATCGAAGTTTTTAAGACAGACTTGCATACACTTTACAAATTCCTAATGATTTTTGGACATCTCTAGGTGTAAAAAAGTACTTGTCGATATTTAAATGTGTTGCACATTTTTACAGTTCATCAATGTTAATAAGTTATAATAACATTTAATACTGCTTCAATTTGATAAGTTTTCTGTTTTAATAGATGATATAACAGAAAATAAAAATAATTAATTTTAATCTTGATGCACGTTACTGTTTTCACAGTTGCTGTCTTTCAACGTCACTTGAAAGTTTTGATATTATTCAAATTAGTAACTTTCGTTACTTATCTTAGAAAATAAATCGCATGTCGCAAACATTTGTTAAATATTAATATACAACTACCATCCTACATATTTACTGGACATGCAACAGGAAAAATTAAATAAATTTTAACAGTAATGGACTTCTGACATTAGCATTTGATGCTTGATGTAATACATTAACATTTTGTTGACGAAGTTAAAATAAAAAAAAAATACTTGTTTAGCTATTTTAGCTTTTTCAATATGATATTTCGCTAAAATAATATGAAAAAAAACGAAGCATAATTATTTTTAACGTTAAGAAAATAATCATTTATATTTAAATCTCGTAAATAAACTTAAAAATTATTTTATTGATATCCCTTTTCCACAGACGATTTTCAAAATGTATCCTTTGCTATTAATAATGATCACATTGTATTTTATATAAATACAAACAATCCACCATTGTTACAGAAAATGTAGTTAAAAAAATATCACAAGCACATTAATAACATTAAATTTGTGTTTTCAGAATGAAAGAAATTTAATTAACTCTTACTATGAATGTTCACTTTATTTTCGCCTTTATTATCGCAGAGTCCTTTTTCTTCTATATGATTTTTTTTATAAAAGATTAAACTGTACTCACCTAGAAAAAAAAATGCATATTAATAATCAACAAAGGTATATGAAAATAATTCATAAAAAATATAACAATTTATCCTGAAGTTGCTTAATTATTAAGCTCAGAAAGATTTGAATATTTTATAAATGTAATTACTTCATTGAAGAATACCGTAATGAAATTGATACAAACAAAGTGATATTGAGTTTACGACTGGTACATTGAAGTGATATGGAACATATCTTTTATATGTGTTCTCCTTTTCATTTATATATTACTTGTATTTTTATTTAGCTAAGGTATTCATTGTTGTGTAGTTGATATATATATATATATATATATATATATATATATATATATATATATATATATATATATATATATATATATATATATATATATATATATATATATATATATATATATATATATATATAGGTTAATAATTACTTACAATTATTCATATTAAAAAAAAAACTTTTGATAACTTGTTATTTATAAAATTATTTATTTGTTATAAAATTTCATAAAATAATGAACGTAAAATTCCGACCAAAATTTCATTTGAGTTCGAGTGTATTTGAGCTGATTTTGTATCAATACATACACTCTATGGAATTAAAATAAACTCGAATATGTGATTAAATGAAGTCATGTGGGAAATTTTTTATATGTGTTCTCCTTTTTATTTATGTATTACTTGTATTTTTTTGTAGCTAATGTATTCATTATTGTGTAGTTGATATATATAGGTGAATAATTACTTACAATTATTCATATTAAAAGAAAACTTTTGATAACTTGTTATTTATAAAATTATTTGTTCCAAAATTTTTATAAAATAACAAGCTTAAAACTTCGATCCAAAATTTAATTTGAGGTCGAGTATTTTTTGCGCTGATTGTTTTATCAATATATACCCTCTATGGAATTAAAATATATTAGCATATGTGATTAAATGAAGTCACATGGGACATATATTTTTACATGTGTTCTCCTTTTCATTTATGTATTACTTGTATTTTTGTGTAGTTGAAAATTTTTGTATAGTTGAGAGATATAGGTAAATAATTACTTACAATGCATACGTTTTTGTGCAGTTGAAAAATTTTGTAAATTTTTTATAGTTGAGATATATAGGTAAATAATTACTTAAAATGCATACGTTTTTGTGCAGTTGAAAAATTTTGTAAATTTTTTATAGTTGAGATATATAGGTAAATAATTACTTAAAATGCATACGTTTTTGTGCAGTTGAAAAATTTTGTAAATTTTTTATAGTCGAGATATATAGGTAAATAATTACTTACAATGCATACATTTTTGTGTAGTTGAAAAATTTTGTAATTTTTTTATAATTGAGATATATAGGTAAATAATTACTTACAATGCATAAATTTGTGTAATTGAAAAATTTTGTAAATTTTTGTATAGTCGAGATATATAGGTAAATATTTACTTACAATTTTTCATATTTAAAAAAACTTTTAATAACTTGTTATTTAAAGAATTGTTTGTTATAAAAAAATTCATAAAATAACAAACTTCGACTAAAATGTCAATTGATATAGAGTATTTTTTTGCGTTGATTGTTTTATCAATGCATACACTCTACGAAATTAAAATCCAGTATTTTTATATTGCATGGTCATAACGTTTGAAGAACAGTTGCTACCACATTTTAAACGTGATTTGACATGTCTTTACTTTGAAAAAAAAAACATTCATAGCTGGACATTTACATAAAATAAAAATTATTTTATTTTACTACATGACTTCCCAGAAGTATAATAATACAAAGTAAAACCATGCTTAAAAAAAACTGCAAAATCTATTAATAACTCTTCAGTAGATTTCTTTAACCGCATTCATTCGCGTAATTGTGCTTTTGGGAAAATAAAAATACCTCATTTAATTCGATTACAGCATTTTCAATATTACTAATTTTCAATTTTATTAGGATTTACGGTAATAAATCCTCTTCCCGTGCCATTCTAATCATCGTCGGAAATTTATTATTTCGTTCACGTTAATATACCGTTTATTCACCCTAATACTATTTTTTAAAAGAGCCGCAACCTCTTTATTTTACTTCAGGAACGATTGGTATTCCGTACAAAGATTACCCCACCCATTCTTTTCCCCCATGGGAAATGCCTGACCTTTTTTAGAATGCGATCGAATCTTTCAGGACGCTTTTCCGTTCTGCGTCATCAGCTGGTAGCTTGTTTTTAGCGACACGTTTTTACGAGATTAATTTAGGCCGCTTATTGTGTGTGTGTGTGTGTGTGTTTTTGTTACTGTGGGGATGTGGTAGGATCGAGGTGTATTGCCAGTTTGTTTTGGTTTAGTTGAACCAACGTCGAACTGGAGCTGCACAGTGGGCTGTCGGAGATGGTTCGGGATCATTGAACTCTAATTGTAACTGTAACTTGTGGAACGCTCATGCCCTGTTCCTTCTATGGGCCTGGAATGTCTTGACGCTTATTGAGGTTGCTTCGAATGCCATCTCAGATGCTGCCTTCGTCATCTGACCATGGTTCAAAAATACGGTTTGGTTTGGTTAATAACGTCGCACTAGAGCTGCACAGTGGGCTATTGGCGACGGTTTGAGGCCTATCTCGAAGGAAAGACCCAGGAATGATGCCTCGTATTTTTGAACCATGGTCAGATGACGAGGACAACACCTGAGCTGGCACCCAACGCCGTCAATAGACGTCGGGACTTTGGACCCCGATCAGATGTATCGTGCCCCAGTCCCGTATACACGCCGTTAATTTTTGTGGATGTTCTGGACGACATTCTAGTATTTTGGTAGCGCAGTTGACAACCTTCCGATCGCAATATCACTACTTTTTACTATTCTTTAGTCTAGTCCGCTTTCCTTCTACATAGATCCCGAAACATCTTTAATATCCTAATGTGCAGCTCTAGTGAAATGTTAATTCAGCCAACCAAGTGAAGATTGATCCCGCCCCCATTGGATGCTTGTCCGAGACCCTAACCATTCGACTACCAGACGCCGCACAGTGGGGTATTTGACCTCAAAAGCTGGCCAAAAGTCAATTTTTTTAAATTAAGAATTTTGAATTTTGGATTAAACCATATGATAAAAAACTATCTAAAGTACAATTCTGCAGCACTGTTTTTTTTATTTTAACTGTATTTTCTGTGGCAACACTGTCGTTAAAATTAGAAAACTTGTAAACGGTGCATATTTGTACCAATAAAAACTAACTTTTTTCAGTACTATTTTATTTAAATTCTGCTAATATTTTTAGTTGACTGCGATAAAAAATGTATATAATATTATGTTTGATAACTTTTTTGTGTACTTTTACAATAAATTTTTTTTATAGTGCATTTTGAATGTAAATTTTTGAATATTTTATAAACACGAAAACATTTGTTAACTTTCTTCACTTCTCTTCACTATATAGAATAGTACAGAGTGATAAAGTAATTCTTCTTCTACACGGGAGTACAAAAATTTCCCCCACCTTTTTCCCCCTTTAGATTTTATGAGGCTTTTTCTGCAGCGTTCACCAAAACTATTAGAACGTCTTTTTCGAGTGCACCTGAATATTCACTATGTGACAAAGCGAACATACATTGAATGCTTATCTAAATACTTCACAAGACGTGTTTTACAACAGTACAGTGTAGGGAAACTGTAAGTATACAATTGCGCAAGTGTCATTGTCTGAAAACCCCAACCCCAGAATCTCTCTTCTTTAAATTATCGGTTGTGCGGCTGCGGCAGTAATAAATTAAAAGCTCTAGTTGTGGAACTTTTTCCGACCCCTTCCTTCATGTGTTGATACTTGGAAATTCCCTTCAATCGAACACCAAAAGAAGAATGTGACCTTAAACCCGACACTCCAAGTGTTTATATTTGCTGCCCAAGTTTCATCCGCCCAAGAGGAACGAGTAAATTCGCAGTACTAGGATTGACTTCATTCTGCTCTGTATCTCCGAGAAAAATAGTACATTCTGCTCTGTATCTTCAAGGAAAACTAAGATCAAATAGCTTTTTGTTTATGGATCCAACATCTGCAGGTTCGAATTTTGATATCTTGTAGAAAATATTCCTTTTATTTGATTGTATGTGAAAATATTAATTAAAGCAAGTTTAAAAATAATAAGGATGTAACATAATTGAATAATATTAATACATCGTTATGCAAAATAAAAAAATAAAAAAAATACTGTCTTTAATTTTTTGGTTGTAAGAAAAAATACCTTTAATAATGGGAATGCACATAATATCGTTTTTTAATGGCTTACTGGCAAAAAAGTATGACATAGTACAAAATATTGCTTTTATTCGAAAAATATTTTTAATAAAAGAACAACTTTGATTAAAGTAAGAAAAGTAGCACGAAGACATACTGATAGGTCTACCATAACTTTTTTTTTAATTTTAAGACCCTCGGGAATTACATTTTTAACTAGAAAATGTCTTTTTGATATTATGAGAAACTGCCCTGAAAAAGGTATCATAAAAAAAAGTTCAACTACATGGAAAGTTATATAATATCAAAGCCCTCCTTTTCTGATGAAGAAAAAGAGCAATTTAAACATAAAATCTCGGTTTTGAAATCCAGATTTAAAAGTAAATGGCTTGCAGTTAATATGTCAGAAGAAAAAATTCTAAAGAAACACCAAAAATGGTTGGAACATTCAATCGAAATTCCCACAAAAAAAATCGCTTGTCGACCTTCGAAATCATTTGATGGGTTAAGTGATCGCAGTAAAATACGCAAAACCAAGGAGCTAAGAGAAAAAGCCAAATCCGAAGAATTAATCTATGCCACTCAAATGAAACTACGTGAAACTGGAAATATCGAGGGTTCAAAAGAAGTAAAGGATATCACAAAGTCTCCCTTAAGAGCAGCCAAATACAGAAAAGCATTTGTTAGTCACACTGCTGAACAAAAAAAGTAAAAGTTAACACCAATTCGTGCTTTGACAATTTTCGTGGAAGCTGGGTTATCACGTAAACGATATGAAGTAGTAAGAACTAGTGACAAAAACCTATTTCTTTAGGTTAAGAAATAATGATATCCTGCTCCAAACACGTATCAAATAATTTCTACTGGTACCGAAATACAACTTCAAGCTTCATACGAGTGAGCGATTAATCACATATTTGTGAGAGGCTTTAAATACGTTTATATTGATGAAATAAAATCGCTAGAACTTTTTTACAAATAGGGATGTGATGGTTCCGAGCAATCACAGCAAACAAAGATTTGAGAATAGTTGCGATTCCGATGCGAATATCTTCCAATCTGCTTTAGAGCCTCTTTAATTAACAGGTTTAAAAAACAAAAATGCATTGCTATGGAAAAATCCTACACTATCGTCACTGCGATATTCAGGCCCATCACGATAAGATTTATACATGAAAGAGCAGATATCCCAAATGAAGAAATACAATACATAAAAAATAAATAAAAAATTTATAAGAAACCCAATGTTTTTTTAAATTTCTTGCAAAAAATATAACTTTGTATACATAATTAGAAATATATAGGTTGTTTATTATTTTTTTGTAAATATGCCTGACATATAGTTTCAAAAATAGACAACTCCACTTTAAAAAAAATATATATTTTTTATTATACTTATTTTCATCTAAAACTAATAATTATTAGTGAGTATCTAAAGGGTGGATAAAATATATATAAAACAAACTATTTAAATTTAGAAAGTTTGAAAGTAACGCAATATTAGTACTACTAAAAATTAAGCATTCTTGGTTTGTTTGGATATGTCTTGTTTTGCAGCTGTAGAGGTAACTCGTTTGAATTTTCAACTTATTTCAATTTTTTTTATTTTAATATGTAATTTTAAAATAGAAAATGCGATAAAATAATTTTGGCCAACTTTTTGGGTCAAATACCCCTATGTGCGCCGCCTTATTGCCAGTGGTAGAAATATGAACTTATCGTCTTCGGTTGGATGAATTAACGTCGCAATAGAGCTAGACGGTTTCAGATCTATCCCGAAGGAAACAACCCGAGAACATTGCCTCTTGTTTGTGAATAATGGTTAGTGACGAAGACAACTCCTGAGTTGCCACTCTACGCAACGACATAAGTATGAGGATTTTGGATCACAGCCGATATTTTTTGGTGCTTGAAATCAGCGAGTCTTACAAATCTCAGAGGTATACACATTCTAGGGCTCAAACCCAAAGGAGGGCCCTTAGCTCTGAGGCCCCATTATCGGCTAGCAACTAGAGGGAGCGAATACAGCTGATTCAAGAGACTTGACAAAAATGTTAAAATACAGTGAACTTGTGATCGGAGGGTTGCCAGATTCACTGTGAAGTAACAATACGTCGTCTGGCCTTTCCTTCAATTTCTACGGCGTGTATAATGGACTGGTGCACGTTAAATCTGACCAGGGTCCAATGTCCTGACGCCTATAGAGGTTGCGTCGGGTGCCATCTCAGGTGTTGTCCTCGTCATCTCACCTATCATATGACGTCAGGGTGAAAATCGGTTTTAAAATAACTCTAAATTTATTGTGTTTAGTGCTAAAATAAAAATTACAACTATCATATCTGTGTAAATGAATAAATATTAAGTATTTAAAATATTAAGTACTATAGTATCAGATAACGTTGAATTCATCCACGTTTTATACTCCTATAGGGCATATTGTGAGCGAAAATTTCGGACTCGTCAAGTACTCCATTAAATCCTTATTGCCCAATTACATCGAAAAATTGTTTCGTCCAGATATAAAAAAATACAATTGTCCCATTCCACTAAAAATTTATAACTGTCTAAAAATTACAATTACCAATTACTCGGTAAAATTTGTTTTGACAAACTCAGGACTGCTCATTTCGAATTTACGGCTGTCCACTTAAGACACGACTGATAATAAAATTTAAGCTCTGTACCTCTAGAATATTTGCGACACAAACGATAATATACTATCGCTTGCTGCCAATGTTAAACGTTTCCAAATCCCGCTATCAAAAACAATAGCTCTCTAACGATCACATCCTCCGCAAGAAGGCCCTCAAAGCTATAGCTATCCCAGTGCGCCTTACTTTTTTGAACGCCTTACTTTTTGAGAAGAAAACAATTCGATATTTTTCATCATCACCCAGGTACTTGAAGGGAAAAGAAGTGTTTTCGTTCGAAAAAAATGGAGAAAGAGAAAAAAAAAACGAGAAATTTCGATTGTAAAATTGGGTCGGTCGTCTCGATCAGCCCTTAGAAGGGCGCATGAGGGAGTCGGGGGGTAGGACGAGTGGAGGGCTCAAATGGATTGCCCTACTTTGGAATGTAGCCAACATTTGGGGGCAAAGGGATTAGGGAAAATCTGGGTAAAAGCGTGTCGCCATCTAGGAGAAGGACTTGAAACTAAATGAACAGGTGACTGGGATTGCAGCCTTGCTTATTTTATTTGATTAAATAAAACCAAGTTTTACACGTTGAAGGCTATATTTTTTTTTGTATAAAATGGCTAGAAAATTATAATTTCGATATTGTGCTTGGTCTGTTAATATAGAAATGTCTTTATTTGTTTATTTATTATAACCATGTATTTTACAATATTTAATGTTTTTATGTGACGTCACCAGTGCTCGTTACCCCGTTCTTTACCAAACTATCATATATACAGTAGAAATATATTTATGCAAATTCCAGTTATCTGGATCAAATAAAACGGATGGTCAATTATCGGAATCCGAATCGCTTCGAAAAAAAAAATCAGTAAAATCTCCTATTTTGAAAAGTTTCTTATCGGTGAATGATATTATTTTTAATAATCATTTCAATTACATTACATACTAAAGCGAAATTCTTTTATTTTAAATAAGAAATATTATCTTATTGTGAATTATCTAATTATCCGGATATTTGATTACCCGGAAGGGACCTGGTCTCAAACGATCCGGATAATGGGAGTTCCACTGCATTATTTTGTTTTCAGATCATATTATAAGGATGCCCGTAGCAAAAAAATAGTGTGGGCACATCGATCGCTTTACATAGTGAAATACGCGAAAAGAGAGACTGACAAAATGACGGCTAAAAAATAAATATGCTTTGCCGTTCAACTATGACACTAACTGCGTCTATAAATTAACCAAATGCCGGTCAAGTTAACAAATGATCAGTAAGTAATTTAACCTGATGAATTAGATATTTTAATTTTACGTCTCATTTCAAAAATATAATATTCACACCCCAAAGATTTTTAATCAGTTGTAATGTCAGATTTTAAAAAAAATACGAGCACTGAGCACTTTTTATTTCATTTTTTTTTAGTATATTTCTTTTTTAATTTAAAAGATATTATGATCTAGTAAAACATATTTTTTATATTAGTTAGTTTATTTTGGACAGTGAGGATTATTTGGTTTCAAGAGTTTAAATATTGTAAAAATTTAATCGGAACTCAATTTAAAAAAAATATAATTTTTTTTTTATTTTGCGAAAATTATATACCTTTCATTATTATATATATTTCTAATAGGAGCTAGATGAATTAAAGATGCAAGTTTCTTAGCATTTTTACTTCAGTTATGTATCGCTTTTAGGCATCGGAGGTTTGAAAAGTTATTCTCCTTTAACCCTTTGCACTCCAAGAACACTTTGCCATTTGTGTTCTTTCAATGGAACAGTTATTCCTCTTTACGTTCTTTTCCACAGATTTTTTTTATACTCATGAAGGGGAAAAAAATCCTAATCTGTTTTGTATTTGCAAGAGAACAAGTTGAAAAAAAGATGATTAATGCTCTAAGCACAAGATCATATTGTTCTCGTTTATTTTCAAGAACAGAGAAACAAAAGAACTGGTCGTTATGTTTGAGCCTGAGAGGCGACATCGGAGTGCAGTGATTAATAAATTCTAAAGCATCATAAGCATTATTTTATTTGAAAAATAAGAATATTTTTTATGTAAACTCCACACTTTCTGTGAAAACTTATAGCATTTATTTTGTTATAATTACATGATAAAACTTTTTTGTTATAAAACAAATTTAAAATCAACTACGGGGAGTACCAGGATTAAAACACCATATTAAAAATTTAGACGGATCCATGCTGACACTACAACTCCGTTATAAATAGCAAGATTAACGTTAATTCGGACTCTACAAAGAGAATTGAACATCAGTTCGTGTAAAACTTTGAAATAAACAAAGAACAAGTAGGACCTGCAGTGTCAAGCGGTACAGTTTGTTTATCTCCCTTCTCTTGGCTAAGTTTTGGTTGGTTCCTATTTTTATACTCTTCTAAGTGAGGCTATGAGTAGTTAATACATATAAAAGTTGGCGGCAAAAGGATGCAAGTAAATGTCTGCCATGTGCTGATATCTAAAGGCATAAGAACTACTTCAAGAATCAGCTGTTTTGTTTTAACTTTAAACAACGTTTTCACAAAATGATGAAATTATCACTTGTACGACTTTTAGCTTCTGATCCCCTCATATCTCTTCACGTAAACCGTTCTGGTCGTGCTCCGACATAGCCACATACCCAAATGTTTTATATACATATATTTATCTAATCTCGCGTGTGTAAAGGCAACTCTCGTTATCTCGAACTCGAAGGGAAGTGTATACAAATTCGAGATATCGAAAATTCGATTTATCGAAAATCCTATAAAAAAGCTGTTTTGGTAAAAAATAAATACTAGTATACTTACACGACTTTATTTAACATATCTATCCAAAATAGTTTGGTAAGTATTTCTATTTTTTTCGAAATCAATTATATTTTCCAAATGCACGATTGCTTGAAATGTATTTGATGTTTTCATTTCCGGCTTCGATTCAATGAATGCACGCATAGTTTTTATGAAAGACAGAGACTCTTACAAAGTTATCTTTGGAAGAGGTTAGCATTCTTCATTATCATTCTTCTTCTGAGAGTGATCTCTCATCAAATGCGGCTATAGAGAGTGCATTGCATTATCGTTTTGTCGCTATTATTCGCAGCGACAAATCAACACCACACGAAAGCCTAAACAAAAATGAGAAGGGGTCGAGTGTAGTCTTCATATTTTAAGTGAGTTGCTTTCTGGACCGTCGGTAATGTTCCAAGAAAGTGACTAGCATGTTACCGAAAACGCCAGCTGGCTTGAGGGACGATAAATCATTAATCTTCCTCAGGGAATGGGAATCCAGTCTGGCGACATTCAAACAAAAGGGTGAGACACAGATAGGAATCCATTATAAGTATACCCTTTCAATAACGCACATTAAGAAAGAGAACTGATAAAGAAGAACTTGGCAATTACATATATGCTAAAGGTTCTTCAAAATCCGTAGTTTTGAGAGGAAAACAAAATTTTGATTGCGAGGAAACTTCGAGTTATCGAAAATAACTTCAAAAAACTTCGAATTAACGAGATAAAATTACATTAAATAAGTAATGAAGGTGCAGGGAAATCGATTTTTTTCGAGATATCGAAAAATTCGAGTTATCGAAGTTCGAGTTATCGAGAGTCTACTGTATATAAATTGGCTGAAATGCCGATTTTTTTTAAAAGTTAAAATTTTAATAATTAAAATTATATGTTATGATACAATTTCTCAAAGTTAAGAATAACAACATCCACAAAATGAGACATCACATTTCTGATATAAGCTAAAAGATGAAAAAAAAGTGGCCAAAGGCGTACGGGAATGTTTAAAAAATTTAAAAATAATAAATATAAAATATTTTAGTAAGTAACAAAATATACATCCTCTTTATTGCGTAAATACAATAATATTGAAGTATTCTGAACATGTAATAACCCTTTTTACAAAATTGATTTTTCCTAAATTTAAAGTATTTCAGGCAGCCAAATGATGGCAAAATGCGCAATGCACAGTCTACCCCTTTATACCAACAACGTTTCTATACGCTTATGTTTTTACTACCTGAAGTTTGAAACCACATTATAGAACAATAGTTTTACTATTTAATTTTGTGATGTGGAACGCCTTTAAAATCAGCTACATGCGTTATATTCTAATATTATAGTGATATAACGTGAAAAATAGCACGGATAATATATCAGCTAAAATCTCATCTTAAAGAACATTGCGTTAATAATATTAAAATACAAATGCGACGTTAAAACTACGGAATAAAAATACATATATAGACATGTTTCGGGAGATACATCTCCTTTCATCAGCAGAAATGAAAAGTCTGTGTGTAGAATAAAATGAAAATAAACCTAAAATTGAAGGTGTTGCCACAGAACATTTTTTTTCTAACCCACTTTTAATTTGCATAACTTGCAAATCTAAATCTCTAATCGAACTTGACTTCCTGGAGGTGTTTCACATTTTTAGCAATATTGGTTCATTTGTTAATGATACCTTTGCTTTTACGGTATTTCCTCCTTGTTGGCACATAATAATTAACTACAACTGATTGAGATATATTGTGTTCTTTGTCTACACTTTCAATTCCGGATTTATTTTCATTTTGTTGTACACACAGACTTTTTCATTTCTCCTGATGAAGGGAAATGTATCTTCCGAAACATGTCTGGATTTCATGTATTTTTATTGCGTACTTTTAACGTTGCATTTGTATTTAAATAAAGTTAATATATACTTTGTTTAGTTTGATGGAAAATTAGGCGCCGAAGCGTTATAAAATCTTGAAATAAAATTTAAAAAACTATGTAGAGTGTGGAAAGACACCCGTCGAATCAGGCATACAGATTATTCATATTCCATTTGTTGGAAAGGAATCAACTTGACGACTGATTCATTTTTCTATGATCCGTTATCGAGGTTTACGTTGACGACCAATACCATTCGTTTTAATCTGTCGAAATGACGTGTCAAGTATACGCTTCAGTCTGTTCTCCGACACAGTCACACCAGATATTTATCGAAAGCATCGAATACAAATACAAACAGCTCACTTAATCCCTTCTCTACGGAACCTGAAAATCGGTATATTTCCCAAGGTCGGTCGTAAGCAGGTTCTTATCTCTTCCAAAGGAGCAGGTGCATCGGAAGTGATAACAGGGGATAAGTGCAGCTGAGAGTAAAGAGAAGTTCCAGCATCTTGTGCTGGCGATGCGATAAGAGGGTGAGGGTGATGTAATCTGTAATGGGATTGATTGGGTTCAGCGCAATGTGGGATGCTTTATTGTCATACATAATGGGATTGGATTAAGGATATTTTGTTTCGGTTTCGGTTTCAGGTAGGGCTATGTAGTGAAATATGATCATGGGTAGAATGTATTTATATGCACTGTTAAAAAGAGTTGTACATAAAATTGATTACCTGAACCTACTTATTACCTTTTAGTACAATTGCATCGTACATGAGTTTGGTTTTGTTAATTAACGTCGCACTAGAGCTGCACAGAGGGCTATTGGCGACGGTTCGGGGTCAATCTCGAAGGAAAGACCCGGGAACACATACACATTCACACACACATTCATACATGCACCTCGTTATTTTAGAACCATGGTCAGATGACGAGGAAACACCTGAACTGGCACCCAACGCCTTCAATAGACGTCGGGACTTTGGACCCCGATCAGATTAAACGTGCACCAGTCCCGTATACTCGCCAGTATAATTTGTTGGATATTCTGGACGACTTTCTAGTATTTTTGTAGCGAAGCTGGCAACCCTCCGATCGCAAGATCACTACTTTTTTACTTTTCTATGTCAAGTCCATTTCCCGGATTCGAGCATCGTACATGAGCGATGATGTACTCAAATTTAAGTAATCGTACTTTCTCAAAAATGAGCAGTTTGAGTTAATATTGTTAATTTCAACTTCTGTTCATGTCATCTTAACAAAGCGATCTGACAAACTTAAAATAGGTGTTCAGGAGATGGTTTTCCCACATTATTTGATGTCGTTTTCTGAAATGAAAACTGAGTTATTACAACTCAATTATTTTGCTTCCCATTCTTTTGGCACACCTTTTTAACATTTCTTTTGTTTATAACTGCTTCACGTCGCACTGGTAGTATAACGGATAAAGCATTGGGTTGCCATCCTTGAGGACCTGGGTTCGATTCCCGTTAAGTTTTATTTGTAATTGTCGCTATTTATTGAAAGTGATTTATGAAAGCAGCCTATGCAGGCTAGCGTCTGCTATTTTTATTCATTTTACGAATTGTATAATTTTTGAGTACTTGTCTTTTTCAAACTTGAAACTTATGTACTCAGAGCTATGATCAGCATCGAATGTACTCAAAAATGAGTACGTTTTACTTACATTACTTTTACATTAGTACACTTTACATTGGTACTTATTTTTAAAAGTGTAGTTAAGATTCTGTAGTGACTTCATATTTTTGCTCAGTAAACAGGAGGCATATAAGACTATGTATTACATATAGATTGGAAACCGTGATTTGTACCTTCAAGGGGAGATGGCACTTTGAGGTTAAGTTCTCAAAAACGTCAATGTTGCGAAATCGTATTTATAGCTATTGTTCCGGGAAATGAAATCAAAGAACTCGAAGGCCAGAATCATCATATATCATTACTGTAGTATAGATCCCCTTTTCGCCTCTTATACGTGGCGAATCTTAACGAGTGAAGTATCAAAATAAACATAATTTGACAGAACAGTGGCGAATCGTACATTCATTTCGTAAAGATCATTGGTTTGTTTAAATTCGTTTAAAATAATTATTGTATAAAGAAAAATATTTTTTTAAATAAACGTATTTTCTAGATCTAGCTACAACATGCTCAATGGAAAACAGACATTAAGGAGTTTGCTAAACCTATCATAAAGATCAATATACA
This sequence comes from Troglohyphantes excavatus, assembly GCA_963932185.1. Classification (NCBI taxonomy): domain Eukaryota; kingdom Metazoa; phylum Arthropoda; class Arachnida; order Araneae; family Linyphiidae; genus Troglohyphantes; species Troglohyphantes excavatus. Next base: position 52,339,351 of record OZ010671.1, read on the forward strand.
TTTAAATGCTTATATATCAAAAGTAAATTATATAATCGGTTTTAAAATTAAAAATATATATTTTTTTAAAGTTCTATGTAAATAAAATATGTATTACCAAGTGAAGGATTTTTAGCATTTCATTATAATAATTTTAAAATAATTTTTCAAAGTATTTCTCTTGTTGCAGAATATATAACATAGTAGATAATTATATACTTTTTTAATTAACATTTTAACAAAAATAAACAACAGTTACCCATGCTATTTTAAAAACAAAGTTATAAGTCAATTATGAAATTAGCAGATTAAGAATACTTTATAAGAAAAATATTGCGTAAAACATCTTATACTAAAAAAATATTAATTTAAACCTACTCATTCATAAAAATACAAATAAAAAATCAAAAGTTTGAATTAAAAAAAATGTTAGTGCTGACATCTATTTTTATAGATCTGGGTTTTTAAATGTTAAAAAAAACCTTATTAATAGATTTTTCTCGAAAAATTAAAAACAAATATTTTTATGTTTATTTATAATAAAAAAGTTATGAATATTTTATTTTCTAGAAATATTGCTACTCTTATTTTTGAGTGTACAGCGGTCTATCCAAATTTTTATTTTAGTTTTCAAGCTAAAATTTTACCATTCAACATGGGGAAAATAATGATAAAACTTTTTAATTTCATTAAAAATACACATACATTTTAAAATGTTCCATTGCATTTTGTTATGCGAATAATTATTATTGTAGCATTTTTAAAATCGTATTACATACCTAAATTTTTACATGTGTAAAACAATTAAAAAAACGATTTCTTTCAAAAAAGTAAACTTATTTAGATTTCTTTTAAAAATGTAGAACAATACAGACATTTCTAGACAACATTCATTATATAAAAATTATTGTTCAACTTTACTATGAGAAACATGAAAAAATCATTTTCTATAATTGTGTAGAACATTTTAAAAACGTTTTTAGTCTCTAAACATAAAACTGATACACATGGAACATTTTGTAATATTACCTGTGTTTAAATTTAACAAGACAAGAAAAACGTATTAATTAATTTTTTTTTTACAAAATACATGGGCTGTATACACATTACATGAGACATTTATATAGTTGTTCTTATAAATAAATATAAACAATATTATTTATAGCAAAAACTAAAATAATCGTAATTTTGATAGATTTTTACTATTTTGAAAGTAAAATGTCCTGTTACAGTTTATAAACTCAAAAATATGTCTTACCGAACAATTGCTAAAAACAAAAAGTAACTACTTATTCCAACTAAATATATATTTATTAAAACATAAATTCTTAAAACAAAAAATAAATAATTAAAACTTTTAGTAAATGTTCACAGAGTAATTCTCAAAATTTAATTTAGAATGACGGGGTTTAATTAACTTTTTATACGAAATATTTGAAGCCCAGCCTAAGGGATTAGAAATGGGAATGGATTTTTTAAAGATCGGAGTTTATATTTTCCAATTTACAAAGTAGTTATTTTTTGTATACTTTTTTGTGTCTTTAAAACAAAGTAATTGAAAATAAATAATTAGCTTATGTAAAAAGGCTTTTTGTTCAAAATGTTTTGAAATTATTCAACTTTAATGGAAACGTTAAAAATTATCAAGAGGATGTAATCATAAACCAATATTATTTTAAAATAAAGATGCAAAAATATACAAAATATACTTTTCGTCAAATACTTTTTATAATTTTTTCAAACATGAATTTCTTTCATAAAAAAAATATGTTTCATGTTTAACAAAAGTTAGCACATTTAAAACCAGTTTTTTATAAAACTATAAAATAAAAAAGTATTTATTGAAATATTCATATATTAATTGTACATCACATATTCTTTCAACCAAACTTTACCTAGTTCTAAATAATAATTTTAATGATTAATTTCTTAATTAAGAACTATGGGTAAATATACGTGTACAAAAAATATATAAAGATACGTTTTTATGAGTCCAATTATTTAATTTTTCGTGACTACACATTTTACGTGAAGATTAAAATAAATTCAAAACGACCTGAATATATGTTTTCATCAATTATAAAATGGTTTATTTGAATACACAAAAACTTCAGACTGTTTAAAAGTGATTTTTTTTATTATTTTCTATGCAACTTGAATTTTAAATATTTCAAACCACATATATTAAAAAAATGCGTTTAACTTATACTGAGTATAAATCTCTTCTACAACCTTAAATATATTTCCAGCCCTTCCGTCCATGTAAGAACTCCATAAACTGTGGAACATTTATATTTTCATATACTTTGTTTGGAAAATTAGTCTGTACGATATTTTAATCGAAACATTCAATTTTTTATTGGTTTCCATTGACTTAAGATGAATGAAATGTTCTCAAATGTCTTTTGAAAGTATGAATTTCGAAATATATTTCGCTAAATTAATCTATTAATCTGATTTATAAGTATGGCTTAAAATATTTTGAAAATAAACTGTTAGTTTATTTATCAAAGCAAAACATGGAATGGTTAGTATACAATACAAATTATTTGTAAGTACACTTGTTACGCAATTTTTTTTTATAAAAAAAAGCTTAAAAAAATTAATATTTTCAGATTAGGGTGTTTAGAAACCATAGTGTGAAAATATTCATTTATAATCCCCCCCTCCCCTCCCCCTCCCAAGCCCAGTGACGCGAATCCTCCAAAAATCTTTTATCCCACCATCGAATCCGGATAATCATTGACCTTAACTGCTTAACTGGAGTCTCAAATTTTGAACTGAACCCACACAAATCTCCACCCCTCCCAACAATTCTAGTACTTGAGTAATTTGCCTGTGAACAACAATTTTTATTTTCATTTATTTTTATTTTCATTTATTATTATTTTCTATATTAAATTTATTAATTAAAGAAATTTGCTGTTCAAGTATTTTAAATGATTCTATATTTTTGAAATATGTCTATAGTTTTCTTAAAATTGTTTAAATTTATAAGTTATAAATCCTAGAAATAAAATCTTTAGTTCATATTAAATATCAATTGTATTTAATTTGAAACACATGCGTGATTTTTTTAAAATAAACTCTTTGATTCTTCTTTTAATACATATAAAACGTTTAAAGTATTTTTTTTATCTTTGTTAAAATTAGAGTTTTTCATTGACTTCTTATTGAATGACCATCCTTATTTTAACTATTAATACCTTTGTTTCTTTTAAATGACTTAGATTAGAGAAAATAGATGTAATTTTGAAACACAGATGGCAGCACTATTTCCTTGTTCTTAAAATTTTAAAATTAACTTGGATTGTTTCAGAAGTAGATTAAATATTAATAGCAAATATATATCAGTTATATAAATTGTAAACCGTCGAGAGAAATATCTTGAATACTGTCAAACTTTAGAACAAATGCTAAAACTATGAAATGACAAAATCGTTTTCATATTTTTGCGACATATTTTCCTAATTGAAACGTAGTGATCAAAAATGTACCATTTTTTACTTTTAAATCATTAAATATTTTATGTAAAAAAATATCATTTGAACGACCTACTCTTAAAAATGCTTACGAGAAAAGTACATATTTTCTTTAAATATTTTAAAATGTTCTGTTAAATATAGTATTAAATTTTGCCGTGCTGGTATTACTAGATATCAAACAATATTTAACGATTTATTTGATCTCAACTCATTTTTGCGTTTATAAAGAAACACCACAGTCCATACTTTATAAAATTTAACATAATTTAAATATTTTTTAATGCATATAGTAAAATCATATTTCTTTTACTTTGAGTTCTTAATATATTCTTTTGTTATAACTTCCAATTGCTTGATTGAAAAAAAGTACAAATGCACCATTATGTATTTTTCGCAGATTTTTAGCCGATTTCATCTTACAACTGTTTATATATTCTTTGCATGTAATATAATTGCAACGAAAAAAGTAATATAGGTTTTATTAATAAAAAAAATAACTTGTTACATAGATAAAAATATATCCTAATTTATCTTATATTTAAAATAACGTTTATTATAAAATAACATTGAAAGAGGCCCATCAGAATCTCTTCAAGAAATCTTAAGTCTTTGATAGATAAACAGACAAACATACAAACAAAAATGGATTTCTATAAACAATTAAAAATTATTTAAATTACTTTTATTAATAAATATATTATAACTTCTTTTGTAATAACAAATTTAAACTTATAAATGCAAACTTCTGATAACTAGTATTGCTTTCAAATGCAGAAAGTTGCATTTGACTGATTTACATATTTATTATTTAATATTTTTATATTTGTTTTAATTGATTTATTAATTGAAATTCGCATTTTAATTGAAAAAATGTAATACAAATTTAAAGCTTTTGCAAATATTGATTTTTTAGAAAAATGTAGATTTAAAAATGCGATATAAGGTGTTTAAGAGCACAAATATTTTCTGAATTTCTATAAACCATTTTTTTCTCTATGAATAGAATTTCTATGATATTTATTTAATTTTAAATGATAATTGATAACTTAAAATACATAAATACTTTTTTTCTTTCAGTTTTGATACAAATAACTTTTTAAAAATAGTAATTAAATTTATTTTTCTTTACAATCAACGATATCTCGCATTGTATTAAAGAGTGGGAGAGAAAAATAAATTTACAATTATTTATCTAATTGAAATTCTTAAGGTAATTTTAATTATGGATGCTATGCGTGAATTTATTTGTTGTTTAATTAAATTCCTTTATCAAACAAGCAATCTTTTTAATTCTGAAACTATTTTGCATTCTAAATTAAAAAAGAAACGCGGAAGATTCTTTAAAAGCATCTATTTTTAAGATTCCAATATGAAATATATTTAAATCAATGTTTATCGAAGATGCATTTTGATGTAAGAAATAAATATCTTTGTATTCTCTAATAAAATACACTTTTTAGCAGATTGTGTTTAGTAAATGAAACAATTATGAATTATTTGCAATCATTAAAATTTGAGCAAATATTTTATTTCTTTTGCATTCCATTTATGAGTACATTGAATTTTAAATAAAAGGGTATATTTGCTCATATTTCAGATTTATTACGATTTAAAAAAAAAGTTAAATATTTCCACACAAGGAAAAAACACATTAAAGACAATTCAAAAGTATTAATAATCATTTGCTCCGAGATTATTATTGAAATTTACGTTCTTTTGCGAAACAGTTAACCTCGTGTCTGTTATTTTCCTTAGCCCTTTGAACTCCGTTTTCGCCGTTCAGGCGACATCATAATAACCCGTTCTTTTGGTTCCCTGTTCTTTAAAATAAACGAGAACAGCATGATCATGTGTTTAAAAAAACGTCGATCATTTTTTTAACTCGTTCTTTTGCAGATCCAAAACAGATTAGGTTTCTTTTTTTTATAAGCATATCAAATTCTAGGGAAAAGAACATAAGGATGAATAACTGTTCCGTAGGAAGAGCGGAAAACGAGAATAATTTAGCAAAATAATTTTAACCCTCTGACGCTCGTGGACGTGCCCAAGGATCTCCAGTTTTCCCAGAAATTCGCTCAATTTTTAAATTTATAGAAAATCTCCATTTTACAATATTTTTTAAATTTAAAGGTGTTTGGTACAAGTTATAAACTATCCTCTTTACAATTAATTATAAATTTAAAAAAAAAATACTATAAAATATTATGCTCAGGAAAAATGTGTCCAATCTCCAAAAGTGAAAACAACTTTAGAAATGTCAAAATCGCTTGAACGTATGTGGATTTAACTCAAGAACATGCTGTTCTCGTTCATTTTGCTGAACATTTCATAAAATAACATGTTTTTGAGTAGTCACTTCGGTATACTAATTCTGTGAAAGCTAAAACAATAAATTGGGTTATATACTCAATAACCTTATATTTAAGAAACAACGTTTTATATGAAAAAGTGAAATAATAGAATTATTTTAAATTAATTATTGTCTAGAGTTAAAATTCAGGCGCAATTTAAATAGGAAACAATTTTTGTAAATAAAAAACTATTTTGGTAAATAAGAAACTATTTTTGTAAATAAGATATTATTTTTGTAAATCAGAAACTATTTTTGTAAATAAGAAACTACTTTTGTAAATAAGAAACTATTTTTGTATATAAGAAACTACTTTTGTAAATAAGAAACTATTTTTGTATATAAGAAACTATTTTTGTAAATAAGAAACTATTTTTGTATATAAGAAACTATTTTTGTAAATAAGAAACTATTTTTGTAAATAAGAAACTATTTTTGTAAATAAGAAACTATTTTTGTAAATAAGAAACTACTTTTGTAAATAAGAAACTATTTTTGTATATAAGAAACTATTTTTGTAAATAAGAAACTATTTTTGTAAATAAGAAACTATTTTTGTAAATAAGAAACTATTTCTATAAATAATAAACTATTTTTGTAAATAAGAAACTATTTTTGTAATGAAGAAAGATGGATTTGGATTTATGGCATCCTGAAGTACCTATATATTACTACTTTATTTTATACTACTAATGAAGTATTAATATTACTACTAATTTTTTTTTAAAGAAGCACATTACTTTTAGCGCAACACGGTATTAATATATTCGATAGTTTTTTTTCTTTTCTTTTGAGAGATTTTGCTGAATTAATGACTGTTTCCACAGTATCCATTATAATACTTATAAGTTATTTATATTTTAAGCTGCACAGAAGAAGAAAATTACCCGAGTGTTGTTATTTACACTAAACAATTAATTAGCGTAGTACGACAGTGTTAACGAAACATAAATAATTATCGTTCCTTTGAAAGACGAGTTTTTATAGTAACAAAAAACAGGTATTTTCACAGGTACCATATTATCTTCTTCACTTTCTTAAGGATTTTTATACTCCATGCACTGCAACTATCGCTCGGCAAAAATCAACAGACTGACTAAAAAAATCATTCAGAAACTGCCCGGCGATTATTTTAATTGCATTTGTCTCAGAGTTGTCAGATTTCAGACTTCGAAATCGCCAAATAAAAAATTAAAAATTGCCAAATAAAAAATGAAAAATCGCCACACTCTTGGAACTTTTCAGAAAAGCATTTTTTATACTCCATTTCACTTCCTTACTTCTTTTAATCTTTTAAATCTATAGTATTTCTCAAAATAAATTTTAGATGTGTAATTAAGTTTTGAATCGTGTATAATTAAATCACTTGTGTAAAAATATGTTGATGTCAATAAGCTTTGTAGATCTCTATTAGCTATCAAATAAATATACGGTTTGATACACAATCCATAGAAATTCAGTTACATATAGTCTGTTGTGCAGCTGTAGTGAAACCATAATTAAATAAAATAAAACAATTAATAAAATTTGTATAACATTTGTTTATTACATTCTAGAATATTCTTAACATACTAGCTATGTTTTTTACGTATTTTAACAATTAATACAATTTCAATGTTAGCGACCGATAAATACCCAATGCAAAAGCGTTTATTAGTTATTGAAATATAAAATTTGAGCACATAGGCACAGACTGATTTTTATAGTAGTTTATGTATATAAATATATTTAAATTGTTTCTCAATATAATACATAATTTTTTTTCATTTAAATCAAGTAAATTTCAGTAAAATATAAAAAATATTTTTTTTTATTAGAATATCGTCTGCCACACAAGATTTTGTTTTTTATGTTCTTTACACAAAACACAGAATTAGCACAAAACTATTATTTATGTTCTTTAAAGATTCATATAAAAGTAAATAAAATAACTATTTTGTAAAATATAATACAATTAAACAAATTTTAGAATTTAATCAAACATTCTAAAAATATTATTCCGTTTTGAAAATCAGTTAAATGTAATGCCACAATCGAAACAAACTCGCCAAATTGTCGATTACTTGCCAAAGTTGTTACGCAGTATACAAAATTCTCTACAGAGTTCTATTACAAAAATTCTTATAATATTTTACTTTTGTATTAAAGGCTTAAACTATCCTATCCTAACCGGCCAATTAAATGTCTTAGATGATGGGTTTAGATGAAGGTTTTTGTGTATTAATATGAATTGGGTTTAATAAATTGTTTTTTTTACTTAATTTTTAAAGTAGAAATGTTAAGTAATGGCAGCTAAACTTGTAAGTAATGATATTTTGTGTAATTGTATAGCTATAAAACTTCTACGTAAGTTATAATAAATATATTTTATGATCAAACAAATCCCTTTTAAGTTTATATGTTTTTTTGTTGTTTAGAAACACAAATTTACAGCAAGGCTTGCTCAATATCCAATCCATCAAAATCAAATCAAGATTTTTCTGACATGCCCATTTTCATAAACTTATCTCCAATATTAAAATTCTCGCTTCAATTCATACAAAATTCAGAAGGAGAAAGAAGTCAATTTGGAACCCGTATAATAAAACTATTATGACTGTTTGAACGGAATATGGGGAATTTTGAAAATAAATCAACGACAAATATTTTTAAAAAAAAAATCATAAGAGGAAATTAAACTTTTGTAAAGATGCTAAATAAGCTTACCGAAACCTTTCACATTTTTATTTTCATGATACATTTTAAGATAAAAGAAATAGAAAATTAACCACAAAAAAAATTCAATTCCTATTTATTATCGAAAATTATTTTTTACAATAGTTTAAAGTCTGCAAATAAATGAAAAAAAAAACAATTATTTTATTTAAAAAAAGTATAAATTATCTAAAAATAAAATAATTGTTTGGGAAAATAACCTTAACTGATGACATGTTTGTTTTTATTTAAATATTGAGTAAATCAACTTTAAATATTTTTTTAAAAAGCAATTTCATATAAGGAAAATGCACTTTTGGTAAAGATGCTAAATAAACTTACCGACACCTTTCACATTTTTATTTTCATGATACATTTTAAGATAAAAGAAATAGAAAATTAACCACAAAAAAAATTCAATTCCTATTTATTATCGAAAATTATTTTTTTACAATAGTTTAAAATCTGCAAATAAATAAAAAAACATTTAATTAAAAAAAACTGTAATTTATCTAAATATAGAATCATTGTTTGGGAAAATAACCTTAACTGGTGACATGTTTGTTTTTATTTAAATAGTGAGTAAATCAACTTTAAATATTTTTTTAAAAAGCAATTTCATATAAGGAAAATTCACTTTTGGTAAAGAAGCTAAATAAGCTCACCGAAACCTTTCACGATTTTATTTTCATGATAAATTTTAAGATAAAAAAAATAGAAAATTTACCACAAAAAACATTCATATTTATTATCGAAAATTCCTTTTTTACAATAGTTTAAAGTTTGCAAATAAAGGAAAAAAACAATAATTTAATTAAAAAAAACTCTAATTTATCTAAAAAATAGAATAATTGTTGGGGAAAATAACCTTAACTGATGACATGTTTGTTTTTATTTAAATATTGAGTAAACATAATAGTTACCAATATTCAAAACAGTACAAAGAACCCTACTACTATAGTACTCATTTAATTTACCAGTTCGTTACTTTATACATAATCTCTTAATTCCGTTTTCATTAGAAAACGAGATATGCTAAAAGATCATCTGTTTCAGGAAATGATTGGAGAGGCAACTGAAAGAAAGGATTAAGTATAATTTGTTTTTAAATATTATTTTGATATAGATGAAGATTTTAAGTACGTATGCGCCTTGAATCAAAACTGTATGGCTATACTTGCTTTATTTAGGTACATATAGGTAGGAGTACCAACTATTACATATAACGCAATAGTTTGCGCTCCTCCCAATATTTACAAATTATTTAAAACTATTTTATATATCTTTGTTCAAACCTGAAAGTAATTCAAAATTACCAAAACTAATTAACCAGTACATTTAGAGTAGCCAGCAGAGTTTTCCAATAATACACAAACATCTTTCCAAATGTCAATTTTCACAGGCAACCTGGAAGTTTGCTTTTCTCGACTAATAACCTAGTAACAACCAGGATAAGTAATAGGCAATATTCTCTGGTCCGCGTCGTTAGTCGATACATTCATTAGCAGATCAACCGAAGGGAAAGCTAATAGACTATTCAGGAATCTAGAATACAGGGAAGCTAATACCGACTTTGTAAATTAATTTTCTTCTGAACCTGTTTGAAGACTGTTGGAATGACTAGAGAGCAAATTAGAATCTTTCGAATGTCATTACAATTATATTAGTTAGTTGCAGTCCCGAATGGACATTTCCAAAATATGCATCAATTTAAATTTGAAGCATCAGCATTTAAAACGCTATTTTGCGAATTAATTTAATTATACTTCACAAGAACGTATGGATTGATTGTTCTAAAAATGTAAAAAAAATACAAATGTCATATTTAATGTATAAATATATAATAACATTATTATTAATATTAATAATAATGTTATTATTAATATTAATAATAATGTTATTATTAATATTAATAATAAGGTTATTATTAATATTAATAATAAGGTTATTATTAATATTAATAACAAGTTTATTATTAACACTAATAATAAGTTTATTATTAACACTAATAATAAGTTTATTATTAACACTAATAATAAGTTTATTATTAACATTAATAATAAGGTTATTATTAACATTAATAATAAGGTTATAATAACATTAATAATAAGGTTATTATTAACATTAATAATAAGGTTATTATTAACATTAATAATAAGGTTATTATTAACATTAATAATAAGGTTATTATTAACATTAATAATAAGGTTATTATTAACATTAATAATAAGGTTATTATTAACATTAATAATAAGGTTATTATTAACATTAATAATAAGGTTATTATTAACATTAATAATAAGGTTATTATTAACATTAATAATAAGGTTATTATTAACATTAATAATAAGGTTATTATTAACATTAATAATAAGGTTATTATTAACATTAATAATGAGGTTATTATTAACATTAATAATAAGGTTATTATTAACATTAATAATAAGGTTATTATTAACATTAATAAGGTTAATTATAAGGCTATTATTAACATTAATAAGGTTAATTATAAGGCTATTATTAACATTAATAAGGTTAATTATAAGATTATTAAGGTTAATTATAAGATTATTATTAACATTAATAATAAGGTTATTATTAACATTAATAATAAGGTTATTATTAACGTTAATAATAAGGTTATTATTAACATTAATATTAAGGTTATTATTAACATTAATGTTAAACGTGGAGGGATCGTAAATAATAAGATTAATCATTGCGTTGTGACTTACCAATTAAATTACCATGAACGTTTTTTTCCTTTGAGTTGATAGCATAAAATGTTGAACACCTCTAAATTAAGCTAGGAACACTTCGATCAGACATTAATCAATTTTTATAAATTTATTAAATGTGTGAGTAAATAAGGTCGATACAGACTGACCAGACCTCTGGACGTTGAAAAGTGACAGATAAATAATAGTCAATACTGCTTAATTTATAAATATTGTGTAATATCATTGAAGTTAAGACTTCTATGGTTCATTTTCGTAGAATGACATTTCCGTCAGAAAATGAGACCAAACTTTCCAAAACGAGAGCGTCTATTTTGGATGTTGGCAGTATGAATGTCAAAAAGGATGTGTCTGAGGGGTATGTAGCGCCTAGTTTTGTGGGGGTGGATAATACCCCCCTGAATTTATCAGACTATGTTCGATTGCTCACTTTAGGCTATCTTATGGGATTGACCTGATTCGAGAATTCGACTCACTCCTTCAATTGGAAACAGATCATATATTCAAATCAGCAATAACAAACTTTAACATGTGGCGAATTTAATAATTTATTATAAATTTTAATTATAATTTATTTTTATGTTTTACGTAAAATGGGCCTTATTCAATGATAATAATACCGTATGGCAATCTTTACAGTGGGGAATGCAAAAAAACCTACATTTCCTTAGTGTTTCTTTTTAATTAACTTTTTTTAAACGCATGCATTTTTTATATTTTGATTTAATAAATTTCGTATCAATTTTACAATGCAACATTTTTAATGCAAATACGATAATATTTAAAAATGTATCATAAGCAAAAAAATTACACATTAGTATAATGTCATGTTATATTTAGCAGGTGGCACAACAAAACCCGACACCACAGTCCGTTGTTTTTATGGTTGTCGTAGAGCTATTAACGTGGCTTTACAATTATTTTTATTAATTATGGATATTTCGGTTATTAAAACAATAACCGAAAAACCCTTTCTGCTTCGAACGCCAATCTGCATAAACAAGCGTTCAAGCTCTAATTCACAAAGCACTGCAGAAATCAATTAGGCGGTAATTGGCGAGCTCTTTACAGATTTTTCTATCATCAAATTAACGGCAGGGGTCCTTGCCAGAAACCGAAACTCTATAAGTCAGAAAAGAGTAACAAAAAAAGGGGGCAGCTTTAATAATAGTTAATTGCAAACAACCATATATTTCGGAATACCTTTGACGTCATTCCAATCTCTCATAAACCATTTACGCAATACGCGTCATACCTGCGAGACCCTTGCCAACTGCCATTTTGTCAGGTGGCCAAGGGGGGGATTTTTGTGTTTGGCGAAAAAAATTATCCGCCAAAATGTGGAATCGGCGTTGGATGCGAACCAAGATAGAGGTCTGGTTTCAGGCATGCTTTAAATGGGGAGATGATTCGTTTTCTTGGGTTTGTGTTTTATTTATGCAAAGCGGATGGCAACGCGGTCGTCTTTCGGTTGCCATGGAAACGGTCGGGACAACCTGTGTTTTTATTCTTCTCAAAAGTTTTTCTTTCTGGCTTAGGGAAGTACGTTTGTGAGACAGCAGTGATGTTAGTTTGTATGCGAGTGATGATTGCAAACAGCTCATAAGAGATTTTTGGTTTTTTTTGACGATTACATCTTAATGTTAAAAGACAGAAAGATAAAAAGATACGATTTTACTCACGCTATGTCATTATGTACGTCCGACCAGGGGTACAAAGTAAAAGTTACGCATAAATTATCACGAACCTAAAAAACAAGACTATCCCCTTAGGAACTTAGAACAAAAAAAATGCAATTTAAAATTCACATTGCATTTTTTTTAATCTAGAAAATCTTAGAAGAAAGAAAAGAAGAGCTAATGATGCCAAATTATTCGGATATATGGAACTTAGATTGTTATTGCCTTAACAGAGTACGTTATTTTAATGGCTCAAAATTGAAGTACTTTTAAATTATTCAAACTGTGTTATGTGCGCTATTCTTCATTTTCAAATTATCGGATGCTAAACTAGTTTTTAAAAATTTACACTAACTTCTTGCATGTTTTTTGTTTAAAAAGTAATATTTTATAATTATTCTAGCTTCAAGGTAATAAATCGCAGTTATAAAATTTATAATAAAAAGTACTTCCATTATAATATATATATATTTCATTGTATTAAATAGCACTTAAAACTTCTGACTTTCAAAAAGAAAATAATGCTATCAAGACCAAACTTCTTTTCAGCTTTCGTACCTTTATAATATTTTATATTTCAAGTAAAAAAAATATTTTACTGAATTTTGTTTTTATGAAAAATAAACATTATTCAGTTCGTTTGGATTGAAATGAAAAAAAAAAAAAATTTGACAAGTGATGCTTTTGTTTCTTGAATCCAGTGTCAGGACCGTGCATATGCAACTGTAGACTGGTGACAAAAATAAAGTTAAGCGTTTTGTATGTGAAGCGTTTAGAGATCAAGTCCAAAAATATAAAAAACTGTGTTTGTTGCGGATTAATACGTGTTAATGGTGTATATTTTCAGAGCCATAGTGAACCAAGTCCCTGCTATTGTTATATTCTAACAGATGGCATTATTATCCTTTAAATCACTTTAGGATTGAACTAGTGGTTATAAACTTTTACCTTGATTATCTCAGTAAAAAAACCGATAGACTTGATTCACTTTAGCACTGAACGCCTCATATATTTTTGTAGCTGTGTAGAAAAAAAAAAGAATATTCTTGATAAATATGCGCAGCTACATACAAACTGCGCAGTTTATAGACAAAATTTGTATTGCAATAAAAAAGTTTATTATGTAGTGACAAATAATTTTGTTAAATTACAAAAAAATAGTGGTCACATTTTCGCAATGAGAGATTCGTAGAGATGTTTCGTATGCTGTTATTTCGTATGCCTACAAATGTAAACTTATGCTTATGTTCGGGAGCTTACATTTTCAGGCGGCTCTGTGATTCGAGTATACAAACCACGTGATTCTCGAATCATAACGCCATCTGAAAATGCTCACACGCATTTTACTCGTTCATATAGAATCGGCCTTATTTTACCAGCCCAAAGTTAGCCGGCTAAATGCTGTGGATCTGTGTTCGTCGGAAGTTTTGCATCATATCTTCTTATTGTATAACTGGGTTTAAAGGACACAACAAAATCCGATTTAAATCACAATCCAGTAATTTATTTTAAACCTATACGAGAAATTTGTCACTTGTTCAAAATTTAAATATTGAATATTTCCCAATATGAATAAGCACCAAATACATACATATACTAAACACATGAGCTACTAAATATGGTCAAAATATAATGTTTATCAAAAACTTATCATACAATTATATTAAGCGTATCTTTACTCATTAAAATGTAATTCATATATAGACAACCAAACAAAAATATATTTAGATACAAATTTAAAAAAAAGTTTATTATATTCAGTTTATACCTTTTCAAATATAAGTAAATTATTTACATAGAGATTCGAAACTTGTATTGAAATCCTGAATTATGATAAGACGAAATTTGATTTTTTTCGACGTATTTTCTGAATTTCCAACTGAAAGGTACATAAGGGAATTGGGATTTAATATGTATAAATATTCAAAAGTCACGTGTCAATTTTTTTGGAGTGTCCATGAAATTGCGAAAATGTCTATACTGGGGGACAACCTAAGTTGAGCTTAAAGCAATTGAATATTTATACATATCATAGCTTCCTCTTTAGGTTCAATTTAGGTTGTCCCCGAGTATAGTAATTGAATTTTAATGCCTTAGATATGTTTATTAATCATATTGTAAGAACAAAGTAACTAAAACTAGGTGACCTTTTGTTTGCTGGTGTTTAATCGCGTAAGAGCTAGTTTTAGCTAATTTGGCCTAATATGTAAATGTTGCTATACAAAAAATATTTTAAACAAATTGTATTAAATGTGATTTAAAAAAAAAATTAAGGTTAATTTTTATCTAAAAATAGTGGCGAAATAAACAAATTTATAATTAAATCTCATACTTCAGTAAAAAACAAAAACAAAAATGCCAAAACTATATTTTAAAATAGAACTATTTCAGATTTATACTACTCTTAGATACGTTCCAAAATGAATTTAATAAATTATAGTTACAGTTAAATCCAATTTATAGAATTATTTCCATTAAACCGAACATTCCATAACTTATGGAATGCAACACATAGAAAACCCATTAAGTTTTTTCTCGGCAGCATCGTCAAGTGATTAAGTTATTTCTAAATTCTATTAAACCCTCGAAATGGTCACTAATACGTCTCTATGAGCCATCACACATCCTTCTTATTGGTCAGTCAATTCCAATTCTTATTTTATTTTTGTCCAAACATTGGATGAATTTTTTCGAGATAAAGTTTTTTTTATCGCCAAGACAAAAATGGATCATTTTTCATATTAAGACAGCGCCAATATCGCCCCGTTTTGGATTATTTCCCACATTTTTGTCGTGGGATTTGGACATTAAACCCGCCTTTTTCCGTTTTACTTTTTTTTTATGGGAGGGGAAGTTGAATGTAACCTTAGAAATAATAAAAGCAAAACATTTGCAGGTGTTTCCCTCGCAGAAAGGCAGGATGCCAAATGCTTAAAGTGTGGATGCCAAACATTCGCCACGTTTGGCATTTTTTATTTCCCGCCTTGTTAGAAAGATTGATACTGGGATTTAAAAGCCATTTGATTATTTCTTTGTTAACGGAAAACCGGGCATATGTATTAATTCGGTTTTAACATATATTTTCGGTTGCTATATATTTTTTTCTCGTATTTTTCTTTGTTTCTGAAAAAAATATTTGTATTATTTTATCTGTTAAACTTTACAAGTGGGCAGGGACAGCATTTGTCCTGTCCCATAGATTTTACAGGTGTAGCGAAGGGCTCGGGACTAGTTTGATACAAAGAGAGAAGGGGGGAATTTTTAGAGGTCTGAAGTATGCTGTTTGCAGTTGAACAGGTGTCGATATGGTGTCGGAAATGTGATGCTTGACTAATGCTTTCTGCAGATTGTCTACAGATTGGTTTTTCAATTTTTCAACTACTCAAGTGAACCTACACCATCTGCGAATCAACCTGCTTTGATGAAGTATGGTTAATGATTCGTCCGTCTAACACTTACACGCCTCTTATTGTGAAGCAATTCGACCTTCCAAAATGTTTTTAGAACTATTTGAACTACCTCCCAAAGCGACATCTCTTCGTTTCGGAATATAGCTCACAGGCATATCAACTTTTTTTTAAAACTTAGCCCAGGTTTAGTTTGGTTAATTAACGTCGTACTAGAGCTGCACAGTGGGCTATTGGCGACGGTTCGGGGTCTACCTCGGAAAAAAAAGGAAAGACCCAGGATCACATACACTAACTTAGCCCAGGCGAAAAGGTTAACAGTTTACTATTTTACGGGAAACACTCATTTTAGAGAAGAAAAGGCGTTCTCTATTAAATCAGTATTTATTAAAATGAGAATCTTTAAAATGTGTTCTAATTTTGATATTTGTATATATATATTTTTAATTCAAAGTATTAACGGATATTTAGCTTTTTGAAATTCTATGAGTATTAAACTTTGTTTTAAACTTAATTAAGGTTTTAACGTTTCTGAGTATAAAAAAAAAATCCTTGCGCTCAACTGAAAACAAGAAAATATGATAACAAATCGTTTTAAGTACAGTTTTAATATTAGTTTCTTTGTTACGCGTATATACTTATTTAT
The DNA here is from genome assembly GCA_963932185.1 of Troglohyphantes excavatus. Classification (NCBI taxonomy): domain Eukaryota; kingdom Metazoa; phylum Arthropoda; class Arachnida; order Araneae; family Linyphiidae; genus Troglohyphantes; species Troglohyphantes excavatus. The sequence goes on from OZ010671.1 coordinate 52,356,329, forward strand.
AAAACAAAAAATATTTTTTATTGATATGGAATATGTTATATACAAAATCACTCTCTAGTAATTTTTTTCTTAAGTTTAGCCCAAGCATTTTAACCTTTAGAAGTTTTATATGTTTAGTTTTGAAGATGAATAAAATTGTTGATCTAATTCATAAGACTTAGATTCCATTAAAAAATAAATACATAGTACACGTAAAACATTTTGCCTTTATATAATTAATTCTAAAACTTCACATTGAATTCATAAATTAACATTATTCTATGTATTTTTTAATACGTTTATCTAGTTAAACAAGTTTCACATTACAATCTTAAAATCAACTTTTCAAAAATTGAAATATATTCAAAAACGGTTTACTTCAACCCATCTAGTTTTTCGGTTCCGACACCAGGTAATACCACACCATGAATCTTTCTTCAAACTTAATTAAGGTCATCGATTGGTGGAAATGTGTGCCGTACGTAAGAATCATCCAATCTGTCCTTTGGATCCTAAAATTGAATTCTTGAACACTAAAGACTAATGAGTTCGTTATCAGATGCCTCACAGCCTTTAAAAAGTTTTAGAACTTAGTTTCTAAAATTTATTCAAGTTTTTTTTCTAAGAGATTTCTTTCTGAAAATGTGAAAAGTCCCAGATGATTTTTTTACTTTTAGGATATTTATAAGCCTGAAAAGTATAGTTATGTTATAAAACGCGAACTAAAAGTTTATTATGAGATTTTTTACTTTGTAAGATGAAGGTAAATTTTACATTATAATTTCTATTTATACAATAATTATAAAAATATTTTTGATATTAAAGAAGTAGCTTAAAAAAATATTATTCAAGAAAGTAGATTAAAATAAATTTTAATAAGGGTATTTTTTATGAATTTAAAAATGACTTTTATCGCTGGAAAAACTGCTGCACCATGACAACATTTGTGTACAATGAGTTTTGAATAGTGAATAATGAAAATGACAATAAATATATTAACAGTAGTATTAAACATAAATAAATCTTTAAAATTTATCATTTTTATATATAGTTCAAAATTTGAAATTTCAAAAATATAAACATGGCTCTATAAATAACATTAAAAATTGTATATAAGTAAATATGTGGTACACATATTTTTATGTTTTATGCGCCCATGTTATTTTTTTATTGAGACTGAATGTTATTCACTTACTAATAAAAATAACAAGTACAGAATAAATAATTAGTTATAAATTATTAGTTAGTTCTCCTGCTAATAAATATTCAAAGAAAGGAATAGTATTTAATTTACTATGAATTTTGTTTATTTTTGGTTCAAACATTTCCTAAAATAAAAGAATAAGAAAATAACGTTTTTAATAATGTTACTTAATTTGTACGTGGATGTTAAGCCTAAAGCTTTCGTTTATCAGCAATACTTCAGACAATACAACTAGATTTAACAGAATTTCTTTGACAAGTTATTTACTTAAAAATGCAATTTTATAAGTTTTCACATTACCAACATCACAAACGTTTCTTAACTATAATAATACAACCGTAAATAAAGTAGAAACGTTCAACATCAACAAACTTGTTGATGAAAAATACATTTTTGGCCAAAACATTTGGAGAAGTTCATTCATTTGAAATGAAATATTTTTCCAAAAATTAGCTTGAAAGTAATTACAAAAGTTAATAAAAGACGAAATACAAAGATTCTACAAACTATGCTTATATGTTGATGTAATTTTGTATTAAAGATCTTTCGAGAAAACTAAAAAAATTAATTTAAAATTCAGATAGTAGTTAAAGGTTTATCTTTATTATTACTTTGATTGTGTTCAAATATATAAGTTAAGGGTGATTTTTACATAGAATTATGTATAATTGTATACTCACTCCTCATTTTTCAAAATGAATATATTTTTTCCTGTGAGATTTTTTTGAAAATTTCGAAGAAAATCAAACTTTAGTAAAGTCAAATTAAAATATAAAGTATTCCGTGTAAAGAAAATTTAAAACATAAAAGATTTCGTTGCAAAAGCATATTTAATTATTTCACTTTGTAAACTAGTGTCACTTTAGACTTGTATTTATTGTATTTTTTTCTGTAAAAAATAAACATTCAATTCACTGTTAGAAAAATTAAAAACAATATTTTAATCAATCGTTAAAAAATATATATTTTAAAACTTCAGAGAATTTAACATATTTTAGTTTAAAATTATTTGTTGAGACATTTTTATTATAGGATATTTTAATGGAAACATTGTACTTTTTATATTATATTCAGTGGCTATATTTGAATTAAAACAATCACATCCATAAAAAAACTTTCATACATATCAAGCCAATAATTTTTGAACTGTTAAAATAAAAAAAAATATGTTTAAAATAGATGATTAAAGAATCTTATAAAGGCATGTATTATAATAAAATTGTTAATCAATCATAATTTTAATCATTACAGAAAAATTGTCATAGAATTGTTAACTATTTTTGGAAAATCCTATTAAATATTTTTCTTCCTATTGAAATGGCTTTTTTGTTACATTAACGAAAAGCTTATTGTTGCATTAAAAATCAAGAAAACTAACATGGAAAGAAAACATCCCCTTGAGGCATATTGACACTTTTAAAATACACAGAGAGATTGTCATCTGGTTATCCACCGTAAACAGTTTTCATTCAAATCTATTTTACACTAAAATAAATTGAAGTCACTTCAAAGAGTTGTTTGAAGTAGACAACATCAACTTTTAAAAGAGTTTTCTTTCGGAAATAGTCTTCTATTATGATATCAATGAACACGCTACATAGTTGAAAAGCTGAAAAATATGAAAAACCCCGTAGCAACATAATAACATTGTGTTTGGGAGAAAGAAAATTCCTTTTGGGGTCCATTACAGACAATAGGTGTTTCGTTTAAAAAGTTTGATGAACAAACAAAAACGCCTTTGTAGTCTAAATATTTAACTGGGTATCGGTTTGAGAAATGTATATCTTTAGAAAGTAAACTGTGAAGCTACTAAATAATTTTGCATAAGTGATTCTTGGAATATTCATTTTTTTAATATACTACTAAAACTTTTAGAAAATGAAACAAAATAAAATTCGTAAAACTACATATTTAAAAAAAAGATGTTAAAGCAAGTAAAATATTATTTCTGGATCCATTACAGACAATAGGTGTTTTGTTTAAAAAGTTTGATGAACGAAAAAAAAGCATTTGGGGTTCAAATATTTAACTAGGTATCGGTTTGATTAATTTGTATAATTTTCATATAAACTGTGAAGCTACTAATTAATTTTGCAGATGTAATGATTCTTGGAATATTTATTAAAATATACTACTAAAATACAAGATAATCGAATATAATACTATTTGTAAACATACATATTTAAAAAAACAGATATTTCAGAAAGTAAAATAGTGAACACCATGTGACATTACTTAAAACTCCGACAAAGTAATCTTTGCACGTTGACAGTCAAATGATTTTTGAAATTCTGTAGTAATTTTCTCTGATCGAAATTTTAAATAATTTTTACTAATTTTTTGTACAAACATTTCTATATTTAGTCAAAAATAATAAAATTATAGAAATATGTAGTATTTATATTGGATCAAAAAACACTTCATAAAAAAATATTGTAAAATAGAGTATTTTCACAAATTAAAATACTAAGTGCACCGCTAGAAAAGCTAGAAATCCCTAAACCTGATTTCACACGGGTGACCATCAGTGGATTAACATGCTTCTACACTTATTTAAACTATTATTGCATATAAACTAATACAAATCAGCGACTAAAAAATTTCAAAGCAACTTCACTATTAAATGTAACACATAAGTATTATATCTTTAAGTATAACACTGACAAAATACTTATATCCTTAGAAACAAAATTAATTAAAATATTTAGTTACAAAGGGTTATTTTCAGATAATAAACAATTTTGAAAATGTCTGTTCTCAAAGTATTTAAGAAAATTTGCAATATTATTCTAATTAAGGTTGATATGATTGGTGATAGATTGTTTATCTAATTAAAGTAAATGTATCCGGGTTTTATCAAAATATATCTCACGATTTATCTATGAAAATGCTATGTCTGAATAGACTCATTTACATAACAAATTACGTGGCTTAAATAACAAATTACGTATCGTTTTCTTTTGTAATCTTCTTCAAGCTTGGGATGTTATTCATTATCGTTTTAATCCGTTAGTCATGGATATAAGAGCTTTGAGTATACTGCTTTTGATGGTATGCCAAGGTTGTGATATTATATTTTGTAAATAGATAAAAAGATATGGAATAGATTGTTTACGCAAGATTTATTTGAAATAGTTTAATTCATGCTAGTTCGAAATTTGTATCTTACTTCTATTTAAGGGAGATCTGAGCTCCAAATCCTAATTTTTTTATTAATGAAATCAGAAATACAATTTTTTTTTAATATTATTAGAACATCTTTTTTTGAACAATAATCAAAAACAAAAATATATTAAAAAAAATTATTTTTGTTATTTTTTGCATTTTTTAAGCTTAAAAATACTTTTTAAAAACACTACTCGCCTTTAAATTTTTAATGATTACATTATTTTTAATTGATTAAATAACGTCAAAGTATATACTATAAACGTATGAATAGACTATTGCAGATTTATGTTTTAAATGTCTTCAAAAACTTATTTTAATTTCAAAACCCAAAACATTTTCAATTTTTTAAGTTTAATAATTTGTAAAAAAATAATTTATAACTTAATTTAAAAAAGCTATACACACGTTCATAAAACAAATATTAGAGCTTCAAAAACTATTAACATTTTAGTTTTAAGTTAATTATTAACAAAGCCATAGCATTTTAAACGTGACCCAAAATTAAATAAAAATATTTTGAGTAAATGACGATTGTTGCAGACGAAAAGTATGTAGAAAGATGATAAATGGTATATAAACATCTAAAAAAGCATATGTTCTGTTTCTTTTACCGGTTTGAAATTTTGTACACTCCTTCTTAAGTACGTTTAGCATCGTTTTATGAAGAAAAAAAAAATCCGGATTTTGGGGCTCGTTTTACAAATGAAAAAAAATAGGATTTTTATTTTGATCATGTTACTTAGAAAACCCTTTTAATCAATATATTTTATCAATACATGTGATTCTGTGCTTAGTTTTAACCCTTTGTACTCGAGGAACATCTTTGATATTTAAGTTTTTTACAATGGGCCACGGAGGCCCATAATTTTTAATGACAAGAAAATAACTTTTAATGACAAGAAAAAAACTTTTTAATGACAAGAATATGTTGTTCCGTTCATTTTGAAGAACAGGAAACAACAGAACAAGTCGTTATTTTGGTGACGACTGAGATTCATTCGCGCCCAAAGTATTAAAGCACTGATCGCTATAAAATCTTATGTGAAATGTTTACTCGGACCCTGGATGCTGTGCATGCCACGCCGATACTCTATCGGGCTAAAATAATTACTCTAGCTTAATTGGGTTTGGTTTTGATTAAAAAACGTCGCACTAGAGCTGCACAGTGGGTTATTGACGACGGTTCTAGGTCTACTCGAAAAAAAGATCCGGAAACGATGCCTTGAATTTTTGAATCATGATCAGATGACGATGACAACACATGAGCTGGCACGCAACGCCTTCAATAGACGTTGGGACATTGGACCCCGATCAGATTTATCGTGCACCAGTGCCATATACACGGCATTAATTTTTTGTGTGGATGTTCTGGACAACTTTTTTAGTATTTTGTAACGAAATTGGCAACCCTCCGATCACAAGATCACTACATTTTACTTTTAATTGTCAAGTCCGTCGCACGGGATCGAACCAGAAATTATCCTATTCCCAGCTGACGGTTTTATCCACTGGGCCACGGAGGCCTTTGAGCTTAATTCGGAGTATCGGGTACACGAAGTGTCCACCACATGATTTAGCTTCTCCAGAGTGTTAGTTTTGATTTCCATAACCATTGTAATATAATTTGTCAAACTTTAAAATTTACTTACTGGACATTACAAAAAAAATATGATACTACATAAGTATTAAATTTATTTAATAGATAAAAAAAATATTATACGTTTTTATTATTTATTTAATATGCATTTCTGAAATTGTATACCATTATCTACGTTTTCACATCTATAGCTTTAAAATTATATTGAAGATAGCTCAACGATATTAAGTTACCATGTCTTTTAACAAAAAATAAAGACCATTAAAATGTTCAATTATTTTTGTCCCTCTGGCAAAAGTAAACGATGCTAAATATTTAGGGAAAAACCCCAAAACGAAAAAATTTGAGAACAAAACATGGCTTTGATGCTAATTAGACAAGCGTTGAAAATGATGAATGCGGCCATCTTTAAAGCAATGTTCCAAAGAGGAACAGCAAAACCAATCAGCAATATTAAAATTTATGACTCAAAATATGGCTCTCCCTGTGCATATCATTTACATTAGCTAGCAGCATTAATCATTCTATTTTAAGAAAAATCGCTTGTTGGGAGATGAAGTTTTGATGTCGGAATAAAGAATAAATTTTTACAATGTCCAAGTTCTTAAAAACATTCTATAGCATCATGAAATACAGAAATTTGTGTACTTTTATGTTAGTAATATGCATGTGTCAAATGTTTAATTGCATACGATGTTTTAATACACTAGTTGTTTGCCTCAGTGTTGCTGGTGTATTACAATTTCGTATAAATTATTGCCGAGAAATTTGAATGACTCCTGTCAGCACTCAAACCTAGTCAGGATTGCTCTAGAGTCCAGTGCTCTACAAACAAAGTTATAAACGCATTTTCTAGCTAAATAGTGTACATATGTATGCAATATTTTTAAAGTTGTAGCGTGGGGTTAGCGCTACGGAATTTAATGACTTTAATGATCAAGGCAAGGGACGGCCATTCCTTGTCTTTATCATCAAAGAACCCTATCCGTATCGCTAACCCCACGCTACACAATGGCGCACAGCAACCGTTCTGAATTTGACTAGGAGTGACAAAATTTGGCTATCTTTTGTTCGTCAGTTTTGAGCCAAATTTCATCATGCACGGTGCATGTTGTTCTGTATCCAATCTTCGAGCATGAATGGCCAGTAGTAGAGAGAATATGACGTCATAATCGTGAGGCAAACATCTCAGACCAAATCGCTACAAACACGTGACTACCTTTCAAAATTTATGAATGAAAAAACGTTCGCGATTGACTTTTGATTTGAAAATTGTAGTAAATGTGTTAATTCATGAAGTACAGTATATTTTTCTGAATGAACTAGGAAAAATGTATGAATGGATGACGTCATTAGTCATCATTCATACATTTTTCCTCATTTCATTTGTTTGTAGCGATACATGTTGATCTCACTTTGATGTCAGCGAGATGATATCCCGATGTTTGCTCTACTATGAGGGATCTATGCTCGAAGTATCCAATTTTATGTGTGCGCTGTGTGTAATTCACATTTTTAACTAAATTTGTTACACCAAAACACAAATGACCACTCCTTGTGTTGATCATCAAAGAACCCTAACCGTAGCGCTAACCCCACGGTACACAATGGCGCCCAACAACTGTTCTGATTTTGACAAGAAGTGACAAAATTTGACTATCTTTTGTTCGTCAATCATGAGCCAGATTTCATCATGCACGGTGCATGTTGTCTTGTATCCAAATTTATGTGTGTGATGTGTGTAATTCACATTTTTAATTAAATTTGTTACACCAAAACACAAATGGCCATTCCTTGTCTATCATCGAAGAACCCTATCCGCAGTGCTAACCCTACGCTACAGTTGTTAAAATGGTTAGTAATATGCATGTATCAAATCTTTAATTGTATACGAGATTTCAATGCACTAACAGTTTGGCCCCCGCATTGTTGGTGTATTAAAATAAATTTCGCATAAATTATCGGTGAGAAATTAAAACGACCACAGCCAGTATTCGAACCTAGTTTGGATTGCTCTAAGTTCCTGTGCGCTACCGACAAAATTATAAATGCATGTTCTAGCTAAATATTAAACATATTTCCTAACGTTGTTTCTTTATGCAATTTTTAAAAAAAAATTAAAATCATTTTATATAGTAGTTATATAAATGATATATATCTTACTTAATAAAATTGAATTTTTCAAATCCGAACCTCAGGCGTACACCATGAGGACGAATTGTACTTATATATAAATTTTCAGCATTTTATACGCAGAGGAAGAAGATATTTCGCAATACACACGCAGACTTTCACTATTATAGATATTGGAATGATGACATTTCCCCTCTATATGCCTACCTTATTTTCCTCCACACTGTAAGTTAATGTGTCTGGAAAAAGATAGCAAGGTTGCCGTGAAAATCGAAATTTCGCTATGAGGGGTGGGTCTTTTCGACTCTAATGGTTTAGGATTTATTCAGAAACGACTCGTACGATGTTCTATAAAATTTCTAGAGTGACGTGGTTTTAGATACTCTTATTATTGATATAAGTTAAATTCACGTACAAATCTTCTTAGGGGTGATTAAGTTAGAAAATCGATTTAAGTTCTATATTAAATCTAGACCCATTGAAACCGACAAATCTGACGCCGGGCCGACATCTGATTTGTCGAGTTCAACGCCGGCTGCATTTTTGTAGCCGATGCCGGACCCAAGTACATAAAAAAGTACCGATTGGATAACATTGCATCCGGTTGCGGCTCCGGTTTTCCCGTTGTGTGGAAAAGCGGCCAATAAGAAAATTGAATATTGCCTCAAGTCAGATTTCTGAATCTTTATACAACAATAGTTCAAGTTAGAAAAATATATATCTTACATTTAATTACAAAACGTGTTTACATTAAAAAAACTTCAACACGCCCAAATTTACATACACAGATAAAAATAAAATACGGCCAGCATTACGTTATACGCAGACTCTCGTTTAAAAAATCCTGCTTATTTACAAAATTTTCTAATACACAATTTCTTTTAAACAGCCTAAAAAAATTTCATAAACCGATAAATTTTCTCAAATAGTTAATTACCTATTTAATGTTAAAATTAAGATATTCCACAAACCAAATAGAATGGTAAAATTAGTTGACATACTAACTAATGACAACCGCAATCGAGTTTTAATGTACCAAAGAAAGTCAATAATTCTCCCATTTTTAGAAAGTTTAACTTATCTTTCATGTAATATTTGCTGAAAATAAAAGTTGAGGATAAGATTAAATACTAGAAATTCTAATTTGATAATTAACATTAAGAAAGCAAAGAGAATTTGTGGGAATGTTCTATAATTGCGTTCTTCCTTGGTAATTTAATTAAAGGATGCAAAAAAAGGAATAATTGAATTGAATAAAAGGGTAGAGAATATAAGGAATTCTTCTAATTACTTTATTTCTTAAAGTCCAGTTTTATTAAAAATTTTAACTTTTTTTTTTAACTTTGTGGACTTGTGATTAAAATGTTATTTTGTTGAAAAGGGAGGACGAGTAATTTTAAATACTTAAAAATGTTTTTTTTAGTTAGTTTTTAAAAATTGTTAGTTTTTAGTTGATAAAAGTAAAGATAAAAATATATTTTAGCAAGAGAAATATATGCATTAATAATACTTTTATATATTTTCTTAAAGTTTAAATGTTATATAAGCTTAGAAAAACGTAATATACTTCTTAATAAATATAATTTAATTTACTATAATTGAAGGGATAGAGAGGATGCAGGGATGTATTAAACAGAAAATAAGTTTTTAGATATCTTTATCGTAAATTTTTCATTTCGTATTTGAGTGCATCTCCGTCTCCAACATACCCTTACACTTATTACCTCTATTAACAAGGCTAATTAAGAGTTGCTGTCAGTGCGAAAAAACAGGCCAAACGATACTGTAGGATATCATAGTCCATTTTCCCATCACCCCTGCTTGTTTGTAATAGATGGTTTGATTTTGTTAATTAACGTCGCACTAGAGCTGCACAGTGGGCTATTGGCGACGGTTCGGGGTCAATCTCGAAGGAAAGACCCGAGAACACATACATATTCACACGCGCATTCATACATGCACCTCGTTATTTTAGAACCATGGTCAGATGACGAGGAAACACCTGAACTGGCACCCAACGCCTTCAATAGACGTCGGGACTTTGGACCCCGATCAGATTTATCGTGCACCAATCTCGTATACACGCCAATATATTTTGTTGGCTATTCTGAACGACTTTCTAGTATTTTTGTAGCGAAGCTGGCAACCCTCCGATCGCAAGATCACTACTTTTTTACTTTTCTATGTCAAGTCCATTGCACGGATTCGAACCACCAATCCTCTGATTAGCAGCTGAACGCCTTACCAACTGAGCAAGTGGGGCTATGTTTGTAATAGAACAACCCATGCATATAACTTGTAACCTAGTGGTCGCAACACTATCATTCATGTTTACAATCTTCATGTGATCAGTCCTGTGTCGTCCCAGTGGGTCAATTTCGTAGGCACTCACTTAAATGTTCCTTTTTAAATATTATCTTAGCTTGAACCTAATTTTTTAATATATTTCAATAATATCATATCTACCCTCATGTGTTCATTTCTTTGCTAAAACACCTACAGATACTTTATTCATCTACTTATATAACTAACTTAAAACTAGTTGGTTTTGTATAAATAAATCTGTTATATTTGGTATTGTATTTTAAATAAAAAAAAACCTTCTTATTTTCTGCAAGAGATTTTACGTCAAGTTTAAAATAAATGTAATATTTTCAAAAATAAGAATATGACATATACTATCTCAGAAATAGAGATATTTTGTTTGACGTACATAAGTGCACGCATGTCCTTTTATAACAATTTATTTGTCGAAAACTAATATTCCTTAGGCAAGTTTAACATTTATTTTCCCACTTGACTCACAAAATCTTATAGAAAATAAGAATATGTAATAATGTAATATATATTAAACAAGAATAGAATATTTTTTATTTTCTATAAGCTTTTTTGCTTCAAGTGGAAAAAAAATGTCAAACTTGCCTAAATAATATTCTTTTTTGACAAATAAATTGTTATAAAAAGACATGTGCATTTATGTGTGTATATCAGACAAAATATCTATATTTCTGAGATTATATCTGTATTTCTAAAAAAAAAAAAAACGATTGCACACGTGTAAATATATGTGATGTCATCCTTCATAAATTTAAAAACAGAAGGAGATTTGAATTATAAATAAAATGAACGTTAAACACATCATCCGAAAAATCTCTTATCAATAAACGACTTTAAATCCTTATAATTTGATATGTAAAACCCATTCGACCAAATCATAACCCTGTTCGCACTAAATTATCTTCATATGTAGACTACTTCATCATATATCCACACGAAAAACAGCAATGTGATTTCACGGCTTTTCCGATTGATCTACCCATTTGCAGCATACCCTCACTGCCAGTGACAAATGAGGCAAGAGCACTGATGCGTATTGACGGCGTTTCTGAAAAGGCTTGTCCGAATCAGATTATCAAATGTGATGGTTTGCAACACTTCAAGGTGACATACATATTAATGGGGCAGCTTATTTGGGATGCAGGAAAGAGATGAAGGGTGATTTGTCATACATTTCCAATACAAATGAGATAGACTGTTTTGTTGAGAAAGGATCTTCATTTGAAATTGTATTGCTGCATTTGTATACAACATGGTTAAATACATACTAAACGATATCCTTTAAGTTTTTTTAAGCAAGATTTTGGTGATGTTTCCGCAGATGGTTAGTTTTTGTAAGTAGATAATATACAGAAGGCTTAATAGTCTGATACATTTTACTAATACATTTTACTATTCATAATTTAACATCATCTTTATATATGTTGAATTAGCGGTAAACATCAATATACACATTGTGCTTTAAATATAAAGCTGTCATTTTTCTATGGAATAAGGATCCAATAATAAAGAGTTACAATTGTTAAGTACAACCAAGTATTCTGATCACGATTCACATTTACGGGGTGTAGTCGGCAGTGTTAAGGTTCTTAAAAATGTCAGACATAATATTTTTTTTACAATAAATAAAACATTTCAAGTTTTTTTGTAAACTAGTCTTACGCACATAATTCGATAAAGGGTCGATTGAAATTGTATTGCTGCATTTGTATACAGCATGGTTAAATACATACTAAACGATATCCTTTAAGTTTTCCTTACGCAAGATTTTAGTGATGTTTCCGCAGATGGTTAGTTTTTGTAAGTAGATAATATATAGAAGACTTAATAGTCTGAGAGAAATGATTCGTTTCAGTTGATATTTTTATTTCTTATCGCATTTACGCTATCTTATGTTATTGTACGCTATCTTATGTCAGAGTCGCCCGTAATAAAACCGTTAGTTGACGTTATTTCTGTGTCATAATTCTGTCTACATACAATGCAAAAAGAAAGGTAATTAAAATAAGTACCTTAACTCATTCGTTTTTCTTTTGAGTACAATTGCATCGTAAATAAGCGACGACCCCAGCAAAAAAAAGTCAGCATGAAACCTTCATCAAAATTGTCAAAATTGAAGGTTGTTTGAAAGTTTTATAAATGATATTGAAACAAAAAACTGCAGTTTTTTTTTGAAGTTTTAATGTTCCTGTATAAAACCTTTAAAATATCTGCATTTTCCCTTCATGATTAAAAATTGAAGGTATTATGAAGGTTTTTTGCAGTTTTTATGAAGGATATTGAAACAAAAATCTTTAATTTTATAGATCTTCAAAAAAACTGCAGTTTTCCTGCATAAAACCTTCAATTTCAAAATTTTGATGAAGGTTTTATGTTGACTTTTTTTGCTGGGACGTACTCAAATTTAAGCAACAGTACTTTCGCAAAAATGAGCAGTGTGATGTAATATTCCTAATATCAGCTTTTGTTCAAGCCATTTTAACAAAGTAACCTGACACACTTAAAAGTAGTTGTGCAGGGGATGGTTTCCCACTTTATTTTAAATGTCTATCTTAAATGGAAACTGAATTATTACAACTCGGTAATTCCTGCTTATAATTGTTGATATTTATTGAAAGTGATTTATGACAGCAGCCTATGTAGGATAGCCTCTGCTCTTTTTATTCATTTTGTTTATTTTTGAGTACATCTCTTTTTCAAAATTGAAACTAATGTATTCGGAGCAATGATAAGAATGTAATAAAAAATGAGTAAATGTTACTTATTTCTGAAAAAAACATTTTTAACACTGTATCATCTTCAATATTATTATTTTCAGTGTTATCGTTCAGTGTATGGCCATGGGCACAATTATTTTTACAACGTTGACGTACAATGGAACCTAAATTAAATAAGATAGGCAAGTTAATTGCTTGTGCATGTTATATCAACACCACATAAAATTTTATTTATACTTTTTTATTTTATTATTATTTTAGTTTTTTAACTGCATACAAATAAAATGTAATTTGTTGCTATTATATGTACGGGAAACATAACTATATTATTTTTTGGGGTTTTTATTTCGTTTCAATATTGTAAAATAATTCTTAAAAACTCTTTATTTTCTATTCTTCTTATATATATATTGGCGATATGTGATAATATATTGGCTTATGTATCTTCTCTATTCTCTCTGAAATTTTATTCTATTCTAATATATTGCTTTCTATATATTTTCTATTCGTCTTGTATTTGATTATATTCTTCTAATATATTGGTTTTGTATATTTTCTATTCTTCTGATATTTTAATATATTTTTCTAATATATTAGTTTCTGTATATTTTCTATTCTTCTGATATTTCATTTCTTCTTCAAATATATAAGTTTTTTTATATTTTCTTTTTGATTCTATTCTTGTAATATATATTCTTGTAATTTAATAATATGGCTCGGTATATTTTCAATTCTAATGAAATAAATCAAATTTCAATAATTTCAAATAGATAATCAATCCTATCCATTAGAAGTCAAAAGTAAATAAGCTTCGATAAAGATCTCACATTAATCTACGAATTACTTTATATTATATACTTAATAGATAATTTTTATATTTTAATGAGCTATTAAACTATTGAGCTTTTCTAAATAATAATTTTAAAAATTTAGTAAAATTTAAAGTACAAAAAAAGTTTATTAAAAACGAATCATCTCACAACTAATAATTTTACTATTAATATATTTTACATTATCGTTATATATGTATAATTAGCATATACACCATTGTGCTTTAAATATAAAGTTGCATTTTTTCTATGGAATAAGAATCTAATAATAAAGAGTTACAATGTTTAAGTACAACCACTTATTCTGATCACGATTCAAATTTACGAGGCGTTATCGGCAGTGTTAAGGCTCTTAAAATATGTCAGACATAAACATATATTTTTTTAAATAAATAAAACATTTCAAGTTTTTTGTCTTCTATACTAGTACGTAAATTGATAAAGAATACAGTTATAGTACTAATACATTAATACACAATGCATATATATATATATATATATATATATATATATATATATATATATATATATATATATATATATATATATATTTCGCTTTACATTTTCAAAAAAATATATTAATAATAAAATATATGTTTCATTGCTATTCTAAAAATAGACACGAAACGAAAAGAAACATAATTTGGCTATCATAAAAATAGTTGTAATAGTTAAGTACACGTGACGAAATATCCAACTAATATAGATTTTTTTCTTTGGTTAGCATGCTTCTTTGATGGTCAAACACGACTTCTAACAGCTAATGGAGTTTTTGATTGAAACTCTATTCAGCTTTACAATGAAACATTGATTGACGAAATAAAAAAAAAATATTTTTATTTTCTATGAAACCTATTCCTGTCAATAGTCCGTTTTATTTTTCAATACGAAATGAAGAAAAAAAAGCAAGAAAGTTATATTCAATATGAAATAGATTTTTAATAATTTACTTTTTATTATATATTTTTTTTTCATTTTATCATAATTAAAAATGATGTGTGTACCAAGAGAAATTGATTGTTTGAAAATATAATAAGATTATATATATTCTAAATTAAATTAGGTAATATTACTTCACCCCCCCCCCCCTTCCCCTTTATATATTCAGATAATTATTTTGGAATTGATTTAAAGTGTACGTACACATTCGAACTTTTCTTTTAACAATAGTTTTAAATATGTAGTTTAGCATTTTATTAGCTGAAAAGCCCTAAAATGATCCTTTGTAAATAAGAAAGGTTTTCGACTGCCTGTACAATATTTTTAATAATCATAAAAATAAATAATAGAGGGCAGAAATATTTTTAAAAAAATATTTTATCAATTTTTTCAATTTTTTTTATACAACACTGTCTTATCTACTCTAATATTTATCATAAAAAGGAACCTCTATTTATAGCAAAGTTGTTATCCTTTCTAAATTACTTGACAGTTACAATGGATCAGCCATTAATCTATTGAGTTATTTAAAATAAAATAGCCAAATAGTTTAATAGCTAACCAAAGTAGAATTAATACAAGTAAAAGTATTTACTTAATGGCCAATAATTAGTGTTGGTTTATTTAAAAAACACTTCAATTATAAAATTTTCTAAACAATTATATATTTTTCTTTAATTTGTATCAAAAGTCTGTCTAAGAACGGCTACACCCAATCAGTAAATATCACACATATAAAATTAGTTTACAGTCAGTTATACCGTAATTCATTTTTAATTTATATTTATTATTTTTAGCGGTTACCTTTCAAAACTAATTTAAAAATTCTTAAAATTTTTAATTTCAGAATTTATCACAATTTACCTCACATACATTATTTCCTAATAAATTCCAAATCAATTTAAATTCATCTCCAATTTCAGAAATTAAAGATTTGATTGGCATTTCCAAATCAAGATTGATAATTTTACATTCGAATGTTTCCGCTTTTACAGTAATAAAAATAAAATATAGGTGATTTATCAAGTAAATAAATAAAGAAACTTTAATTATCCACAAAGATCATTATAATCAATGAAGTATTTAATGGTAGTATTTTATTTTACACCCCCCACCAAACTCATATCTGAGACAGAGGTCTAATACATGTTTTAATGTGTAAGTGGGGTTTGTTTAAAGACCTAACGTCTACTCTACACTTGTGTAATTTTTACAAGGGGGTCCAGGGTGACTGCAGACTTTTTAACCACCTTTTGACTGTGGAGAGAGTATCAACAAATACAAATTACCCTGGCAGGATTGGTTATGTAGGGTCTTTCGTGGATCGGAGCGGATCTCTGATTTTTAAAAAATTAGGTAATGCATTCAGAGTTTTAGCTGCATTTCGTGGGATATTCAAGTTATCTCCGCGACATTGTTCTTCGGCTTTGTTCCTTGCACTCCTGACCGCCAGCAAAAGATAGGCCCGTTCATTCGGTTTCTGTATTGGAAGCAGAAACGCCAGGCGTCCGCCTACGCTTCCACTACCCACGCTTCGATCAGTAAATCAGTTTGTATTCCAATTTTATCCAATTTCTCACACCCTCTTCTATTATAAACTTTTTCACGGGGGCTCCATAACAGAAAAATTACACTGACTGCGATTTAATTCATAAATGGCGAAAAAATTTTGCTTCAGAATTCCGGACAAATAGTTCACAAAGCTTTGCGAAGAACAAAATTAGCTTTACAATAGGAGGTGTGTACCTGTCAAACGGAGGAATATTTAACAACCCTTTCTCAAAGCACGGATATTAGCAAATCCGGGGTAGGTGCATCGAAAGGAGGAAATACAGAAAAGCCCAACCGAAAGCGATATGTAGAAACCATTAGTCAAATGTCACCTGTTCGAAGCCACGTCATTACCTACTCTGCTGTAAACAGAATGCCTCAGATTTCCGTGTTTTAAATATTATTCCCCCCTATTCAATATTCGAAAGTGCCCTAAGCCCATCGTTAGACATCTGTACTATATGGAACACATGTTGTCCCAGACTTCGAGCATGGATCCTTTATATTAGAGAAAACACGTTATAATCCCGCTAAGATCAAAGTGAGGCCAACATGTATGGCCTCAGACACGTGGTAAATTACGTCATTCTATTCATAATTTTTCACTGTTAAACATTTTCCAACTCATCAGAAAATCGCGAGTATTTTTTAATTCATAATTTTGAAAAGAAGTCACGTGTTTGAGGCCATTCAGTCTGAGATGTTGGTTTCACGATTATGACGTCATATTCGCTCTAGTACAGTTCATTCATGCTCGAAGGTCCCAGCCCTAACTTAAAAATTAATGCTTCTTTTAGCCCATTTTAAATTAACGTTTACATTTCATAAAAAAACACCTGTTAACTATTTTATGTGCTTTAAATTTATCACCCCCACGGCATCATTCTGAATATCAAAATTCACACAAAGTAATGATGAAATCAATATCAATTGCAAAGCCAACTTTACGAAGAGTGCAGTTAGAATCACCATATAACGAACTCGCAAAAAAAAAAGAAACACACAATTCCTCCACGACAAAACATCAAAACTAACTACAACTATCTCCCCATACCTAAATCACCGAACCCACAAAAGTCAAGATCCATCTCAGTGTACGTCTCAAAGACTTTAATTAAGATAGTACGCGGGTCCGATTGAATGTCTCCCTCTCCAGCATAGAACCCAGCAGAAGCAATCGGGGCGGTCCACCATTAAATGGGAGTTTAAACGAAATAATTGAGAAAATGGTCGTTATTTCGGGCTTTAATGTCCTTATAATCATTACGGGAGACGCGTTTTCAATATGGGGAAGCACACTAATAAATATTTATGGGGTGGGTCGATGGGGCAGGTAGATGAAGTAAAGGAATGGCGGTTTGAGGTGTGTGGTTATTGTTGTGTGGGATGTTTAGGGTTAGATTGGAGTTTTTTAGTATTTGTAATTATAAGTTCGTTTTTATATTTTTGTAATGAAAATTATTAAATAAATACGTGATGATATGTTGACATGATAATGTGATATATTAATAAAATGATTAAATATGTCGTTTATCAGATGAATGAATAGTTGATTAGTGAAATTAACACCGCAATTGAGTTATAGAATGGTTTATTGGAGATGGTTTCGGATCTGTTTTGAAGGAAAGACCCGGGAACAATGCCTCGTAATTTTTAACAATACATTAGTAACATCGGTCAAACTGACCAATCACCGAGTAGGGAGATGTGGCTAATGCAATGTTAACCACTATCAGGTGAGAATCGTGCATGCCAAACAAAAAACACATTTCAAAGATATAAAAATGAGAACAGCATTGAATTTTATAAAAAAAAGGTTATCTCTACCCTTTTTAGAATTTTTCTTTAATATTTAAAAATATATCTCTTTTAATTTAAAACTAGAAAATCCGGAGATCCCTATCAATCCCCCAAACCTTTTTGCGGTTTTCTTCGATTTGCAAATTTTTAACATGTTTTTTTGTTTGCGCACGGTCCTCAGATGTTGTCCGATAAAATAAATCCACTACCAAATTACAATTGAACCACAACTTATTTAATATACGTTAGCCTCCTCTACACAGTGAAGGCTTAGGTCCACATGTTCAAATGGACGCTTCATAATTGAAATCATAATTTTCAATGTATTAATCTAAACTTAAAAAAATTTATGCACACATACTTAAGGATCATACATTTTAATGACTAATATATTTTAATGATAAATACCGGCATTTTAAAGTATACCAAACCCTTAATTGTACACTATTAGAAATAGATACTGAAACATAAGAAGAATGTACTCATTTTTTAATACATTTGATGCTTATGTTTTTGAACACATAAGTTTCAATTTTCAAATAGACATGCATTCAAAATTGAGTACAATGAGTAAAAATGAATAAAAAGAACAAATGCGAGCCTACATAGGTTGCCTTCATAAATCACTCAATAAATATCGACAATTACAAAAACTCACCGAGAATCAAACCCAGATCCTCATCATCGCAATCCAGAGCCATATCCGTTAAACTGCCAGGTCGACTTGAAGGAGTTTAAACAGTAGAATATTTAAAAATATGTGCAAAAAGAATGAGAAGTAAGGTAATCGAGTTGTAATAACTCAGTTTCCATTTAAGCAATCGATATCAAATATTGTGGAAAACAATCTTCTGAACATATATTTTAAGTTTGCCAGGTCTTTTTGTTCAGATGGCTTGAACAGAAGCTGAGATTATCAATATTAAATCACACCACTCATTTTTGAGAAAGTACGATTACTGAAAATTTCAGTACGTCATCGTTTATGTACGATGCAGATGTACTCAAAGATTGGAAATCGGAAACCGAAATGAGCCGTATGGTTTCACTTTCATCTAATTAAGTTTAGTAAATAGGATAACGTTAACGGGGTTTAAGTTTAAACTATGAAGTTACTAAATTAAAATGTTGGGGTGGGGCCCTAAGACTAAGCGCGAGCTCGTTATAATTTACTCTAAAAAAAAGATTATCAGTAATTGGGTGTGTGTATGAATTAAGTAGAGACAAAAAATGCTTTTTATTACATGTTTTATTATTATAAGATATAAAATTCACAACGTTGGGCACATTTACAAAACCTGGCTACTTGCTAAGGAGCAGCTGTCGGATGTACTCAAAGAGAAATGAGTCCTTTTTTATAGTGTACAATTACTTATGTTCTATTTTCTCTAAAATACACCTTACAAATATAGAAAGAATTGTTAGAAATATATGGCTGGTTCTGTGTTGGAAATACCAAACTGTTACGTGTGTCCATGTAATATAAGGAATAATAGGCTGATGATATTGATAACAGGACATTCGTTATGGATACAGTGCCGGAAATGAATAAGATGACACCCGCGATTACAGAATCTTTGAGCTGTAATGGAAATATTTGGGAAGGCTTTTGCGGACATTTCTTGGAAATAAATGATGGTAATGCACGTATTGTTTTTATCCTAAGAAATTATCTGAGTTAGTACTTGTAAAATAATACATAATAAGTATATAAAAACTTTGTTATAAATTGCAATTTTTCTATATTTAATAAAGCATCTGAATTATTTCAATAGCTGACGCAGTATATATAATTGTTTCTATAAATATTAAATTTCGCGGATATTTTTGAGAGTAGAAATTACGTTAATAAAATAGGAGTGCAATGCCACGTTGATAACACTATATTTTCACGTTGACAAATATATAGCAAAATATAGCAGAAAAATATTTTTCATACATAATGTACAAACTATAAAACAACCCTAAAGTTCATATATTTTTTTTTAAAAAATGGAGTTCGCCTTAAAAATAAGTTTAAAATTCAATTAATAAAATAAATTTAGAAGAAAAATGAATAAAATAAATAAATAATTTGATGAAAACAATGTATAAGTTTCATGGAGAATTAAAAAAAACTATAAAATAGTTAATAAATATAAATTGTTAAAATAATACTATAAAAAATAAAAATAATTTTTTTTAAAGTATTATTTCATATTTAAACCTATAATAAGTTTTTGTAAAAGTTAAGATCATAAGTATTTATGATTTTAATTTAAATTTCCAAATTCTTTAGTTAAAAAAATCTTTAAAAAAAACTATTATTTTGTCTTTTGAAGTCGTCAAATTCACCCTAAAGTCCACACACGTTTTTCTAGTTATTTAAAATTAAAATCATACATATATTTTTCCCAAATTAGATATATTAAGTACTTTCAATTTACATAAAATAAACGATACTTCGGATGTAAATGAATGTCTTGTTTTTTTAATAAGTATATTATTTTTTGTCAATTCAAAGTAACTATATTCCTTTATAAGTATTATTTCCTACACAAGTCTACAATATACTTTGCTCTGGATAGGACAAGTGCTTCTTCAAGATTGCTTTTCCAATACGCATTCCGAATCCCGTAATCTACTGCATCCATTGAGCTATTAAAGGATTTGTTTCTATTCGATATTAAAGGATTTCAAGGGCTTCATTTCATTTCGTAAGATTTTTTTTTCCGACGATAAAAATGGACCGAATTGTCATACGATGGAGTAGTTTCTCCAGATATATCTATTCAATAAAGTGAATTTTACTTAAAAGTCGTCCCGAATTGTTTACAAAGGACATTTGTGGAGGATTAGTATTTGTGGTTTTAACGTAAGAAAATAACGTAGTTAGTTGAAACTTTTGGATATTTGGAATCACATGTCAAACAAGACTTAAATAAATGTTTCAGATTTTCTTTTTTGCACCTTCTGGTGCCTGATTTTTTTTATTTTGAAATGAAATATTGTAATTTTTTCATTTTCTTTTTGCCCATGTACTGCTGAAAAAATACAAAAAAATCCTAAGTGCCTACTTATATAAATAATTAATTCAAACCGTTGTGTAGCATACATGCAACATCATGAAAATATTGTTAAATACAATCTACACACCACTATTAGTATTAGCAAGAATTTTTTGTAGAGTCATATTATGCTTATAAGTAATCAAACAATATTCGAAAACTTCACCTTCACGAGCTAGTTTTAGAACAACATACCTTGAAGCAACTCATTGCCTTTACTACAATCATTTTAGAAAGATACGGAACTTAGCGGCGGTTATAAGAATTAGGCGCATGGTTCCTTATGTGACAATACTATAAATAATAACGTAAAACTCAATAGATGCAACGAGCGGTCATTTTAAAGTTGTTTAGCAAATATCGTCGTCTCAAAGCAACAGTAAGACATCTAAAAAAGAAGAAAATGAGTTTTTGGTGTTCCTATTATTACCAAATGTGCTTTTATTTAGTAGAACACTCGGACATTTTCATGTCTTCTTTGAAATCCCTGAACTACAGCCTTAGATATTCAGCATTGAAAAAATAGAAATTTTTTAAATCAATTTTATAGGAAACTCTGTTTTTGCTGATATCCTACTGTTGCTCTGATGCGACGATATATGTTACACTATGCACTAGAGCATTAAGTAATGTCAACTGTTTTCGGATACGTTGGATATCTTTTAGATTAATGTTATTTTTTCAGACGGGTAAATGGAATATTCCAAGTTTGATACTCGTCCCTACTAAACAATTAATAATCGATTTAAGAATTCAATTGCTGCGTTTGAATATAATTTTATAAAAAAATATTTTTAAATTTTCCCTCTGAATTTTTTATTGAAAGTTCTATTTTTTTTTTATTAGAAATAATAAACACATTGCACATTGTACTTAAAAAAAAAAAAAAGCTTGATATAATTTAAAAATAGGTGTCTAGGTCCAGGGGACTCAAACATAGTCATCGTAAACGTAAACAAAATCTGAATATGCAAATCGCATAAGAAAAAAATTAAAATAAAAACAAAATAAAAAAATAGCCAAACGCAGCCAAATCAGGACAGACAAGAACAAAAAGGGAAAAATGATGTTAACATCTAAAGAAAACTATAATACTAATAAGCATCTCAAAATAAAATGTGTGGTGAAGAGTTGTAAAAAACAATTTTACTTAAAAATGAGTACCTGAACCTGCTTATTTTTCTTTAAGTACAATTCCATCGTAAATGAGCGATGGAGTTCTCAAATTTAAGTAAGCTTACTTTCTCAGAAATGAGTATGATTTAATATTGCTAATATCAGCTTCTGCTGAAGCCATCTTAACAAAGCGACCTGACAAACTTAAAATAGTTATTCAGAAGATGGTTTTCCACAAGATTTGAAATCGATTGCTTAAATGGAAACTGATTTAATACAATTAAATTATCTTACTTCCCATTCTTTTGGCACACCTTTTGAACATTTCTTCTGTTTATAACATCTTCACGTCGCCCTTATAGCTTAACTGATAAGGCATTGGGCTGCGATTCCTGTCTTGGTTGTAATTGTCGATATTTATTGAAAGTGATTTATGAAGGCAGCCTGTGTAGGCTAGTATTTGCTCTTTTTATTCATTTTTACCCATTTTACTTATTTTTGAGTACATGTCTTTTTCAAAATTGAAACTTGTATTCGTATCTATTATAAGCATCGAATATAATCAAAAATTAGTATATTTTACTTATTTGTGATTACCTATTTTTAACAGTGAGGACTATCCTTAAAAATTGGTAAGAAATATAAAAAAATAATGGCGACAATATACTTGATTTAATCGCCTACCACCCAAATAAGTAAACATTTAAAATTGTCCTTGAAAAAATTAAAAACTATTTTAATGCAAATCAGTGTCATTAGCATACTAGCAGAAAAAAAAACTAGGAACCTAAACTGCCTTCATTTATACAATAAAGGAAATGAATCCATGTTATCTCTCTTTTACGCTAAATCGAATGATTAATGATTTGTGACAAGAGATTTAGTAATGGATGGCAATGACACACGGCATCAAGAGTAGTCAATGACTTTTCGGGGATTTCCTGAAAATCGTTTTGTCGTTTAGGAAATTACCTACTTCCTTCATGTTCAGTTTAGAGCTTTGTTCTTAAGGTTAATTTTAATCAATAATGATGTTAATCAAGTAGCTTTTTAATAAAAATGTATTTATATATCACTTGGAAAATAAAATGTTTTTTTTTTGTTTTATTGTGTTTTACTAAATACTGGGTAAAATAAATCGTGTTTCAATTTAAATAATTAATTTATCCTGTGTTTTAAAATATTAACTTTTTTCTTAAAATCGTTTGTTTCACGAATAGTTTGTATTCAAGTTATTTGATTTTAAGATAATGCGAATTATTTTATTTTTTAAGTCTATTGATTGGTTTTGTTTTGTTAATTAACGTCGCACTAGAGCTGCACAGTGGGCTATTGGCGACGGTTCGGGGTCAATCTCGAAGGAAAGACCCGGGAACACATACACATTCACACACACATCCATACACACATTCATACATGCACCTCGTAATTTTAGAACCATGGTCAGATGACGAGGAAACACCTGAACTGGCACCCAACGCCTTCAATAGACGTCAGGACTTTGGACCCCGATCAGATTTATCGTGCACCAGTCCCGTATACACGCCAGTATAATTTGTTGGATATTCTGGACGACTTTCTAGTATTTTTGTAGCGAAGCTGGCAACCCTCCGATCGCAAGATCACTACTTTTTTACTTTTCTATGTCAAGTCCATTTCACGGATTTGAACCACCAATCCTCTGATTAGTAGATGAACGCCTTACCAACTGAGCAACTGGGGCTCTTTAAATCTATTGAAGTAATGGAAAATAATTTTAAATATAAATGATTTATTTTTTAAAAATGCTCCCATAATAATGTACGCAAACAGATATTACTGGCTGTTTATCAATTTAATTTCAATTTTTACTTTTAACCGAAAAAAAATAAAAGTAATTATTTATAAAAAAAAATCTTGAGGAAAGTTCCACTGAAACAATATCCGTTACTACACGGTCTTTACTAAATCCATTTAAATATAATATTTAAAAAAGATTTTATTTTAAATTGAAGATGTATTATATCATTCCGAAAAATTAAATTAAAAACTAAAAGTACAAAGCTTTTATTATGTTTCACTGGCGATGCTTAGTAACTTAAATATTATGAAATGTTATGTAACTTAAATACAATTTCCCAAATCGGATTATGCAAACGTGACAGCTTTCTTTTAGAAAACTATGAAATTAAAAATGGAGCTTATATGTTTAACAAAATTAATTTGGAACACGTAACAAATTGAAATTGGTAATAGATTTAAGAAATCTGCTTGTTGGGTAATGTATCAGTAAGGCTGATTTGAAATATAAAGTTCAAAGAATGTTGTTGGGTTGCCTTTTGGGTAATTACCATTCTTCGTGTTTTTTGTTTCTTGCACATTTTGGTATATTTTTTTATAATAAACTCTAAAAAATTTCCTTATCTCTTTTAAACACATAAGTTACTTAAAATAACACAAATATTTACTACCTTTCAAACTTTTCATTTATTTTCTTACTATACTATTCCTTATATTATATAAAAAGTTTTTGTCCATAATAATATTCATTTTTATTTTAAATTTGTTTAGATTTTGAACTGAACTCATTTAAGCATATAATAAATATACTTAATAAATATACTCTCAACATTTAATAAATATATTTAATAAATGTATTCAGCATTAAAAAAATATACTTAATAAATGTATTCAACATTTAAAAAATATACTTAATAAATATACTCAACATTTAATAAATATAATCAACGTTTAATAAATATATTTAATAAATATACTTAAAAATATACTCAACATTTAATATACTTAATAAATATACTCAACGTTTAATATACTTAATAAATATACTCAACATTTAATAAATATAATCAACGTTTAATAAATATATTTAATAAATATACTTAAAAATATACTCAACATTTAATATACTTAATAAATATACTTAATAAATATACTCAACATTTAATATACTTAAAAATATACTCAACATGTAATATACTTATAATTTTATAACATTTAATAAACATATAATGACTTTTGAACCGTCAACTTCTAATAATATTTTCGCAATATATATTTTAAAATCAACATTTATCTAAGTTTATAAAATGAATATTTAAAAAAAAACATCCGACTAAAAAATCTAAACAATTGGTTTAAATCAAGAACAACTCGCCGCACAAATAACACGTACCACAAAGTACGTTTTTTACAAGGATAATCTAAGACTATTACGGACCCAAACTATAAATACACTTCCATCAATATGCATTCGAACATCTACCCAAAAGTGAAACCGAAGTCAAATGTTCTCCTCTCAGGTGCAGACAAAATTACTTCCAGAATTTTCTTTTTTTTGCTGCAGAATAAGAAAAAGGGAACAGGAGTTTTATCCCGATGGAACAGTAAAAAAGTCGTTTTTATCCGGAAATGGATACTTAAACGAATGCCCTTATTTTCCCCCTTGGTACTTGGATGATGCAGGGCTCATGTGTGTATGTGTAGCGGCCGAGTAAGAAGTGCATCTCAGAAATAACATTGGACGCAATATACAAATGGGTTTATTGTAAATGTAATTAGGTGGAACTATGGAAGTTTCTTCAGGGGATTTGCGTTTCTTAGATAAAATAAATGTGTGGTCACTGTTTTGTGCATTGAATAGATAATTGTTTATTAATAAATAAAAATGTAAATTTTTGTTATTGAAAATTTATAATGGTGTTTCTTAATGGCAATTTAAATAAGAGTTAAAAATTAAAAGGAGGTTCGCAGGCAAAAGGACTGTACACTGTGAAAGTACTTAAAAATGAGTACCTACTCATTTTCCTTTGAGTGAAATTGCATCGTGAATGACCGGCGACTTACGCAAATTTAAGCAACCGTACTTTCGCAAATATGAGCAGTGTGATTTAATATTACTAAATTCAGCTTCTGTTCAAGCCATCTTAACAAAGCGACCTGGCACACTTAAAATGGTTGTTCAGAAGATGGTTTTCCACATTATTGGATGTCGTTTGCTTAAATGGAAACTTGGTATTACAACTCAATTATCTTACTCTTTATTCTTTTGACACACCTTTTAAACAATGCTTACGTTTATATCTTTTTCACGTCGCCCTGGTAGTACAACGGATAAGGAACTGGACAGATGCGCCTTAGGATATGGGTTTATTTACTGTAAGTCTTGGTTCTAACTGTTGATATTTATTGAAAATGATTTGTGAAGGCAGCCTATGTAAGCTATCATCTGCAATTTTTGTTCATTGTGTTCATTTTTGAGTACATGTCTTTTTCAAAATTGAAACTTATGCATTCGAAGCCATGATAAGCATCGAATATAATAAAAAATGAGTACATTTTACTTATTTTTGCGTGCTTATTTTCAGCATTGTACCCATTTGCAAACCTAAACATTTTCATGCTCTCTAAATATTTTATATTGCACTGAGAATACAAACGGACACGTTAAGAAGTGTATTTTAGAAATAACAGTGGGATAGGATTCTTGCGTAATATACAAATTGGTTTATCCTATATACAGGATGGGCACACATTCATTGATCAATTAGTAACTGAATAATTTGTGAAATATTGATAAGGAGAGACATTTGATTACAGATTAATGGTATTGTTTTTAAATTACCTGAAAACACTTATTCGTTGTTGAAAAAACTGTTTCAGGAATCCCATACCTTCTAGACCAATCGAAACTTAGACTTCAGCATTCAGGTAATAATTACCACTTTGTGGAAATGTAAAGGTGCCGAAAATTATTGGAAAAATAAACATTCGTACATATTTTCCTTTACGATTCGAATAAGTTGAATCTGGAAGAATGTTCAAGTATCCGATTCACATAACCTGTTTCTTTCGTAAATGACTTTCAGCAAACTTGGGATACAATACTACTAATCTGATATTTAAACTGTATCTTTCATCTAATATTTAGAAAATTATTTAGTTACGAATTTAACCAACTATTTAATGGCCTACCCTGTAGAACCAGGAGAAACTGTAGGGTTTTCAAGAATAAAATAGCAACAGAGAAGTCATAGAGAAGGAATCTATTGCCGATTTTTGCGAGGCAGGTATGGTTTGGTTTTTTGGTTTGGTTAATTAACGTCGCACTAGAGCTGCACAGTGGGCTATTGGCGACTTTTGCGAGTCAGGAGCTAGCAGGTATAGAAAGCAAAGTAGTGGGGGGGGGGGATTTTGAATTTCCCACAAAGGAGAGTTAAAATTCTGAAAGAATTTACTAACTTTTCCTATCAAAGATCAACTACGTTTCAAGACTGTCCAAAATTGAAAAGGGCTGTAAAACTTTACATTTACTAATTCCACATACTGTCACAAAATGCGTTATAAATAGCGTCAGCCAGTCTGGGCCCTTTACATATATATTACATATTGTAGTACACTGTTAAAAATTATTACGGCCTTGCACCAAAATTTGGTACCATTTAACTGCAGCCAATATTTGGTGCTTAGTTTCACCATTTTACGGTGCTAACACGGATACCATTTAGTGGTGAAACATTGCACCAAAGCTCATAAATTTGCATAAAACTCAAAATTAGAGTTTTCTTAGTATTTTAGTTTTAGTATATTTGTGGCAGAGGTGGCAAACCCTAGATCACAACGATTTTACTTTTCTTTGTCAAGTCCACCGATCGGGCTCGAACTAGGAATCCTCTGATTCATAAACGAACGCCTTTACACACTCGGCCACGGAGGTTCTGGTTCGTCGGTGTCTTTTTTGTATGTGATTCCTCGGCTTGTTGATGTACCGACAGCGAAAATTTCGGTTGCAGTTAAAGATGTTGGACCAATTACCGGTGAAACTTCCGCTTTTTAACGATAAAGGACTTTTTGGTTCAAACTAGATTTCTGCAGACCTCTGTTTTGCACCAAGATATGGTGTATCAATGAACTTAAATTTTTATAGTGTAGTTTGATCTTAAACCACCCCTACATACAAAATACAAGATGTGATAGAGCGTAATTCTGTCACAGCTACCTATCTGTAAATTTAATATAAATTAAAAAAACCAAATTCCGACATATTGAATTATAATTTGCACTGTATTACAATACAGATGTATGGAAGATATAGAGATCTATACATATATGTTAACTAACAAGTTCATCTTACAAAGAAAGTTAGAGTAATAGTTTCACGTAGTATAGGAAATGGTTTATCGTAAATATAATTAGGGGAAACTACGAAGTTTTCTTGGAGGAATTGTCTTTGATGGAAAAGAAATTGGTAGTCATTGTTTCGCGTATTGCAGATGACTTCTGTTTAGTAAGAAAGGATACTATATTTAATTTATGAAAAAAAAAATTATGCAAGGTTCATAATAAGCCATATCTAACGAAAATATTGGAATTTAAGCAAGGCAATTTATTAGAATATTATTCTGAATAATTGAATTTGGAAAAAAAATTAAATTATATGATATGTTTAAAGATCTAATAAGAATATCATGAGGATTGGGTAGAAAACAAAAATAAAAATTTAAAAGTTTTGAGAAAAATATCTTAGCACCAATTTTCAATTAGTTTTATGAATGTGTTCTTTAAATAAATACATCACCGAAGTATTATGTTAGCCATTACACAAAACCGATCTTCATTTAATCGTAACCTTCTTCCCCTAAGAAAAATACTTACACAATTCTGCTTTTTTTTATAAGAGGGGTTTTCGCATTCCATTAAAATATTAAAACCTTATATTCGTAAATTTTAAAATATTATCTCTTAACTATTTATTTATATTAGGCAAACATTAATATCCTGTTATTCTAACAGAACTACGATACAGTTTTATTAATGAATTCCCTTATGTCAATCAACAAGTGAAACTGCTATTCTTCTTCTGGCATAGTCCCAAAAGTATTTTTTTCTGTCTTATTGAGAATAAACGTCAAGAAACATCCATTTTGAACCATGACAAACTTATATAACAGGGAATGATGACAGAATTTAATTTGTTATCGTTAAAGCAATTGAAGGAACGTTATTTAGATAACCCTTAATGTGTGCCTTGTGAAAATTGAAAGGAAAATTACAAAATAAAATTTTTGAAATATGTCATTGGTTCTTGAATAAACACAGTCTGTGAAAATATTGAAATTTAACAAATTAAATTCTTTATAAACAATATCGTAAGCTTATTACGCAAATTATACAACGCAATATATGATATGAAATAAAGGATATAAATTACGAAAAAAATTAAATTTAAATTCCAGATATCAAATAAAAATACATTTTTTTCGAATATAATTAATTAGTTATTTACACGTCAATAAATGTCTGAATTTTATCTGGAATTTCTGATCATTGCTATGTATACAATCGTATACTTATAATTAAAAAAAAAGGTTTGAAATCGGTGTCTGTATCTTGATATACACCATCGTGTATTGTGATACATCTACATTTAGGATATTAAGGGAATATAAATAAAAACTTCATTTTTTTTACTATTACTACAGGAGTCATTGTAAATAATACCAGACAATTTTATTTTGCATTTAGATAATAAAAATATATACCACTTAAGGTTTTAACCGATATCTAATGTTGGTTTGGTTTGTTCAAGTCAAACTAGAGCTGGCCATTGGGCTATTTGCGAATCTGATGTATAATATATCTTAACAAAATTTTCCACTGGTATACTTAAATTGGTCTATTTAATGTAACTTATTCAGATATAGTGCAGCAACTGTGTTATACATGCACTTGGCTGATTTCATGAAAATAATATTTTCATATTAATATTTGTACTTGTTACTTTAATTTAAATTATAAATATATGTTAAAACTTTGCTTTACTCACTTAAAAATGAAATAAATTTTATTTTAGTATATATACTATATTAAAAAATCACAGTCCCATTAAGGTACAAAAACTAAAAATTATGTCTGAACAGTTAAAACCTGTATAAGAATTATGTCATATGTAATTTATGAAAGAAATCTGTAAAGTACAATAACATTACAAAGTAAATCCTTTATTGCGGGAGATTTACGCAAACTATATTTGTATCACATTTTTTTTTAAATATAATGTTACAGTTACAGTTAAAAATATTTTAACGTTACAAAAGAAATTGAAGTAGGTAGAATTTTTAATGCACTTTTAACAGCCACGAGAAATACATAAAATTTTTTATGCAATTCTAACAGAATACAACTAATATTTTTAAAAGATTCTATTTACGCTTTATCCGTGGAGATTCAACATGGAATGCTGAAAAAGCAGAATAAGTCACAGAATTGTAGAGTCGCGTTTTTGCTTCTAAATTTTCCACACTCAACAGCAAATCTAATGGAATGAATAAATGTTTTTAAAAGCAGTTATCCCAAAGGAAATTCCTAAGTGAGTGTTTTTATATGAAGTCAGTGTTGGAAATTCTTCGGATTCTTTGATATATGAAATGTTTTTTTTTACCTGGTTTTATAATTGAATTTATGGTCGCATGGGAGAGCTATCAGAAAACTTGCTGCTCAAAAAAAAAAAAAAATTGTATCTTTATGTATATTTTTTTGTAGATAACGAAAAAAAATTAACTGTTATATAGGACTAATTTTATATTTAAATAAAATGGATAAACATTTACTTTGCGTAAATATAAATATAATATTTATATATGAAATGTAAAAATTATATACATATACCCTTCACATTTAAAAAAAAATTATCATTAAAAAGGGAATTTTTCAGATTTTGACTTAATGCCATAGGTTGCGCTACTTTTTTAAATCCTTGTGTTTTAACACTGAGTGTTTCTAACATTAAAAAAATTATAATTTATCAATTCGCCTTATTAAATATTGAAATTCTAGTTTGCAATTCGAAAATGGTTTTTACGTCGTTTTTTTTCTAACTAAACAATACCAGAACTGAAAAATAAGCTTCAAATGTACACATAATATTAATGTTTCATAATTCTCCCCGGAGTTTGTAAAGGTTTTAGTTAAAAAGATATGTAGAAAACAGAAAAATAGTTTTCTGGTACTATGGATAATCACTTCAAGTTTTGTACCAGCTTCACAGAATTTCTATATGTGCAATCTTAGTGAATCGGCATACATGGATTCCAAAATCAACTTATTGTCATTTTTGTATCAACATTTCATGATCATTTCTATTACCATCACAATAGCATCAGCCCGCATGATCTTTCCCTGCAAATTCTGGTAAGTCACTTCTGAGTTTGTGCTTTTACCGAGTTCTATAAATGATGCCATCTAACACAAATCTATAATTAAACATTTGAAGTAAATCTACACAAAGTGACATGAAATGTTTGGTGTGAATGTATATAAAATCGATATGGTTACATCGCCCCAAGGGATCGTAACCTAAAAAACGATGCTTTTCATATCCCTAAAATTCCACGTGGAATCAGCCTATACGGATAATTGCATTCTTCAGTCTATGCATTATTCAGTTCTTAATAGGGAATTATGCATTCTTGATAGGGAATAATGCATTCTTGGTTGGGAATTATGCATTCTTGGTGGGGAATTATGCATTCTTGGTGGGGAATTATGCATTCTTGGTGGGGAATTATGCATTCTTAATGGGGAATTATGCATTCTTAATGGGGAATTATGCAATATTAATGGGGAATTATGCATTCTTAATGGGGAATTATGCATTCTTGATAGGGAATTATGCATTCTTTAGTTCTTGATAGGGAATTATGCATTCTTGATAGGGAATTATGCATTATTCAGTTCTTGATAGGGAATTATGCATTCTTCAGTTCTTGATAGGGAATTATGCATTCTTCAGTTCTTGATAGGGAATTATGCATTCTTCAGTTCTTGATAGGGAATTATGCATTCTTCAGTTCTTGATAGGGAATTATGCATTCTTCAGTTCTTGATAGGGAATTATGCATTCTTCAGTTCTTGATAGGGAATTATGCATTCTTCAGTTCTTGATAGGGAATTATGCATTCTTGATAGGGAATTATGCAATCTTTAGTTCTTGATAGGGAATTATGCATTCTTGATAGGGAATTATGCATTCTTCAGTTCTTGATAGGGAATTATGCATTATTCAGTTCTTGATAGGGAATTATGCATTCTTTAGTTCTTGATAGGGAATTATGCATTCTTCAGTTCTTGATAGGGAATTATGCATTCTTCAGTTCTTGATAGGGAATTATGCATTCTTCAGTTCTTGATAGGGAATTATGCATTCTTCAGTTCTTGATAGGGAATTATGCATTCTTCAGTTCTTGATAGGGAATTATGTATTCTTGATAGGGAATTATGCATTCTTGATGGGGAATTATGCATTCTTGATGGGGAATTATGCATTCTTGATGGGGAATTATGCATTTTTGATGAGGAATTATGCATTCTTGATAGGGAACATTCACGGAGGGATTTATAGGAAAACCTGTATATACGTTTTTCAATGCATTTTTCAAACCTTCAGTTAACGAATAAGTTGACTGTGGCAGACCTTTTTACGTTTTCCCGCATTGTATTATTTTCACGTAATATACTATTTTTTTTAAATGATAGTGGGTGATTCATTTGTGGTTAATCAATTTATTTATTTAACGAAAATATTGAGTTTGTCCAAGGAAAATAAAAAAATACTACTATGCATTTTCAGGACATAGATGTCCCATAAAAATTATCCTAACTAATTTAAAAAAAAGTGAAAAATGAATAGGATTTATAGTCATGAATATAAATATTTCACAATAAATTCTTAACATTCCAATACGTAAAATTACATTTCGTAAACCCGGGACGTGACGTTACTTCAAAATAAACCCCCAAGAGACTATTCAGAACGCATTATCTATGGGCGAATAACTGAACAACACCAAATAAACCAGTCCAAAGCAGAAACAAAATGCGTGAAGTAAGTCTTCCGTACACGCAAATCATGGGATACACTACCAAATAAGTAGACCCCAACAGCGGTTGTGTTTCGTACTCGGTAGTTATGGCAACAACAAGAAGAAAGGGGGTGGGAGGGCAAGTAATTGTTCGAGCATGTTGGCACATATAAGGGTTTGCGTAAAGAGAAAACTACTTATTGAGAAGGAAGTCTTCTTGTCGTCGGTTGGTTAAGAAACACGTATAAGAAAGGGAGATATTTATTTAATTTTGTGGGGTTATTGTTATTTTTACAGTTATATTTTTAAATTGCTTTTTAAAGGTTTTGTTGTGTTGGAGGAGTTTTCAAAGATATATTTAATGGGTTTTATTGTTCCACAAAATAGTTTTTTTTTTGTCAAGGTTGAGGGTTAGGGGGGGGGGGGGCATCAATATTTAAGTTTTCGAGACGTGGTAGATTGTAATAGAATATGTATATTATAATAAAATGTAGTATCTTCGTAAGTAAAAGTTATGTCTTATTACCAGCTATGCAAGAGCGGATCCAGAGATTATTGTTAGGGGGGGGGGGGGTAATACAGTATATTGTTATCATGAACACCAAATTTGACCACCTCAGTTTGAAATTTTTCATTGCCTAAGGTGACTTTTGAAAATATAATCTTAGATGTTAGGGGGGTAATTTCCCCTTTACCCCCCACCTGGATCCGCGCTTGCAGCTATGTTAGCGTTTAAGATCTGCAAAAGATGAAGCGGATAATAATGCTGGTGAAAAAGGAATCAGTAATTGGAGAATACAAACCATGTGGTTTTTATCGAATTGCCGATCGTTTTTCATATACACCCGATTCGCTCCGTCTGTTACAGCCCTTAGTCGAGAATATTAAAAATTAAAAAACAATACAATTAAGATTTAGTTATTCACGCATGCTGTTCCAAGGAGAAGAACTTCCTCACTATTAGTCTGTATATGTAAACGATTAGTCTGAGGTTAGTCTGTATTTTTGTATGAGTTGCGAAAAATGCAACTAATCAGTTTCTAAGCAAGATTCGCGAATTGTGAAATATTAAACCATTAATACTTTTACAAAACTTCCCATTTTTTTAAATGTGTTACTTTAAAATATACATGCTATGTTAGTTGATTAAAGTTTTAGTCTAATAACCATTTAGAATGTTCGTAAAACATTATTACCTTTGCTGTACAATATTAGATTGACATTTTTCGTATTTAATCGAGTATTTATGGGTCTTAAGGAGTTGATTCAATTAAATTTTATTTTAAATTTTTAAAATTTAAGCCACAAAATTACGAAGATAACTAACGTAGCTTAACAAAAGAATATGTTTTACTTTATCATAAATTTATCCATACACAATGTTTATTTAAAAATTAACAAATGCACATTTTTAGCTTATTTGAATACTTATTTGGATGTTCTAGCGTTATCCCACATCGCTGTAAATATAATTTTAAACACTTTAACCAAGTTTCACACATAAATGTGAAGCCTTAACAATGTAATTTTAATGTTTGCATTTGAAACTACAAGGCCAAATATAGTACAATTGATTAGATTTGTGATTAATAACTCAACTGAGTTTATCCTATTACAGTGTGTGTAAACAACGCTACAAAGAGTTCAAAATATTTGTAGTCAAATTACCAAACCTTCCCCCTATGCTCCCCTGTGGTAACTCAATATTCCCAGTTAGGCTGTTCATATTTACTTCCTGAGATTCGTAACTGAAATTATTAAATAAATGTTCAAATTTAAGTTTAGATTTAACCCTTTGCCTCAAGGGATATTTTAGTTATTTACGTTATTTTTATGGAACAGTTACTTTCCGTTATCTTGAAAGATATACTATTTTATGTGTTCTTTTACTTCTACACTGTAAAAAAACATATTTAAAAAGGAGTACTTGAAACTACTTATTTTTCTTTGAGTACAATTGCATCGTAAATGACGATGAAGTACTCAAATTTAAGTAACCGTACTTTCTCAAAAATGAACAGTGTGGTTTAATATTACTAATATCAGCTTATGTTCAAGCTATATTAACAAAGCTATCTGACACGCTTAAAATATTTGTTCAGAAGATGGTTTTCCATATAATTTAATGTCGATTGTTTAAATGTAAACCAAGTAATTACAACACAATTATTTTACTTTCCATTCTTTTGGCACACCTTTTAATTATGCTTTTGTTTTCCTCTATGAACAAAAAAAAATTACGGAAAAAGAACATGAAGAGGAATAACTGTTTCGTAAAAAGAACTCAAAACGCAAAGTGTTCTAGGAGAGAAAAGGGTTAAACTCAAGGATATGTTCTCTTTCATTTTGAAGAACAGAGAAAAAAAATAACCAGTCGTTATTTAAAAAAAAAATCAAAATAATGACGCGAGTGCGAAGGGTTAATAACATGTGTTGATACCCCAGTAATGGGATACTTTTAAATGGAGTTAGATAAATAATAAGCTAAAGAAAAAAATATTTTTTATGTACAAGAACTTGCAGTTCTTGTTCAATTTGAGGAACAACGAACAAAAAAAACAGGTTGTTATTTTAGTATTAAGGGACTCCGAAGGTTCGAAGGGTTAAATAATGTGATATTTCGGTTTTAACACATTCAGTACGGTATGGAGTCGATTGACCCCGTGTCATATTTGTGGATAAATACGGATTTGAACATCCGCACTGAACTTGTTTTGTGCGGATTCGATAGATCTCTTGCGTCCACACTTAACGTGTTAAATAGTAAATGACCAAATACTACGTGTTTAAACTATATGTCGGGATATCATATGATGGCTATGCATAAAGTAAAGTAGCGAAATCTGGACTAAAGATCCTTAGATAACAATGGATTAAAAAATTTTCTTCTTTAAACTAAAATTTAGAGAAAGGTTTTAAGATTGAGGTTAATCCTCTGAAGGATGGGTACATTATCGAATTTATAAGTTTCATTTCAATGTAAGAGTTTAATTTTCAAACGCATTTTTTATTAAAACTTTTTTTCAATTACTTTAATATATAAGGATTTTTAAAATTCTCCCAACGATACTTCAAATTTGAAATATAGTTTAAAGTAAAGACGTTGTGAATTTTTAAATTAAGTGTATTTCTGCTAAAATTAATGATACATGAACGGAAATAGATGTTTGTATTCCATAGATTGTTTTCATAGAAGTATTATCGTGTTTTTTAATAAATACTTTAATCGTGGAAAAATATATTTGTCAGTTACTGATAGGGACAATTTTTTCTTATTTCTTAAAAGAAAATTGTGATTTGAATTATGAAAAAAAAAATTTTAGAAGATTTTATAATGGAATAAATTTGAATACATAACACCTTAATATCACGCATATCGAATAATATACCCCAGCTAAGATTTTTTGCAGAAAAATCTTTTTAAAAATCTGTAGAAATCTGCAGTTGTTTGGGATTAAAGGAAAAGGTTATGTAGATTCATTTCTATAGAAAATCTACAGATTTTTTTTTCTTTGAAAAATCTACAGATTTTTTCCCATAGTCCCAAATAACTACATATTTCTTCGGAAAATGAGCAGATATTTTCTTCAAATAATCTGTAGATATTTTGCAGTTTTCTAAACATTTCCTAAAAATTTTATCTTAATCCTTCTACAATTTTGATTATAAAAGAGTGCAATTTCTTAATTTTTTTTTCAAATCATAAAGCGGCCTTATAATTAACAATATTCCGTAGTAATATTGTTTTAAATTAAAAATCAAAACAATATTTACATGTTAATATTATGAAACTTTGCAGTGGAATTTTAAATGAGATATATATTTTTGCAGCATTCCAATTCAGAATAAAAATTATTTTTAACTTGTCAAACTTAAAGTAATCTGTCAGAAACCTAATATATATATATATAGTAAAAGGATGCCAAATAGTAAACACCGAAATATAATTCATAATATTGTTTTAAATATCATTTAATTATAAAGTAGAATTTTGAAACATGCATCCCTTTTTATACCAAAAAAAATTTACAAACTATATATGCATACATTTTCCATGTAAAATACACAAATTAAATTATAAATCAATATTAAACACATTAAAAATGTTAGATACCTGGAATATAAAATCATCTCACAATTTATAAATACTTCAGATAAATAAATATAAAAACATGAATAAACTATATATTTAATCATATACTTTATTATTGCTTTCCCATTTGCTTTTATTAATGTTACACATACTTAAAATTAATTTGCATTAGTATAAAAGCTTTTTCTTTCAATACATTTGCGCGAATGCAAAGTCGCTTTGGGATCGCAACAAGGCTATCATACATTAGGCTAAAATCGCATTTTCCTGTCGTTTCTTCAAAGAGAAATAGATTCTGCAAATGCATACTTCACACTGCTCGCGACACCCACGCATTTCCAAACACACACTCGCGAATACGAGACCCAAAACAAACACGAATTCGTAGCTATTCCTGGAAT
Source organism: Troglohyphantes excavatus (assembly GCA_963932185.1). Taxonomy (NCBI): domain Eukaryota; kingdom Metazoa; phylum Arthropoda; class Arachnida; order Araneae; family Linyphiidae; genus Troglohyphantes; species Troglohyphantes excavatus. The sequence continues at coordinate 52,394,097 of OZ010671.1, forward strand.
CGTCGAAAAAGACGGAGAATCACTTCAATCCATTTTGTAGAGAGCTCGTTGACATTTCTCTCACAGTAAGATCAACGCGTAGGGAAATGGGATTTGGATGAATATGAACTTCTATCTAAAACAATATTTAAATATGCGTTATTTTAAAGATTTTAAGAGGCATCAAAAATACTGTATCTATTTATTTGTACTAATTGCTAGTAACTAACTTGCGTTTTGGAGACGCTTGGAATAAAACTGTGTGTTAAGGATGCTAATCGACATTTTTATAGGTGATTTACAGCATTTACTTCCACTTAATAATATCTAATATATTATTTTTATCGAAAATGTATTATTTTTTTTGTTTAAATAAAACAATATTTTTTATAGAAATATGAGAAGCGTTCAATTTAAAACATATCAAATTGAATAAAAAAAAAATTGCGAAAAATTTCCAAAAATTTGGATGATTAAGGACATTTGATTTTTCAAGTTTTAAAATGAAAAGGGGGAAAAAATTAAGATTTTTTGCAAAAACGAACAGAAGCCATTTTTTTTAACAAATATCAATTCTTACGTCATTTTAATATTTTTGACATATTTGATATTATACATGAGCTCTCGACGTTAAGCTGGTTATTGATCGTCAATATTGGTATCGTATTTAGATCTGTTTCAATGATTCATTGATATACCAACCTCTTAAACATCAAATTCCTCTCAGTTTCTAATACAATAAGTTTCTTTTACTGGGTACAACGAACTTTTTGTTGTAACGTAACAACCACTCGTAATAGTTCAATGGTGAGCTGTTATATCTAGGACCTTATTCAGTAACTGATGCAGATATAAATAAAATAGGCAATGGAGTAAAATTAGTCAAAATTAAATATTAAAATAAAGTCCAACAATCAATTTATTTGAGTATACAATAAAATTCGTGACAGTTCAATGCATGAAAACATTTATATATTATATAGAAATATCGAGTGATTTATTATCAATAGTAATGTGGTTTTGTATAAGAAAAACCTTTAAGTACATTCTAATGAAAAAAATTAGAAAATATTCTACTTTATTTAACTTTTCTTTCCTTCAATTATTTGTAAAAGTCGGAACAATCAAATTATTAATGATAAAGAATAGAAAATTCAAAAAAATGTAATGATCTACAGTAAAAGTAGTGAAATATTCCACAAAAACACATTTCGAATCTAATAAATGACAATAATTAAGTACAATATATAGTTACAGTTAATACTGTTTACATGTCAATATCGTTAAGTAACTTGCTTATTTTTTTAAAATTAACTGTCGACAAAAAGAACAAATTTTACTAACAAAATGACCGTTATTTGTTGCAACCGTTAAAACCTAAATACGGAGCTTTAAATGGATTAAAAAAATTACATGAGGACAATATTAGTAATAACATTAATACAGCAGATTTCTGAGAAAAAAAATTAAACCATAAATTATACCAGTATACGTTCTTCTTCCAAGACAATAAAATAAAAAAAATATAAGAGTTCATTTTTCAAAATGTTGGATCACAACTTGCTTTTAAAATGACTTATAAAAACAGTTAATTAATAGTCATATGTATTGAGTATTTAAGAGTTAATAGTTGTTGTTTATTCTATTTTACTCAAGTTAACAATTTAACAAAAACGTTTCTTCTAGTAATGCATATTTACTCGTAAAATTCAATAATTCTCAATGATTATTAATTTTCCCCACTTTTGAATCGAAAAAGAAAAGAAAGAATTATTAAAAATATTTTTAAACTAAGAATTGCATAAAAGTAAAAAATCGTGTTTCTAATAAAAAATAAGCATTTTTATAAAACAATTTTAATAATAAAAAATTTTCAAGGAGAAATTATTCATAGAAATAAAAGAAATATTCAGTTTTTTTTTATCCATTTTCTCCCACTTTGCATTATTTGTTAATTGAAAATGTTAATTTAAAAATGCATTTTTGCTTTATACGGCAAATCGAATATATTATAGTCAAAATTTAATTGCAAAAAAACTATATTATTAAACTAACAAAAAAAATGTGCACAGGGTTATTTAAAATGACATACCAAAAACTTGAGTAATTCCTTTACGTACTTTTTTATTTTGTTTTGTAAATATCTGTATTTTATAAAACTCTGAATGCTTTAATGTATAAATAATAACATTATGACTTTTTTAGAAGGTATTATTCATCATTGAATACAATATTATTTAAAAGAGTCCATTAACATATTCGAACTACGTTAGGTTTTATTAATTACGAAGTAATATGCAAAATTCTTTTGTCGCTAACGTTTATTACAAAATGCACGAAGGCAGTTTTCCGATTATAACAAAACTTTCAACAACCCGTATTTACCCCATTTTCTGGCAAAAGTAATTATTACTTACTTCCAAAAACCTAATTAAAACATCCAATAAATTTCATTATCGGGATCATGTATTCTTCGGAAGTTATTAATTTTTTTTGACACGCCATTAAATATTAATTTTGAGGTAATCTTGAAGAAGAGAATAGAATTATAATAAGCGAGCTTACGCCTAACTTTTTAAAATACATTCTTGAGCGCTGTCCGATAATAAAAAAAAAGTTATTTAATGGATTTAAAAATGTTAAATTACTGTATCATTAAATATTCGTACTGTGATTCACTTCTTAAAATTAATTATTTTAGAAAGAAAACAGAATTAAGTTCTGGGCGGCTATTGGTTGAAATTGTTTTTATTTTTCCCTATGATACTCTAATGGGTCATTCTCCAGAAAGCTCAAATTTTTGAGACGGAAAAATGAAGGAACAAAATTTTTAGCTATCATTTTCCAACTTGGGTTTTTAATTACCATTACATATTACATTGTAACAACAACATCTGCCCCCCAGATCGTACAGACTTTTTTTAAATTAAAATTATAAATTTTAAAAATGACTTGTATACATATTTATACATATTTTTAAGAAAGTTTTCTAATAAATTTGTGGAAATATATGTTTAGATAGGAAAAATTAATATACAAGTTAGCTAGACTTTCAACTAAAGGCATTTTAATATAAAATATTTTAAAAAAGACTAAATAGTAAAAAAAATGTAAATACTGCATTTTTTTTCCCAAAAAAATATCAATAATTTGAAAAACAGAGTACCCTTGCATATACGGTATTTGATTAATAATTGTGGCTTTTAATATTTTCACAGTTCATGTCCGTGAACCTTCATCATGTCCGTGGACCTTCATCATGTCCGTGGACCTTCATCATGTCCGTGGACCTATGAATCCACAGACATGATGATCCACGGACATGACGAAACTTCTATTTATTATTGGTATCAAATGGAGATTTAGGTTTAAGTATAAACTCAGAGCGTCTGTAATTGAAAATAAATAGTATTTATATTATTACTTAACTTTGTATAATACTCTGCGGTTTTTTTTGTATCATATCTAACAATTCAATTTTAATGATATTATAAATGACGTGTAGCCTTGAAACTTTACATACTTACGTAATACTGATGATCAAATATAAAATTTATATACATTAAGTAGGAGATTATATTTATATTTAAATAGTGTAACGTTAATCCGGGTTATGAGCACTATGCTCAGGCAAAATGCGCTATTGAAAAGCGTCTTTTGGAAGGACGACTTTATATAGAATACTACGAATTGATACTACTTATTTTCGGAAAAAAACCTATTTAATCCTAATTGTACAATAAAAAAAACCACGTAGATTTTTTAAAAAGTTTATTTTTGTGTGCGGGGGAGGTGGGATTACATTTCTTACTTTAAATTCTTCAATAAATAATTGAAATTTATCATGTTGTTTTTTGTTATTTATAATTTAAATATAATTATGTATTTTACTTGTATATTTGTCTGTTTTTATGTAGATGCACAATAAGCGTAGTTCTTTTAATTGTTATTTTGTATATATCAATAAGAAAATATGAACAATAAAACCCTAGAAATATAAAGACATTCGTTTCTTAAGAACATGATGCAGTGAAACTGATACTGGATAATCTGTTACTATCTGTATAAAAAAGAAAATATATAAATATCGTAAAATACCTATTTAATTTCTTGACCACAGATATGATAGCATGATCTTTCCAACCCCCACTTTCCACTTTTATCTGCAAAACTACCTTGCAACTTTAAGAGATAGCAAACTAATCATTTACCAAAATACTTAAGATGTTTGACTAAATTCTATTAGTGTCAAAGTTTATTGTTGCTGCCATCTGTCGACTTTTAAAACGATTGTTAATATTTGGTCCATGGAGTTCTTTTTAGAGTGTAACATAGTGGAAATTAGTTAAATTGCAAATAAAATTAAGATATTTTAATCTTAAGCAAGGTGTAGAATGTTTCAGAAAAAAAAGCTCATTTATTTTGGTTTTCGATTTCTAAAATTTCAAGTTTCTAGCTGTGGTAGTTCTTTTCTGAGTGCAACGTAGCGGAAATTAGTTAAAATAACACACTGTGTTATTAAATTTAGAAACCGGTTCACACAACAAACCAAAATAGATAATTTGGAGTCATACCCTTACCACATGATAGACATTTTAATACTTGAAATACATATTCTAATCTAATAGTACTATATCTTACGATAAATGTTAATACAAAAAGCAGGTATCAGTAGAACATGCTCGTGTTTATAGAAATTTCACATTCTATAGTTATCGTTTGAAATAAATTTTCCGTTACTTAAAAATATTGCAAAACACTGAAACAATGCAATTAGAATTAACATTTTTTATTAAATTTAAGAGTTCTTGTCTTTCTATAATAGATACACTTCTACAGAACTATCAGCGAATTTTATAATCTATATTCGTATATATTCACGATTTTATTTGTATGGAATAAAAACAACAATCGTTTGGTTTCCATTCTGTTTTTTCAGTCAAATTTGATTTTTTTTATATAATAGAATGTTTTCGTATATTTAAAAGAAGAACAAAATAAATAAAATATACATTTATGGTAGTTTAAATTTTTTTTCCTACGTTGTATATATTACCTTGAAATCTTTTGTTAGAAAACAGAAGTTCTTTCGTGGGAAATAAAAAATATGTTTAAAACTGAAATATACCCCGCTTTTATATAGGAAAAAATTCAGTAAAAAAATGCATTGTTATAAAAAGAATATTTTTTATATGTGTAACCTCTGTAGCAATAACGTATGACATGAGAAAGATACAAGAAAAAGTTAAACAAAAACACTCTCCGTACAATCTATTACCCAGGTTAAGTCTTAAAATAGGAATGCAATATATGAGTGGGAGAAGCCCAAAGTATTTCCGTTCCTGTCACATTTAATTACTGCAGAATCTATGGGAAAGTCAAGAAATGTAGCTGGGGTTATTTTTCACATAGGATATCGCTACACAGTTAAAAAACGTTTAAGCTTTAGGAAAAAAATATACAATCTATTTGAAATTGAAAAAAAATAGCTAATATAAAAAGCCGAGCAGGTTTAAAAGTGAAAGTATATGTTGCATCTCTAAAATCTAATGTTATTCATATTTTCCACATTTTGTGTTTAAGAAGAGTAGATTTATTTAAATTACATATGCCATTATATTGAAAATAAAAATTACAGTTACTCTAAATTTATTGAAAAGGCATGTCGTTTTATACATTTAATACTAAAGAAGTATTTGGATAGTTTATTTTAATCAGATATTATATTGTATATCATGTTAGGCTCTTCCTATTAATATTTTACTTTCAAATAAGGTTTATATAGGAGAAGGTTTATCTCGTCTTTCTGAGCAATGCTAATAAATCAGAATTTATACAGAACTACATAAATATCAAAATAACTCAAACATAGTATATTTAATTTGTGCTAATGGTACTTAACGTTGTTTTAAAACACAGCTCAGCTAACAGCTCATAAATAAAATATTTATTTTTATTTTTATTTAGAAACTCTGATGTTATGTTTTAAAAGTTAATTTTGGGGATTTGAGGCTATATAACAAGTTTAATATCATTTTTATAGAGAAAGGGAGGGTAGGGCCATAGTGTTTACGGTGGGTAAACGCACTAACTACTACGATAGTTCGTCATCATTGTCATAACGAAGTTCGGAGTTGTTCTAATCCGCCGTTAGGACATTATCAAATATTTTCGTGATTTTTAGCGTTCTGATGTAAGGTAAGCATATCGCAATAATTATTATAATTGAATATAAGTTCCCAATACATACGATTAGTAGTAACCCTTTAAAACTACTTGATTTATGCTTAAAACTTATACGTTGAATAAGAGTTAGGGTTAGTTCTTTACCCTGTAGAATTGCATTTATGTAATGCCGTCAAAGAGAGCACAGTGTACACGGCCAACGATTCCAGAGAAAATGAGGGTTGGATCGGATGCTGTCTACTTTAGCCACACGAGGCTTTTAAAGGGTGCGAGGAAGCAGACAATAATTTTACCTGTGATGTGCATAAATTAATTGATAAATTACAATAGCTGAACAAATTTTGTTAAACTTTTTTTTCCCGAAAATATCTTACAAATGCGCTAAAAAGTTTTAAAACCTTCGTATTGAATTTTAGATAATGCTTTCATATTAGAAAATTCATTTTTTAAATATTTAAAATATTGTCCAACAGATCTTTTTAATATCTTGCATGTGCCATTTTGCACTTCCCCATAAACAAATTAGTCATGTGGTAGGGCTACGGGAACACAAAAGTGTCGAAATATTTAATTTTTGCATATACCTAAATAAAGAAAACAAACTTATGTAAAATATTATTATTTTTATTTGTATTTAAAAAAAAAATCTTAGCGGGGACATTATATCCACCCTTTCCCTACGTATATTCACTGTTAAAAATTATTTTGGCCTTGCACCAGAATTTGAAATCCATTTAGCTGCAACCAACATTTGGTGTTTAGTGTCACCATCTTACGGTGCTACTAGCATTTAGTGGTGAAACGTTGCACCAAAACTCAAAGTTTCGCTTCACCATTTCATGGTAAAACGTGTAACCAAAATTCCTGTTTTCTTTACCCCATATTATGGTAAAACGCCAGTATAATTTATTAGATGTTCTGGATGATTTTCTAGTATTTTTGTAGCGATGCTGGTAACCTCTGATCGCAACATCACTACATTTTTTGTCCAGTCCACCCAACGGGCTAGAACTAGGAATCATTCTGATTACCAGCTGAATGCGTTTATCCACTAGGCAAACGGGCCGCTAATGCAAGAGGATTGAGAGGATTCCCCGGTTTGTATATTCAGCTAAGATTACAGTTGCAGTTGAGGTGATTATACCATCTTTTGGTAAAAGCTGCGCTCTACTCGATCAAGGATTTTTGGTTCAACCTAGTTTGCACCATAATATAGTGTAAGTTTCTGCAGAACACCAAGATATGGTGCAACGTTGAACTGAAATTTTTAACAGTGAACTTGTTTAGTACACAAACTCAAGGTTTATAATATATCAATATTACATTAATGTCATATCCATATTACATTAATATTATATTGTAATGAACTTTTTAATAATACTTTTTGTTAACATTTAGTTTGAAACGATAGTAAATTCAAATATCAAAATTGTATAAGTGATTGTAATACCTTAATGTTATCGATATTACTTTTTTGTTTTTGAAGTATGCGCAATATTTAGTTACCTTCATAAAGATATATATCTCTACATTCCATGAGCTTGTAATAGCTTAGTTTAATTACACTTTAAATAATTCCAACAAATTTGTTTATTACTTATAGACGCAATAAGAATGCGATAATTTTAAATCTTCCAATCTTGAATATTTGTTATACATGCCACTATTTTTATTGGATAACATTTATTCTTATTGTTTAATAATACTTTATAGTGATCACGTCCATTTAGGAAAAAAACATTCATAGCAACTCATTTCGCAATCGAACATTTTGACTTTAACATTGCAGTTACATATTATCATATAAAAAAAACCAATGAACATATACCAAGTGCAGATAATTTTTAAAAAATCTTACTTGAAACATGTTCAATCTTGAAACTACAGAAGTTAGATTTTGTATAGCATTGCATTCTATAAATAAACATTTGAAACAGAACTTACCTAGAAAAAAAATAGCAACTGTTAGTAAATAAATATCAATATATTACAAATGAAAGGACAAGAGGAAGATAGGGTTAAATGACAAAAAAAAATTTCCAACATAAAACAACTTTTTCACTGACAACAATTTTGAAGAAAAGAGTCGCTTTCCGTTGAGCATCTACTATTTGTCGCCAAGGAAAGAATTGGCACGATACTTTTCCTATTCATCGGGTAGGCTAACAAAATTGGCGCGTTTTCGCACATTTGGCATTTAGGTTCGCTTAATGAAATCGAACCATTATAAGTGAAACATGTACATTTTACTGCTCTGTATCTGCTTAAATAAATCAAGGATAGCCATACAATTTGGAAGGAAGACGCATTTGTCCATAAAGCTTTCATCTACCTCAAAATTAGATTTTAATTAGATTTTTTTTCTCATTATTTTGTAAACAATTTTAAAAATTTTAGTTATCTACATGATTAAATGAAACAAGCATATTATCTCCCTTTTACATAAATTAACGTATATGCGCTATTTGCATATAGTAGTTTGTTATTTCTTTACAATAGTTTTAACTCATTCTGGTTGAGGATATGTAGTCTTGTATAACTGCTACAGCTCACGTGATACAGGTCAGAAGATGAGTTTGTTACTATATGAAAGGTGTTTTATAATGGAGTCTCTGTTAACTAATTTTTTTTTTATATTAATATTTGATGTTGTTACAGACATTTAAGAATTATTTTCATGATGTTTGAATTGATTTGTAACTTTTCTAAATTTTGTATAATGTAAACTTTCATTTAAAAATTTTAATTTAACATTATATCCATACACTAGCTGAAGTATCCGGCGTTGACCGGACTTGTTCGCCGTGGCGACACCTGGCGGTTTTACTAAAAGTCATTTCTGGTTTAAGGTGTAGGAAAGGAAGATGTGGTGTTTTGTAATCTCATGTAGACAATGACCTCTCGCGTGGTTTGAAGGTTAAGCATACAAAATTTCATGAAGTTTGGAATAAAATTGTAAATTTGTTTAAAAAAACAAACCCACAGATACTATTCTTTTTTATATATTTGTTATTTGTTTTTTTACAGGTTTAAGCACTGTTTGTAAAATAGAAATTTAAAAAAAAATTAATGTAAACACACAAATCCTTGTACTGTATTATAACATCAATAAACAAACATATAAATGAACTGTATTGAAACGGAAATATACATTACTAATATGTATTGACAATGACATTGAATAAAAATAACAAATTGTAATGTATCAATTTCAAAAAATTAGATATCTATAAATTACTAAGTTTCTTTATAATAAAAATAAAGTTATAACAATAACTTTTCTTTCTCTATATTTTAACTAATATATAATTCGATACATAATAAAAATTTATACAAAACAAAAAGGCGACTTTCTAACTAAAACATTTTTTTTTAATTCTAATAACGACGAACTAAATTACACAGCGTTCCATCTTTAAAAGAGGAGAGATTTCCGTACTGACAAGAAGAAATAAAATGTCGAATTGATTTTTACTTTAATTTTTTTCCCCAGCGTAGCTCAGATTTAATCGCAGAATCTATCAAAAAAGTAACTCTCAGAACCAGAATTCGGCGGAATTTTATTCTTTAACCATATCTCCTGTTCCATTTATGTTTCATTTGTTCATTTTGACGCAGATAAATCTTTTCTTGATCTACTATTCATCTTTGTCTAAGATTCTTAGTATATTTATTAGATTTTTGAGAAAATTTAATATGCGCTATTCGTATATTTAATATAATGTAAATAATTTATTTGTGCATATAATAAATTCATTGTGGTGTTAAGTTATAAATAATTTATAAATAATTTATAACAATATCTGAATAATATTGTTAAAGCTTTGAATAGATAATTAATACAAAGTATTAAGACATGGAATATACAAATATTTAACGCTTATGAATATGGAGAACCACGTATTTAGAAATCTGCAATCTAAATAAAAAAAAGAGCAAAGTTTTTATGATATTTATAACTACACTTCTTTTCACTGATTATGAGAAATTTTATAAACTATTTTCCGTGATAATAAGATAATTTTATAAGCTCATAAGTATTCATTAATTACACGCTTCAAAGTAATTTTTAATAAAATGTGACAGCCAGGTCGGTATGCATATTTTTTTAGTTTTATTTATGCTTTGTTGCGGCTTCAAAAGAATTTTGACGAATGTGACATTTTTAAGTTATTAATGCCTTTTTGTATTTTATTAAAATTATACGTGGAAATACTGAGATAATTGTATAAAATCTAAAAATTAGAAAAAAATACTAAACGTAAAGTTTTTACTTGTAACAAAATCACTTCAAGGTAATAATAAGTACGCGGTAAATTAATTAATTAATTTGTAAAGTTTTAAAGATATCATAGAATAATCATTTTATTTTATTAAAGGAGAATAGTGTTCGATTTTGTTTGCTATCTTAATTAGAACACGAATTATAACTACCAAAAATGCTTCCTTGTTTATTTTCTAATAAACTTCAATGTCCTAATTTGTTTACGCTAAATTGTAATCATGTATTGGAGAAGTTTTTAGTAAACTTTAAGTAAATAAAATAGCCATTAAGAATTCCCACTTTACTGTGTGTCTATTTGCGCTTTTAATATATACACAATTTTAAATACATTAAAAAAATATTTTTAAAAATTAAGTGTCAATCCGTGGGGACCGCGTTATATAAATTTTCATTAAAAAAATAGTATTACAAGAAAAATCAAAATTTGAAAATTGAGTACATTGATTACCTTTCATGTAATCAGATCATTTAAAAATTTATTTTGAATTTTGCATCGTTTTATAATTATCCGCCTAAAACCAACGACATTTTTGGTAGTTGTAAAATAAAATATATTGAATTCAAAGATACTGTAAAAAAAAATTGTACTTAAAAATGAGTACCTGAACCTACTTATTTTTCTTTCAGTACAATTGCATCGTGAATGAGCGATGACGTACTCACACTTAAGTAACCGTACTTTCTCAAAAATGAGCTGTGTGATCCCAGCTCCTGTTCAAGCCATCTGAACAAAGCGACCTGACAGACTTAAAATATTTGTTTAGAAGATGGTTTTCGACATTATTTGATGTCGATTGCTTAAATGGAAACTGAGTTATTACAATTCAATTATATTACTTCCCATTCTTATATCACATCTTTTTAACATTTCTTCTGTTTATAACTTCTTCAAGTCCCCCTGGTAGTTTTACGGATACGGCTCTGGACTGTGGAGCATGAAGAACTGGGTTCGATTCCCGGTAACTCTTGGTTTTAATTGTCGACATTTATTGAAAGAGATTTATGTAGACTAGTGTCTTATCTTTTTATTCATTGTATTTATTTTTGAGTACATGTCCTTTTTAAATTTAAACTTTTGTATTCGGAGCCATAATAATCATCGAATGTATTCAAAAATGAGTACACTTTACTAATATTTAAGTACCTATTTTTATCAGTGTAAGATAATATTTATATACGTTTGAGTACGAACAATACTATGTTCATCTTTCCATTCATTTAACGCACTACCTTATCTAAAAAAATGCAAACTTGAATTACACTTCCAATAAATTTCACGCAAACAACCCAATGTCGCTTTCGATACAAATACGTACAAAGTTACAATCCAGATTAAGTAATTGCAAACACCAAATCCATTTGTCTCCTAATTCGACAACACAAGCTTAAATTACTTCTACATCATGTTTCCAGAAGCAATTTTCATACGCCAATTGACGGGGAAATGAATGTACCTATTATAGATTTATTTTCCCTGTCTTCCCCATAAAAAAATCCCTATTGAACGCGAGTTTTCTGGAAAGCTATAAAGTAATTTTATGTCAATCTCTTGCAAACGAATTGGACGCGGCCAGTGACATAACGGACTTCTCGTGACATTTGTAGTGTCGGATATCGACGCTTTTATCGATCAAGAGTTGCTTTGGCAATATATCCATTACTGACAGTTACTCCGGAAACTGATAGTTTATTACTTTGTTCAATGCTTCTTGAAATAGGCTTCATATTAAACAAAAAAAAACGCAGAAATGTCTATTAAAATAAGATTCTTTCTCGTAGATTTTTTTTGTCTACTAAAGTCCCTTTTTAATTTTTGAACGCTGGTAGATATACCCGTAAAAGTGATGTTTACACTGTAAAAAAGGTGCTTAAAAATGAGTACATGAACGTACTGATTTTTCTTCATTACGTTTGAGGAGAATTGCATCGTAAATGTGCGATGACGTACCCAAATTTAAATAATCGTACTTTCGCAAAAATGAACAGTGGGATTTAATATTGCAAATCTCAGCTTCTGTTCAAGCCATCTTAACAAAGCGACCTCACAATTTTAAAACAGTTGTTCAGAAGATGGTTTTCCACATTATTTGATGTCGATTGTTGCAATGGAAACTGAGTTAAATTCTATTATATTACTTCCCATCACATCTTTTTAACGTTACTTCTGTTTATAACTTCTTCACGTCGTCTCGGTGGATTAACGGATAAGGCTCTAGACAGCGGTGCCTACAGATCTGGATTCTATTTCCGTAAGTCTTGGTTGTAATTGTCGATATTTATTGAAAGTGATTTATGAAGGCAGCCTATGTAGGCTAGCATCTGCTCTTTTTGTTAATTTTTACTCATTGTACTCATTTTTAAGTACACATCTTTTTTAAAATTGAAACTTATGTATTTAGAACCATGATATGCATCGAATGTATTCTAAAATGAATACATTTTACTTATTTTTGAATACCCATTTTTAACAGTGTAGGTCTAGTAAATTCACAATGCGATGAGATGTTTTACAGCGTCCCCTAGTTGCAATATCAGGAACTTATGCATTTAGAACCATGATATGCATCGAATGTATTGTAAAATTAATACTTTTTTCTTATTTTTGAATACCTATTTTTAACAGTGCAGGTCTAGTAAATTCACAATGCGATGAGACGTTTTACAGCGTCCCCTAGTTGCAATATCAGGAGTTAGCGAAAATATCTCTGAAATTATACGACGTAGATGAAAGTAGTCAAATATAAAGTTATAGAGCAGAATAATCAAGTTAGCCTGATAAAACAACTTGCACACTATCCATCTGGCGCATTTCGTAACATAACAATGGAAATTACGAGTAAACAAATTGACATTGTACGTTTCATAAAGGGTAATTTCATGCTAATATGAAGCTTCTGTGTAAATTTTTAATTGATTATTTTCATTCATTTGCAATTGCAGGTTAGTAACTATGGTGATAATTAAATACAACTGGCATTGTCTACAAGCCTACTTTCTTTAGCGCACAATAAATACAAACATTTATAACTGTAGTAATTTGTATAGTTGTGGTGATCAATTATTTCGATTTCTTAGAAAATATCTTCTGAAATGGACAAAGTACTTTTTTTAACACTTCGTATATAATACATGTTTAATCACAATGTTCCATTCTTCTTTAATAATACCAACTGATAGTTTTATATTTGTATGCAAGTAACAATACAAATCTGCATATTTCAATGGCTTGGAAAAAGAATGGCCGATGTTACATATATAATTTGTTAGAAACTATTTCGAATAAATCCAGTTTAAACTTCTAAATCAAATAGAATCCAGTGTCGTTAGGCTTCACTAACCATTCAAATAAGAATCCGTAACATTGCAACCAAATGTGAACCTCAAACTTTAAAGCCGCCATTTTAGGCAAAGCTGTCAGATATGAAATTGTTTCTTCTTCAAAGCCACATATTTTTTCATTTCTCAAGAGCAGTGGTTCCCAAAGTGGGTTCCACGAAAAAATTTAGGGGTTCCACGTGAAAATTTTTATTTGATTAAAAAAAAATAAGAATGGTGTTCAATATATTCACATTTTCCTCGGCAAGTTTACCATTCCATGGATTATGAAAATGTGATTGCATTGAGTTCGGATACACAATTAGAAGCCAAATTTAGAACAGTTTCATTAACAATATTCTGGTCAGATGTATTCGATGAATATCCAAATTTAGCAAAACAGGCTATTCGAATTCTATTGCCGTTTTCAACCACTTATTTGTGTGAATCTGGGTTTTCAAAATATGTTGCGACAAAAACCAAATATCGTAATAGATTTGATGCTGTACCAGATATGCGAGTTCAATTATCAAACCTAACGCCCAATTTTAAGAGAATCATGAAATCAAAGAAGCAGGTGCATTCTTCACATTAAAGATTTTCCATTTATTTTAGTTTATGTTTTGTATTTTTATTAATTATTTCTATGATGATTTTTTTTTGAGTTTTGCTTAATTCAATAAAATCTGAAATACTAAAATAATACTTGTTTTATTTAATATCAGATATAAAATTTTGAAAAGTCGTTGATTAAAAAATATTTAGGGTTCCGCGATCATTGTCAACAAATTTTGGGGTTCCACGACCAAAATAGTTTGGGAACCACTGCTCTAGAGTAATAACATCTAATTTTAAAAAACTAGTTTTTCATAATATAAAAAATATATAAAAACGGAAAGCATTGTAAATAGAGTATATTTCAAATATCATATAGAACATTTCAATGCTATCAAATAAATAATTATTTATAAATTAGTGCTAAATCATATGAAATCATACAATACTAATTTAAACGCTAAATCAAATTATATGAGCGGCACAATTTATGGATTTTAAATTTATAATTCTTTTTTTATTGGATTTTCCAATTTAATAGCCGTTTATTTTATCTTGTATAGGACGAGTATGTCTTTATTACGAGCCCTAAAGTGACGTCATTCTGTTTTACTTGACGAAACTGTGTGACGTCAGAATAAATTGCGTGGGATACCATAGTAACGAGAGACTTGGCTGAAAATCAAAATCAGGCAAGAAATATAAGTTTGTGCGAAACAGTAAATTAAGAGAAATTTATACTCTGTTTTTGACAAAAAGAAAGACAAATAAAAAATAGAATAAAATGCGAGAAACTTCGGTAAAACAAAACCGAAATTAGATTATAAATTATTCTATTTCAGGAATCGTTTGGTAAATGAAGTAATCAATCTGTTAGAGTAAAGTAATGCAAATGAGCTCCAATTGTAGAATGGCATCGAACACGAAAAGTGTAGAGCCTTGGAATAAAAATATATTTTCAAACATTATAATGACGTTTTTGACTTGAAATTTATTAATATTTGTAAAGGAGGAACACATTTCGAAAATAATTTTGATTTAAAATGAAACTACAACAATGTAGTGCAAAAAATAGACGGTTGAAAAAAATATGAATGTAATCGGGGGGGGGGGGGGGGTATACGAAAAAAACTACTCACCCATACTTGTAACACATTTTAATTTAATAATTAAGTTTTTTAATTTTTTTAAAAAAGAAACGAGGTTTGTTTTAATATGGGTTTTAACAGGGGAAAAAAGTTAGGAACAAATGTTGTTGAAATTGAGACCTTAACACTTTAAAAGAGTTAAAAGATAAAAATGACGAAAATGTATGACTTCACGTGAACAAAAATAGATTAAGGATAAATTGTTGTTAATTGCATTTTTGCATTCCGTATTTTGCACGATCGCTCCCAATGGACCATCATTCTTTTTGTCTCTAACCTTCACATAAAAAATCTTTTGGACGAAAAGGTGTCTGTAATTGCTTATGAATGCGTTCTATAAGTTATCCTTCTATAACCAAATATAACTAAAGTTTACAACATGACTGTTGCAAAAATATGCTTACAAACTGTAAATAAAAGGTACTTAAAAATAAGTTCCCGAACCTACTTGTTTTCGTTTGAGTACAATTGCATCGCAAATGAGCGGTGAGTACTCAAATTTGAGTAACCGTACTTTCTCAAAAATGAGCAGGTGGATTTATTATTGTTAATATCATCTTCTGTTCAAGCCATCTTAACAAAGCGACTTAACAAACTTAAAATAGTTGTTCAGAAGATGGTTTTCCACATTATTTAATGTGTATTGTTTAAATGGAAACTGAGTTACTACAACTCAATTATCTTACTTCCCATTCTTTCGGCATACCTTTTAAAAACTTCCTCGGTTTATAACTTTTTAACGTCGACCTGGTAGTACAACGGATAAGCCACTGGGTTGCGATCTCCGAGAACCTGTGTTCGATTCCCGGTAAGGCTTGGTGGTATTTGTTGATATTTATTGAAATTGATTTATGAGAGCAGTCTATGTAGGCAAGCAAATACTCTTTTATTCCTTTTTACTCATTGTACTCATTTTTTGAGAACATATCTTTTTCAGAAACGAGGAGCTATAATAAGCATGGGTACATTTTACTTATTTTTGAGTACCTACTTTTAACAGTGCGAGCGAGATATTTTTTACTCGGATAATTGTAGGTAGTTATTCTTATAATGAGAACAACTATCCGATTGCTGTGACCGCGGAAGCGCGAAACCCATATTGCTTCCCGATAACAAAATCGACTATGGTGTAAACGTTCGGTGTGTTTCTTCAGATAATTTATTAGCTCTCAGACAGTAAATCACTCACGTACAAACATTGCTTAATATGTTCCCTGCCGGTGTCTAACAGAATGCAAGTCGACTATTGAATTTTACGCGTATTTTGCCGAAAGCATCCCGCGCATGTGCGTGGCCGGCCGCGAACCAGTTAATGAAATAATAAAATTTAAAATTCGAGATTTCTTTTTCAATTTATATGTTTAAAGTTAATTCAGTTCTAACAAATTCTATACAATGCTTGAATATGTCCTGAAACTAATTAATGAAACGTCCATTTATTTCTAATTTAGTTTACGTCGCATTTTACTTTCTTCCAGGAAATTTCTATAATCTAATTTCCATTTATCCAATTTTCGAATAAAGGCGTAAATGTCAGTTCATAGAATTAACTGGTTCTGTATGGGTGAGAGGATATGTGTAACTTTATTATATAAATTGCAAAAGGTTCACGGACAAAATGCATTATGTACTTAATTTAACTTTTAGCCGTTGAATGATAAATATAGTAATTCAGTTATTTTGGCCCCGTATTGCTGGTTTATCTATTAAGGCATTTATATTAAATCAATAAGTGGCCCTCATCGGGATACGAATCCACGACCTATTGTACCAAAGTCAAGCGCGCTACCGACAAAGCTACAAAGACACGTCCTAGTTAAATCGTGGAATTTTTTTTAATTGTTTCTTTATACAATAATTCTTTTAAAAGCATTTTTAATCAATAATTGATATTTATGAGGTGATTGTACGATTCGCTAATGCTCCGAGAAATTATCTTTCTTTGGAAACCCCCATTTGTTAAGATTTGTCGAATGTAATAAGATGCGTAAAAGGCATCTACTATAGAAATAATATATGATTAAAAATAATTAATATGAAGTATCATAATGAAAATATTAGTAAACGTTATATACATTTTTTTCTTCATTTTTTTTTATATTTTCTTCCAGTCAATTAAATACAAAAACTCTTAACCGCAAGAATAAAATAAAAACCAATTAAATTTCAAGTCAATAAAATTTGTAATATTGAAATTCGTATATAATTAAATATATTATATTGAATTAGAATTTGACTTTATATAAATTTAAATTTTGTTGAAACCTACTAGTAAAATTTGAAAATGAATATTCATGAAATTTGCTAAAGTGTGTTATGTGAAAG
Source organism: Troglohyphantes excavatus (assembly GCA_963932185.1). Lineage (NCBI taxonomy): Eukaryota > Metazoa > Arthropoda > Arachnida > Araneae > Linyphiidae > Troglohyphantes > Troglohyphantes excavatus. Next base: position 52,411,890 of record OZ010671.1, read on the forward strand.
TGTTAAAAGTTCAATAGGAATTAAAATGTTCATATAAACCATTGCTAAACTTATTACAATACAATACAAAAATCATTCAAATATCAAGTAGTATTACTCAAACTCCGCAACTTATAAATCAAGACACTTGGCACTACCAAAAAAATAATATGCCAGTATAATTGAACCATACACGTTTTTTTTATCGACCTACCGATTGGCAAGGAACAATATAAAATAATAAAGTGATTATTCACACCATATTTTTTTTTGCGTAAGAACAGTGAAATAAGATCGTTAGTCAAAGTTAATCTACCCAATAAAAAAGCGTATAAAATATTTTGTTTCACTTTGCAGACCACGCCTATCTATAACGTCAATCATCAGCTTATCCAATAAAAATTGAGTTAACTTCTTTATAAAAATAATCTCGAACCAATCTTTACAACTATAAATCTTCCAATTCCTACCCGTCAATTTTTTTAAGTATAGAGTAAGTAGAGTTAGCTACTGTTAAGATATCAGCTGCCTTTAAAAATAATGCTTTTGTAATTGTTTATATGCATATTTGAGCTAGGTAGTTGAATAGCCGATATACGAAAAGAGTTATATTCCTTTTTAATTGTTTTTAGATATTCACGAAGACCCTTAATGCATTTTAAATAATTTTCCTGCTGTGAATTTTTTTATGGATTTATTTTATTATTTAATAACGATTATTATTTATTTAATAATGATATTTGCTGTTTCTTCTGCGGTAAAACTTAAAGCAAAATTAATAACCCATTGACGCTCACACAATTTTTTCTAATTGTAAAGGGTTATTCTCTTTTTGATATTCAAATTATTTTTCTCATGCATACTTTTTTTATATTATTATTAATTAAATATAAAGAGAAAACTTTTAAGTTCTACCCTAAACCTTGAGATTAAAAAAAATATTGTAAAATAGAGTATTGATGGACGTGATATTACTTACATGAGCGTCAGGGGTTAAATAAAATATAAGAGTTTGAAACTGTCCACTCATTTTAATCAGCTTTCACACAAGCCTTTATGAGCTGCTACCACTGATATTTAACAGTAATTTCTAGATTGGGCAAAGCGGTTTGTTAACCTGAAGCCAATTAAAGGTTAAAAGTGGACCTACCTCTAATTCCTCTATATTTCCTATATTGTTCATGCTAACCCACGTATTGCTTTTGGCTTTTTTTTTTTTAATTTTCTATTAAAAATCATTTTAAATGCCTATTCTTTGAAATCCATTTTAACCGATAATAAGTGGATGAGTAGGAAAAAGATAAACTATATTTCTGGAGATAGACAAAATGATTCTATATGTAAAAATTAAATATATAAACATCTTTATATATATTTCTCTTACGCGGTGAAAAACACTGTTTTTCTGTACGCTGAGTGGCAACAGTTAGTTTGTTTACAAAATTCTGTTGTTCCCGTATTTTTATTTTGCCATTATGTAAGCCATTTTGACGATTAGCCCCTTCAATTCATTAGTAAATAAGTATTTTGTTGATGTCAGCTTAAATAAGGAAGAATATAAACCCTATTACATTAAAAATAGAAGTTTTGAAAAACGCTTTTTTAAACTTTACATGAGGGGAACATTGACGTGGCGCCATCTGTTGTCAATTTTGAAAACTAAATTTCTATGACCTTTATTTTTATGACGTTTTAACTTAGTTGCGGATACACTTCTGGTAGGCAAGAGTATGGTAAGCTTAACGTCAATTATGCCAAAACAAACTACCAATAATGTTAAAAATTATACTAAAACGCAGGAGAGGTGTGAAAATAACGTGGAAAATAATAAATAATGGTAGAAATAAAATAATAAATAATGGCTTGCCAGTGGTTCCGTTTGTAGTTTAAAAGAAATTAAATTAAATGATTTTATATTGAGTTACATGGCGAAAAAATTGATGCCAAGATGAATTATAATTTAAATTTAGTTTCAACGTTTAAAGTTTTTGGTAATATAATTCAAAAAAGTATTCTTACTAGGACACATTGTTATTGTGTCCTACCTTTTAGCGATCGGAGCGAGAAGTGGTTTGCGGAGCAAACCTATGAGGATTGCGTAACAATCCTCCGGGGGTTGGCGGAGCGTTAGCGGAGCAGAGGGCGGAGCCTCCTAGTATTTAATATTTCTTTAGCTGTTGGAGAAGAACCTTTCCCCCCAAAAAAAAATGACTTTTAAAAATGAGTTGAGATACAGTATGGCTTCAACCGTGTCCATAGAAGGATCTGGTAAGGAACGTTCCAGAAGTTACAGTTAGATATCAGTGTAATAACCTCGTTTGATAAGTTATAAATATTTTAGATTATTTAGGATCTATCAGGTTTTGTAACAAAGCTGTGAAATGTATATTGTTTTGCAACAAAACTGAAGTATGTAGCTCGATTACTTCGCTGCCGTCGATGTGCAGTATTCTACGCGCGTCTTGATCTATCTTGCTTTGAAACTGATCTCTTTACTTATCTGGTTTGGAACTTACCGCTACTTTGACATTGCAAAATGAATGGCATATAACTGTCGTAGAATGTTATTATTTCGGCTACTGATAGACCAGTAGGAAATCTAAAAATAAATTGCAGAATCTGAAAATCGAAAATATGAATCTACCTAGTTTTGAAAATAGACGGTTTATATTCAAGTGCATAGAAAAAATCTCAACTTTGAAACATTTTTCAATTTCAAAGCATTGAAATTAATTTTAAAATCCTAATCTAGTGAAATAATTTTTTAATAGAATTTGAAAAAGGAATATATTAGATATTATAATTTAACGCCCTGCAATGACAAGAAACCTACAGATTCAATATTTTACTTATCAGTCAAAGGTTTAATATGTTTAAGGTTCTATGTACTTTAAAAATTCCGAACTAGTTTTTAAGGAAAAGCATAAAACATAACAATAAATAAATATGTATTTTAGATATAAATCGCGTCAGATAACGTTCCACTTTACGATACACATAACAGTTATTATAAAATAAAATAACAGGAAGTAATTTACTGTTTTATAGTAAAAGTCTTTAAACTTCCATTCCGGATATTGTCAGTTACGCGGAACTTTACACAACATCTGAAGCACATAATTCCAAATTCTCGAATAACAGTTCGAAGCCATTCATTCAAAAGTTCCCATTTCCCCCCACAAACCTTTCCTATTCACCATTATGATTTTGTGTTTACTGGGGGTGAATGTCAGAAAATAGCTTGGGGTGGAAATATTTTGGCAAAGGAGGTGAATTCAAAACAAGCTGGTGTGTGACTCGCCTAAAAACTTTCGATTGTAAACATCTACAGAAAAGAGATGGAATTTGTTGGAAAAAAAAGCAAGGAATAGGAAAAGAGAAGATCGTAAAATATCTGAATATTTTTTCTTTGAGTTCGGGTGAATAAAATTTATAATATGTAAGCTCATTCATTGAATTTTTAAAATCGAAATTTGGATAAAATTGCGATCACGTGGTTTTAAAAATAGCAGCTATAGGTACTTGAAAATAAACAAAATATACTCATTTTTGATTACATTCAATGCTTATAATGGCTCCGAATACGCGAGTTTCAATTTTAAAAAAGACATGCACTCAAACACGATTACAATGAGTAAGCGACTACCTACATAGGCTTGCTGTAAATTCATTTTACGAACTTGTCTATCATATATAATACAACATAAATAATATTCACTCAATAAGAACATACAGACGTATCAAATACATGCACAATTACAAACAAGTATCATCGAGTATCGAGCCCAGATCCTCAACAGTGCAGTCCAGTTCCTTATCTGTTCCACTATCAGGGCTTAACATCAGAAGAAATGTTATAAAATACTTGTTAAAAGAGTGGAAAGTAAGATAATTGAGTGGTAATAATTCATTTTCTGTTTAACCAATCGACATAAAATCAAAAAGAAAACATTTTTCTGAAGTACTATTTTAAGTTTCATTTAGATCGCTGGAACAGGAACTGATATAAGCTATATTTAAAAATATTACTACCTACTAATAAAATACGGTTACTTGCATTTGAGTTCGTCATCGCTCATTTTCGATGAAATTACACTTAAAACAAACAAGTAGGTGTAGATATTTATTTTTAATTACCTTTTTTAAAAGTATATAAACCCTAATAGTTTTTGATCGTGAATTAGTCTAGGACAATTTCTTTTTCTGCCCTATGGTAATGTGTAGAATTTAAACAGTAACGAAAACATGACATTTTTATTTGCATATACCTTTACAACTAATAATCTTGTAAATTATTTATGTAGTAAAGAACCTTTACACGCCCCTTTAACGCCTAACGGAACTTAAGACACGAAGTTCAAAAGAAAGAATTTTATGGACCAGTGACGAATTTTACTTTCATCTCTTAAAAACAACGTTTTTTTTTTTAAAACGCGTTTTAAATAATTTATTTAACGATTTTTTTAAACAATCCGTTAGTTATGCTGACATCTATGAGGGTAAGAAGCGATTCATTGGATAAATATCGCACGGTAATGATAGTGGTCCTTAAATGGTACTGTTATAGTGAACAAACACCAGTACCAAGAGCCTCAAAGAAAAGTCTTGGGAGCGTGTAAGGAGCAAATTGGGCCCACGAAACACCTTTGACACTGTCTGAAACTCATAAACGTCGTTTTCGGAGATAAGTTGCTTCTGACACACAAGACACAACAGAACCCATAAAGCTTTCACTCGAATTTAACGTCATTTGAATTTAACGTCACACGCCTTAAACCCCGATAGACGCGGGCTACCTAATATTAATGGGGAGTTCAGGATATTTAATAATGAATGCAAGTACCCTTGCAGAATCGGAAGTTGGTAACCCATGCAACCTTAATGGACTTTAAAGATTTAAAGGGACTGTTTCCTTCAGCAGTCTCCTTAAACCAGTTTTTGTAACTTTCCTTTGGGCTCGATCCCAATTGGTCATCAATAGCTCGTCTGTATAAGTATAAAGTGAACCACAATAAAACAAGATAAAATTTGAATATTTTTTATACTTCGTTAGAAGTTAAGATTGAAAAATAAAAATATATGTGGAGCATTGCATTATATTTCGCGAATATGTAAACGCCAATAAAATATTTAAAACAATTAGTCATAATTGAACATATATTTGAATGGCAAGAACAAGTTTTAAATGTCGATTTAATTGAGTTTTTATATTTAAAAGTATAATTATGTATAGTTTCATATTAGTCATTAAAATTTTTGCATTTTATAATTCATTATATCGTTCCACTAGTTCTGCACGAGTACCGAGTAGTATAGACCAATTATAACAAGATAACGCCATTGGAAGATTATGATTTTGGTATCGCATGCAATTACATATAATGTAAATATGTAATTGCAGGCACTACAGTAATCTTCCTATGGAGTTATATAATTGCATACAAGATTAATATAAGGTACTGCGACGATATATTATATTTTTTATTCAATCAATAAAACTGAAAAAATATATACAATATAGGAAATTCAAACAAACTTTACGATAAATGTATGTAAAACATAATCCGTGCCTTATATACAGTAAAATTTCGCAAAAACCTTACACATATCACTACACAAACATTTTACGAAATACGCATCCCAACAAATGTTACTCTATAAAAGGGAATTTATAGGGAAAAAAACTGACCAATTCCATTTCTGGTAGCTACCTGCAAACAGTAAGTGCAGCTTTCAAAGTATTTGAAAATACACCCATTTGCCGAAGGCTACAAAAAGTGTTATATAACAGCCAGTTTAAACATAGACTACTCTTCCTTGAATAGAATGCAATAAAATATAGGGTTTAGTGGAAACCATGGAAAGGGAATCAGTTTCCTAGAATTCTTTATATTATTCCGAAAACAACATATATTCTAGAGCATTAATGTTATAAGAATAGTTTAAATATGCAACAAAAAAATTGTAAGAAATATGAATTGTTAATAAGAATATATGCAAATACTGGTTGTAATCTTAAAAATAAATATTTGCCTAAATTGATTTAATAACTTATTCCAGTATTTTGTAGATATTTGTAAATATTTTAAAAGCCATAGGAAAGGCTAATTTATATTTTATAAAAGTAACTATTAGTAAATAATCTAGGAAAAATTAAAATGTTTTTTTTATTGTTGTTTAAATATATATATAATGTAATTGATTTAAGATTACATGTTATGTATTTTTTACGGTTAAATAAATACTTACGCATTTTAAATATGCATGGTTTTATGGATAAGAGTTTATAATTATATATTTCAGAAAGAGTTTTTCGTTACATTAACAAAAAGTCGTAAAATAAATTTACTTACTCAATTTTCTTTTTAATCTTTTTATAAAATTAAAGCCAAAATTATTTTCAGATATGCTATAATATCCGTGACTTGGAACAAGAAGCAACTAAATGTCACAATTGACAGTTTTGAGAAAAATTATTTTAACTTTTGAGACTCTGCATTGTTTCAATGTTACTGAAATCACGGATTTTTTTATTTTGCTTTGAAAGGTTAGATAAGTTTTACGACATTAGATTCTATTTCATTTAGAATTATAAAATGATATTTTCAAAACGGTAAAACAATTGATAAAATTAACATCGGTTCTTGTTCCGAGTCTATGGTACGGTTTGTAAGGTAGCCATTTTGTTTCATTTTCTGTTGTTAAAAATGTTGATTAAAACTCTTTTTAAAACGTTGATGTTCTGTTTTCAAGACTTTAGAATAATTTTATTTAAAATATTATTTTGATAAACAAGTATCACAAATCCCTCAATTTAGCATGGTATTTCCCATACAATTTCAATAATAGGCGGTTTCCTCTTATTACTATTTTTTTTCTTGCACTTTAAAATTATCAGCTTTTTTATGCAGCAGAACATCAGTAGGGCATATAAGCAAAATAAATCATTATATCTGCTTTTATTAATAGTTTTGTTGGTCATCAGCGTTCGACGTTTGAATACGTATGTTGGTATCGTATTTTTATGACAATCTTTATTAAGGCTGTTCACGGTATGACGCCTCCAATATCGGAAACAAGAGGAAAACTACTAAAGAAAAAAAAGGAATGTATCTTTTTTATTGGATCAGGTGTGAGAAAGTGAAGCCAAAACAAAATTTCATTAGGGTTGACTATGCTGCTCTCAAATAACTGCTTCATAAGCTTATTTCGGAAAATCAATAATTTTTATAAGGGATACGTTCCTACGCTATTAAAAATTTCAGCTCAACGTTGCACCACATATTGGTGCAAAACAGAGGTATGCAGCAAGTTATATTATGGTGCAATGTAGGTTGAATCAAAAATTCTCATAGGAAGATAACTGAGGTTTCACCGATGATTTTTCAGACCCTCGTTAATTTCAACCTAAATATTCACTGTCACTACATCAACAAACCGGGGAATCCCCTCTGAGAAAGACAACGACAGGGCCCGGTTGCCCAGTGGACAAAAAAGTGCTCTGCTGGTAATCAGAAGATTGCTAGTTCGAGCCCGTGCGATTGACTTGATCTAGAAATGTAAAAAATAGTGATTTTGTGATCGGAGGTTTGCCAGTTTCGTTACAAAAATACTGGAAAGTCGTCCAGAACATCCTACAAATTAATACCGGCATAAAATCAAATCATACAAATTATAAAACACTAATTTTGGTTCAACGTTTCACCATAAAATGGTCAAGTGAAAATTCGAGTTTTGTCGCAACGTTTCACCATAAAATTATGAAGAAGAAGCACCATAAAGTGGTGGAATTAAGGACAAAATGTTGGTTGCAGCTAAATGGGTACCAAATTTTGGTGCAAGATCGTAATAATTTTTTACAGTAATAACTATACTTTTTCGTAATATTTCTGCTTAGATTTTGCTATAAATTTCAATTAAAATAGGGGATGGTAATAACGTTATTCCGGGGACTCTGGGGTTTCATATAACAGTGACCATAATTCAGATACTGGGGTTCTCGTGATCGTCTGAGTAGCGCGAGGTCTCCCACGTTAGACGATGCTTAGCTTGGAACATAGACATTCCTTGTTTTGACTATAAATATAATGTAAGCATGAACCCTAAAATATAATTTTGTGATAAATAATACTAAAACTGTATTTCTTTCGTAATCATACATAGTGCGAGCATGCCAAATTATTCATTGAAGATATGCCTTGATTGATTAATGGTTTGATTAATGAACGTCGCACCAAAGCTGCACAGTGGGAAGCTCTATTGGCGACAGTTCGGTTTTGGTTTTTGTTAATTAACGTCGCACTAGAGCTTAACAGTGGGCTGTTGGCGACGGTTCGGGGTCAATCTCGAAGGAAAGACCCGAAAACACATACACATTCACACACACATTCATACTTGCACCTCGTTATTTTAGAACCATGGTCAGATGACGAGGAAACACCTGAACTGGCACCCAATGCCTTCAATAGACGTCGGGACTTCTGGTCCCCGATCAGATTTATCGGCACCAGTCCCGTATACACGCTAGTATAATTTGTTGGATATTCTGGACGACTTTCTAGTATTTTTGTAGCGAAGCTGGCAACCCTCCGATCGCAAGATCACTACTTTTTTACTTTTCTATGTCAAGTCCATTTCCCGGATTCGAACCACCAATCCTTTGATTAGTAGCTGAACGCCTTACCAACTGAGCAACTGGGGCTCTGGCGACAGTTCGGAGCCTATCTCGAAGGAAAGACCCGGGAACGATGCCTCGTAATTTTGAACTATGGACAACACCATATATGGAGGACGTTTATTTGGATGTCATTTGTCGTATAGTAAAATCATGTCCATATTCGGTAAAAGGAATATTAATTTAATATATTATTAGGGTTTTAAAACATCTACTTAATACTTGTTTACAGGTTTAGTTTGGGTAATTAACGTCGCACTAGAGCTGCACAGTGGGCTATTGGCGACGATTCGGGACCTATCTCGAAGTACTTGTTGACAGGAGAAATAAAAAAAAAACGGACAAAATATCCAAAAGTCACCCCGATTTACTTTATATCGATAAACATAAAGCATTCTTTAGAATCAACTAGTAAACATAAAGCAATTATCTTTATAAAATTGTAGATAAACTTCAATTCTCTAATATTTACCAATCTAACTCAACACACTTGGAATTCCACCAAAAATTACCACCGTAAAATTTATTCCACATCAAGTTAAGTTAAATTTAATCAACAAGAAACAATCCCGTAATACCCCCACGTCTCCCGAAAATATTCCCAGCCATTTTCTTTTGGCGAGAATCCCCTCACCGATTGGCGACAGTAATGCGTTTACCAAAATAAAGAAATCGGCATATTCCCTTAATAAAATATTCCGGGAATCAACTCCGAGATTTCTTTTTGGCGGGGATATCTTTCCAAATCCTTCGTCGCGACTGCGTTTAGTGTGGTGTGATACAAAAACTAATGCTTTTTCTCTTACCTTTTCTTTTCGCCAAGGCTCGCAACTAAGCCCCCTCTCGCCCAAATTCTTTATCTAATGTTGTGAACGGGTGGATTTTGTTGTACTCGCTTCTTTTGAGCGTAAATGCCTCAAGTCGTAAAAATTTTAAATGGGTTTCCTGTTTAGTGTAGGCAGGTGTGCGTGTGTATGAAAGTGGGTGAATTTAGGAGGAAGTAAACAATTTTGTATCCTGGATATGAGATTTTAAATGGAATTATGAAACTTTTTAAAGTTTCAACTGAAACTGCAAAGACTAATTTACATAGTTTAACATTTAATAGTTTTTAGTATCTTAATTACTTTTGAGGTAAGTCTGCTACGAATGGAAAACATTACATCACACATGAAACCCTAATATATTTATTTTTCTTAACAATAGATATATATGAATACTACTAGATTGTTCCCAAAAGCAGATGTTTTGCGTTGTGATTTTTGTAATCCCGCCTCTAAGCTCAAAAATTTATTTACAAACTTAAATAATCTGCAGAAATATTTTTGTTTTTTTTAGACTTCGTCCCAGGTAATACGTCTAAATTGTTTGAAACGTATGTTCCATATATCCGTACGGACTAGGGACAGGGCAGAGTAGACGGAAGGTCAGCAGGATAAAACAGATAGACATCTACGGGTCAGATTATTGGAATTGAAAGAAACATACAAAAATAGATATTTTTAACAGATTGAAAAGTTAGCCAACCAAAACCGCCATACCTGTTATCAATTGAACCTTTATGTATTTTTTTAAATCTATGTTCGCACAAGATTTCTGTTATAATTGAGATATTTAGAACACATTCTTTTTTTTGCTGCATAAGGAATATCTGACTGCGTTTGAAAAAAAAATGTATTTATCCGGCATATAACTATCCGGAATTATCTATTAACCGGACCGTTGGAAAAAAAATATTGTCCGATTTGAAAATGTCTCCGTGTTGGATAAAAAAAAATCCACTTTTGAAAAAAAATGCAAACAAAAAATGTTTACTGGCTGTTATGTATCCAGAAATATCGGTTAACCGGACTTTTTTTAACAGTTTCTGCGATTTTAAAAGATTTCCATTGTTGAATAAATTTTTTAAAACAATACCCTGTCGTTCTCCATGCATTTATTGAATCTGATAAGGATTGTTTTACAATATGAATTGTTGTGACAGTATATTTTGTTTACCCGACATTAAACCAGATGCGGGACGTGGAAAAATGTGAGCAACAACCCGAATTTCTTGATTAATAATAGCAGAGGGAAGCCCTCTGCAATTAAAACTAAAACGGGAAGATTAAAATCACTTTTAAAAAAGGAAAACCGACTTTAAGAAAAATGCTTTAACAAGTATAACATAAGTTTTAATTTTACGTACAACTCGAAAAAATTTAATTATTTAATATAAATTTTATACTTGTAACAACTTTTTAAAGTAGTAGCCAATTTACATAAACCGTACCAAACTTCGGCGCCGATTTCAAAACCTTGAAATAAGTATAAAATTAATATTAAATAATTAAACTTTTTCAAATTTTAAGTGAAATTAAAAATTATTTTATACTTCTAAGCGCAATTTTCTTAAAATAGGTTTTCCTTTTTCTTTAAAAAAATATTATTTTATTTATTCTTGAAAAAGAATATAACGGATATAAAAGAACGACTAAAAAAGGAGTTAAATAGTTTTATCTACATAACCTTTTTAAAAAGAATAATTTTGAGGTATAGACAATGGGAACAGAATATTACAATAATAAAATATAGAGTGCTTTAAAAAAAAACAATTTTGCCGTCAGTTATCAAAAACTTTGAAATTATCATGCGAACGCAATAATGATAAAAATGAAAATATACAGATTATATAAAAAATAATAGACATTTAAATAGAATTTACTTCGTATAAGAATCACACCTCATTGGCAAACAGAAGAATCTGGAAATTTTACTTAATCATAAAAAATATGCAAAATATATGTATATATATATGTACGAACTTATCAAGTAAATTATTATTTTCATCTAAGTTATATCCATATAAAAAATGTATTGATTAAGTTCGAGTCTTGAACAATAAATTGGGAACATTTTTATAAACTTTATGAGTTTCTTTAAGACACATTTTTATTGAAATGAAATTTCTATAATACATCAAAACTGTGTTTCTTTTTAAACATATACAGAAAAATTATCACCTTAATAAATAAATGATAATAAATGTAATTTTATTATTCTATAAGTTTAAGAATTTCGAATATTTTTATTTTTTGCAAAACTTCGTTGTATCCATTTTTATATATATATATATATATTATATATATATATATATATATATATATATATATATATATATATATATATATATATATATATATATATATATATATATATATATATATATATATATATATATATATATATATATATATATATATATATAAAGATATTGGCTTGAACACTTTAAATTTGACACTATACAATAATCTCGCTTCTACCACCATAACTTTCATTTTTGTTAAAGCATTCATTTTAAAACAAATACACTGTTTATATCTAGCAAGATAAAATATGACACTCTACAACAAAATTCTGAAAGTGATCTTATCCATAAATTTCTCTGACTCAACCAAACTACTCTTCTAAGCCAGCGTATTAAGGTTACGCTTAAAACTAATATATAAAATGTCATCAGGAAATTGATGTAAACATTTCCAAAATGGTTATTCTCCATAGACACATTGATATGTGGTCCTTAACAGTTCCGTATATCCGTCATAATCCGTCTTGATCAGAAATGAGAAATGGCGGAGCATTGAAAAGTAATCATTCAAGTTTGCAGAGACAAAACTTATATATTTCCATTTAATATAAAGCATATGGATTGATTGCAACAACATAGGATAGATAACTATTTATAAATTTGAAAACAAGATATTTTTAAGTCTATTAAACAATATCAATTTCATTTTTTTTAAAAATACATGTATTTTTATCCGACCGAAAAACGCGCCAACAAACCGCCAAAACGAGCCAAAGGTTGGTTGGTTGTATGGGGTTTAATGGCGTAAGGGCCAAATATGGACAAGCTGCTCCTGAGCCAAAAAAGACGGGTTATCAATTCGACCGTTATGAATTTTTTTTAACGTTTGCGCACGATTTCTGTTCCAATTGAGATATTTGAAAAAATCTTTTTTCTATGTTGGATATGGGATGCCTATTTAGGCACATTTTGAAAAACACATCTGGTTATCCGGCAGTTAACTATCCGGAATTTTTAATTAAGCGACCTTTTAAAAATATATATTGCCCGATTTCGAAAATTTTTTCCTTGTTAAAGAGAAAAATCACTTTTACAAATTGTTTTTAAAAATTGGCTTAACCGGCTGTTGTATATTTGGAAATATCAATTAACAAGACTTTTTTTAATGATTTCTCCGATTTCAAAATATGTTCAGTGTTGAATAAATATTGTACAATAATGGCATTTATTTCACCAGACATTTATTAGCATTGATAGGGATTGTTTTACAATATACATTATTGAGACAATATAGTTTTGTTTACCCGGCATTTATTAAACCGGGTCTGGGCCAAAAAAATATATGAGAAACACCTTGAATTTCTTGGTGTATAATAGCAGGGAGTGAAGTCCTCTTCTAAATTAAAAAACAATAATGTAAATAAACGGTACTGAAAATAAAATAATAAATCTTTTTTAAAAAAGGAAGACAGACTGAAATAAAAATGCGCTGGAAAATAAAATTAAATATTTTTTAATTTTACGAACAAGTTGAAGGATATCAATTATTTAATATCAATTTTATACTTATTACAACTTTTTTAAAGTTGGTGCTAATTTACAAAAAACATACCTAAATTCAGCGCCAATTTAAAAAAAGTTGTAATAAGAATAAAATTGATATGAAATAATTCAATTTCTTCAATCTGTTCATCAAAAGTTTAAAATCATTTTTTTACTTTATAGTGCAATTTTTTTTAAAGTTTTTTTTTAAAGATCATTCTATTTCATTTGCAGAATCTAAAAATTTATTAGTTTTGTTATATGTGTGATATATTGACTTTTTAAATAAATATAAACAGTTCTCTTTATGAACACTAAAGGACTTTAAAATCACCTAAATGTGATATCAGGTTACAGAAACCGTATAATGATTTTAGTGTGATCCAATCCGGCACCAGAACTCATTTTCAAATAACACAATTTCATAATAACTCAATAGGGAAATAGAAGCCGATGCAGGCAAAACAAAATATGTACGGGGTTCCGAGATGCTATACATAAAGTATGTTTTTCTATCTTTTGTTCGCGAAGTTTACTTTGGAGACCAATCCCAATATATATTATTTTAAAATAACGTTTCACATAAAATCTTTTGCGTTGTATTTCGGAAAAACCACTGGATTTTTTTTACATTTTATATATAGCCTAGTATTAAATTTATATGCCCAGCAAAAATATACAGCATAAAATCATCATCAAAATTTTGAAATTAGAGGTTTTATGCAAGAAAACTGCATTTTTTTTTAAGATCTATGAAATTAAAGGTTTTTGTTTCAACATCCTTCATAAAAACTATAAAAACCTTCAGATTTTAATCATGAAGGGAAAATGTAGATATTTTAAAGGTTTTATGTAGGAAAATTAAAAACTTCAAACAAATTGCAGTATTTTGTTTCAATATCTGTTATAAAACCTTCAAAAAACCTTCAATTTGACAATTTTGATGAAGGTTTCATGCTGACTTTTTTTGCTGGGTAAATAGATATGTTGGAAGTTTTGAGTACATTATTTCACACAAAACAAATTTATTTGCGAAGGTTTCATACGAAAACAAAAATATAGAGCATCATCAAAATTAAGTGCCCATTAAAAATTAGTAAACACGTGTTAATTGCATTCTTAAGTAATTATAGTTAATGAAATTAGGCTCTGGATTTAGTTCATATAAACATTATACACTTAAAGCGAAATATATTAGAATGAAGATTACTTTTAGAACGCCTTTCGTTGTGTTCACAATGCAAAGAAGTAATAAAAGAAATATCTCTATTGTAATTACATCCAACTAGTTAATGGAATGTTTTCTAAACTAACAAACAAAAACAAAAATCTTTTGTTTACCAAATATTCCTTTTGAAATACCAAGCCCCTCTTTTGTGGGGTGGGCATTCTGTTAATAATAAAACGAATAAAATTTCGCACTTTCTGTAAATACATAAACAACGCCCGGCGCCCATGTTATTTTACGGCCATTTCTAACTACAGTTACTGCACACTTTTAATCCTTATTGGAAAAACTTCGTAAAAGAGGTAGAATGTCATTTTGTGCTATTAGAATGGAAGTGGCAGAGTTGTGTTTATTATGGTTTGGTCGAATTAACGTCCTACTTTATGATATAGACGGCTTGGCTGCCAAGCGTAATAAGTCACAAAAATCCACAAAAAAAGAACTAACATCATTTTTCATTACTAGGTAGCTTGTTCTATTATTTAACCAAGTACACTGTAAAAAAAAGAGCTTAAGACTGAGTATATGAACGTACTCGTTTTTCTTTGTGTACAATTGCATCGCAAATGAGCAATGACGTACTGAAACTTAAGTAATCATACTTTCGCAAAAATGAGCTGTGTGATTTAATATTTTTTATCTGAGCTTATTATCAAGCCATCTTAACAAAGAGACCTGATATACTTAAAACATTTGTTCAGAAGGTCGTTTTCCACATTATTTGATGTCGATTGCCTAAATGGAAATTGAGTTATTACTATTCAATTATCTTACTACCCATTCTTTTGGCACACCTTTTTAACATTACTTATGTTTATAACTTCTTCACGCCGCTCTGGTAGTTAACTCTGGACCGCGGGTCATCCATATAGGGGTTCGATTCTCGGTGAGTCTTGGTTGTAATGGTCGATATTAATTGGAAGTGATTTATGAATGCAGCCTATATAGGCTAGCATATGCTATTTTTTCTTATTATACTCATTTTTGAGTACATGTCTTTTTCAAACATGAAACTTATGTTTTCGGAGCCATGATAAGAATCAAATGTATTAAAAAATGAGTACATTTTACATATTTTTGAATACCTATTTTTAACAGTGTAGTGAGGTTCGAAATTTAATAGGTTCGCCAATAAAAATTTGAACGTAATTTCACTTATTAAAGCGAAGTCGATTCGCAGACTTTTATCGCTCTTATATTATAACTGAATTATATTGTATCATTTGACGACCAAGCCGATCATATATAAATTGACTACTTGTTACAGTTTAGGTTGGCTAAATTAGCGTTAAAATTTATATTAGCCGTATTACTAGATGTCCGTTTTTCTAACAAGTCTAATTTCATGAGAAGGTATAGAAAAATAAGCCAAAGACCCAATTTAATGAATAAAAGATCTAATGATAACAGTGTTTTTAAATGAATTTTTTGTAAAAAAATTATGTATTTCCATGAAAATGTGATGGAATGTGAGCTTTCAATGAGTTATTTTATGTTTGTTAAGTTTTATTAAAATCGATATAACAGATACTGAGGTTAGGAAACATTTTGGAATATGAGAATTTTTTTTTTGATAGTTATAACTTATCTCGTAATAACGACATGGTTGGTTTAAAAAACGTCGCACTAGCTGCAAAATGGGCTATTAGCGACGGTTCGGGTCTATCCAAAAGGAAAATCACGGGGCAATGTCCGCATTTTTGAACTGTGGTCTGATGACGACAATTATAATATCAATCATATACATCCTATTATTACACATCGTATGAATCAAAATTAAATTAATAATTGTTTTTAATGAAGACATGATTAGTTTAATCGGTACTTCTCTTCTAAACGGCCTCGAATAGTCGCCAAGCGAAAGTTTGTCGCCGTATTGATTATTTACAATTTTAAGTAGCCACTCACAAAATAAAATGTTAAAAACAGTCGTAAATGATTTACGATTACATGACGTCAAAAAGTACATTCTAAAATATAAAGACAATAAATCGCACTTAACCTGTGCAATGGGCTATTAGTTACGGTTCGAGGTGAAAACTTTCGCTCGTCAGCGGATCTGGCTGTGTTTTCAAGTGGACACCAAACGACCCGATGCGTTACGCATGCGTCTTTTTTTCTGATCTTTATGGTTGCAGAAGGAGAAATGCACAATTACGGTTAATTACTCAAACGCCGTGTCTTATTTTCGAACCACGGTGGATGACGTCCACTGCGTAATGGGCTAGCGGTGACGGTTCAAAATGATTTCCGAAGGATTTCTTTAAGGTCTGCACGATTGAATAAAATAACATCGCACTTGAGCTCCACAATGGGCTAATGTCGACGGTTTAGAATTGATCTCGAAGCTTTGGTTTGGTTAATTAACATCGCACTAGAGCTTCAAATTGGGCTGTTGGCGACAGTTCGACGCCTATCTCGAAGGGAACAATGTCTCGTATTTTTGAACCACGGTCAGATGGCGAGAACATCACCTGAGCTGGCAATCCTTCCGGCAGTCGTTTGGGGCATTTTTTCACTCTTAAGCGCATGCGCGAAACGCGCGCTAAAGTCACAGACTCCTGACGTCGATTTATGGTCCCGGGCAGTTGTGGTCTCCGGCCTTCGGCCTTCGGCCTCCGACTACTTAGGATTACATCCATGACCCCTCCGGGCAGTCGACCATGGTGCTTACAGGCAATCCTTCGGGCAGTCGTTTGGGGCATTTCGACAACACTCTCAAGCGCATTCTAAACAAATTTATTTTAATAACTATCCTAACAATCAAACATGTTTCCAAAGTTATAAAAAATATTCACCGAACCCAATTTAAAATCGTTTGAACCAAACCCATAATTTTCAAATATCCGAATTTAAATATTTGTAACTATTGAATAGTTCGCATAGTCGTGCAAATAATCAGAGTTCGTTAAACACTTAAATATTCTAACCAAATCAACAATCGTAAGGCAATAGACGTTTACTGTCGGATCCCGAGGAAAATGCGCACGCATCCAATGCACGTAATCCAAACAAACTTGTCGCAGGAAGAATGTAAAAAAGTAAATATATAATACGATGCATCGTTCCCGGGTCTTTCCTTCGATATAGGCCCCGAACCGTGGCCAATATCCCACTGTGTAGCTCTAGTGATAAACTAATTACCCATACCAAAATCACCTCCAAAGAAACTGTTTTAACTATTTTGAGCAAAGTCACTAAAAAAGGCATGTTCAGTTTACTCTCCCGTTTTTATTTAGCTCAGTGCACTCAATCAAACAATCAACTGAAACGCGATCTTTTGTGTATGGTAATCCCAAAGGTAAACAACTTTGGCGCATTTTCGCTCGTTGGAATACGAGGACGTATAAAAGAAAAGAACCGTTTAATCTATGTTTTTGAGAATTATTTTGTTGTATACAAGAAAAGTTAGCGCATTGAAAATATCCTATGTCCCTGGAAACCCTGATTCTCCTGATTGGACGATTATTTTTCGTTTGAGTTTAATAACTAAATTGATTTGTGTCCAAAACTCTCCATATCGGTGATTTTTAACTGACATAAAAGCGCGCCAAAAGGAGAAAGTTTTCAATTCGACCATTGTACATATTTTTATGTATGTTCGCACAAGATTTCTGTTCTAATTCAGATATTTGGAATTGTTTTGTTTTGTTGGATAAAGGATGTTTCACTTAGGCAACTTTGAAAAATATATCCGGTTATCCGGCATTTAATTATCCGGAATTATAAATTAACCGGACCGTTTGAAAACAAATAGTGTATGACTTCAAAAAAAAAATTTTTGTTGGATAGAGAAAAATTTACTTGGGCAAAAAAAATAATTGGTTATCGGCCTTTTATTTATTCGCAAATATCGATTAACTAAAATGTTTTTAAAAAAATTCACTGATTTCAAATTATTTCATTGTTTAAAATAGGTTGTACAATGAAGTTTATTTTACGCAGCATATATTAAAGCGGATATTCTCAAAAGATACTACCCGTGGCGTGTAAAAAAGTAAGTAACAACTTGACTTTCCTGGTGAATAATAGCAGGGGGCGAAGCCCTTTAATAGTTCTTTTTAAATAAAAATAGAGTTAAAAAAGGTTACTAATTTTTTTAAACTAAATTTTTTTTTTAAATAAAAAAAAGGGAAAAATAAAATAGTTTAAAAAAAAGGTAAAAACGACTTTAAGATAAATGTGCTAAAAAGAAAAAAAATTATTAATTTTACGCACAAGTTGAAAAAATGAAATTTAATATAAGCTTTATACTCATTACAACTTTTTAAGTTGGTGCCAATTTACAAAAAATATGCATAAATTTCGGTGCCGATTTCAAATAGTTTTATAAGTATAAAATTAATATTAAATAATTTAATTTTTTCAAACTGTTCGTAAAATTAAAATTATTTTTTTACTTTTTAGCACAATTTTCCCTCAGTTTTCCTTTTTTTTTTTAAATATTATTTTATACGTATTTGAAATTCGAAAATGTTTAGTTCAATAAGATTACTATAATACCTTCCATTAAGTAATGCACAAATGTTGAATAAATATACCCCTTGCTTTTTATATTATTTTAAATATTTAAAAACGCCAGCAGCGTTTCGTAATCTCCCAAAACAAAACTGGGTCAAACTCTTGTACCTTAGAAACTTATTTTTGCAATAAAATAACACATATTAAATTCAAAACAATCTCCCTGCGGAAGCAAGGTAAAAAAAAGTTAATGTAACTTTTTGATTTCGCTACGCACGCAGAAAATGATCGTCATAACTAAAACTTACATTTAGTTGGATATAGTTCCGTGATGGGAATTTTTAAATCCAAGTCTGGATGTTTACCCAAAATTAAAAAGGTAAGAGATTTTCAAAACATGTACTCGTAACATTGTGATTTAATATATATTTTACTTTTTGAATTCTATGGTGATTTCATTTAGAAATAACCCTTAATTCCCTTTCCTATTCTTCACCTAACTGTCAAAGCTCAAGTAAATTGTTAATTACAGAAACCAGTAAATGTACTTTTTCACATTTTTGTAGAAAAAAAGATTCTATCATTGATATTAAAATGGATTTTGAATTATAAAAAAATATAAAATTAGTAATTTTTTCGTAGTAGATGTTACCTATAATTAAATTACTATATATAAATATATATTTAAAAAAATTAAAAGAGTAGAATAAAATTACAGTAAAATAAGTTTTGAATGTAAAAAATGCAATTTAATATATATTTTGAAAGTTGACAGAATGGCAGTTGTCAGGATTTCGCACAAAAATGTGTTTTACTATGAGCTTCTGAAGCAAATTAAAAAAAAAAGCATCAACAAGCCCTTCAATTTTAAATTTTCTCAATATGCCCGCAACATATAATGTGATGTCACTTGTTAGGTTTCTGCTCACAACGCAATAGTAACTGTAAAATATAACCAATAAAACACTACAGTATTATGCACAAACTGGGTGTTAACGTATGAAATTCTGATTTCTTAAAATATTCCACAAAAATTTATGTTGCCATGTTTCTGAAATAAACGATTCAATTTTTCTGGTATTCCTTAAAACTTAACGTCGCGTCGCTCTGATGTGCATTGATATGAAAGATCAATGCACATATTAAACAAAAAAAGACGTTAAACAGACGTCTAAGAAAGGCATTTTACTCTTAGAGTTAATAAATACAGTGGGTTTGACTAGAATAAAATTTGTATTGGTGTACACGATCAATTTCTAGTACACTGTACGGCTTGGCACGTTTCTGTAAATTGTCAGAAATTAATTAGGCCAAAAATTAATTTGTTTTTCGTTTATCGCCAAGTTAAAAAATTGCCAAGTTATCGCAGACGATATAGGTTTTGTCGTGGACTAAATAACGTCGCACTAGAGCGGCTATTGATGCCGGTTCTGATTCGACAAACTGCAATTATTCTATAAAAATACGACAAAATCAAAAGTTTTAAACCGATAAACTTTTTTTTTTACTTTTAAAGAGTTAAGTCACCGACACGTTAACCCTCGGACACCAAATCTAGAATTATTTGATGTGAAATCATAACTTTTCAGAATAAACAAAAACAAAAAAATATATAGCAAATGCAATTCATATTCTCTTGCAGAGAAAACTTTACAAATTCGTTATTAAAAAAAACTGCTTTTGCAGGATCAGGAAAAAAAGATTTGACAAAAGTAACTATAACTTGAACTATCAAATGAAATTTAAATTAAATTAATTACTCTCTACTATATCAAAAGAGACTAAACTTGTGGGGTCAACTAACTGACAACCAAGGTTTTGTATACATTTTCCAGCAATGCAACTAATATTTAACCTCATAAAATACTACTTTCACATTTATCAAATCTAATAAGTTAGAGTACAACTTAAAAACTATATCTTTAAAATTGATTAATATTTTAAACACACATAAAGACACATTATAAGAAAGATATTAACACTGAAGTAGTATCAATCATATCAGTGACGGGATTATAAACTCTATACTCGAGGACAACCTAAGTTGAACTTCAAACGGAAGCTACGATATATATAAATATTCTATTGATTTAGGCTCAACTTAGGTTGTCCCTGAGTATACGTGGGCGGTACTATGCTATTAACGCAGTATTAAAAGCTTTCACTGCTTGTAGCTACTTTCTCTCAATAAATACCAAAAATTGCATGAGCGTTGGTGGGTTAATTTCAAAGCTTGAAATGGATCACTTACCTGGAAAAATGTTCAGCCAAAGCATACTCTGTCACAGCAAACATATCATTCGGAAAGTGTAGTACCCGTGCGATGCATATACAGTTGTTCCAACCACAACCAACCACAAAATCTACATTTTAGGTCACATCGTTCAAATCCAGCACAAACCGCCTCACACAAACTAATCCATGGCGATCAGTAATAAACGAATTCTCTGATATCCATGATGACCAAAACTTCAGCTTCGCAAGCACCTGAAAAAGTTTTTTCCTCTCCAAAATAAAAGTCCACACAATCATCAATCATAGAAGAAATAAACTTTTCTTTTCAGCTTCCACTTCTTTTTCTTTTTCTTCAATCAACAGTACGGTGATAAAAGCAGACGAAAAACATTTTTATATTTTTTGTGAAGTTTCGGGTTGAAGTTAACGAACTGGGAAAGTGGAGTTAGTAGGCGTTGGATTTACTAAGCGCGGCGTTGGTAAGAGTCGCGCTCTTTTTCGGAACTGCTTGGGAGCGCTTACTGCGGGAAAATAGAACGTGATTTGAGGTCCCAGTTTCTGCTAGGATTCGAAGAAAGTTTACAGCGCCGCTCAGCGAGCGAATGGGGAAAAATGGTTATCCTTTGCGAGAGCATTCAATGCAACAGCTGTATACAGCTTTATTTCCACAGGAAAACCGAACTGCGAATTTTGTTGATCTAAAATCGATTTTATATTTATTCGAGAAAATATTTTGTCTGCCGTTTCCAGAAAAATAATTTAAATTTATATTATTTTGAAAAAAAAATGAATTAATTATATTTTTTAAAAAATTAGCGGCGTTTTTTGTAAATGTAAAGGGATTGACTTTATAAAACGAAATACAAAGAATTCAAACAGTAAGCTCGTGTAAGTAAAGTTTTCTAAAAGTCACATTTATGTTAAAAACGAAGGTTCATACTTTTAAAATGAACCTTCGCTTTAAGATAGGCTCCGAACCGTTGCGTCGCCAATAGCCCACTGTACAGTTCTAGTGCGACTTTATTTAACCAAATTAAACCAACTCTGATATTATTTTCCCAACTATTTTTATAGCCAAATAATAACATAAAGTGAGATTATCAAATCGGAATTTAAAGCATAAATAATTCGTAATTTAATGTAGAGCAAAAAAAAGTTTTTTTTAAATGCCATTTTAGGTTGGTTGGTTGGTTAATAACGTCGCACTAGAGCTGCACAGTGGGCTATTAGCGACGGTTCGGGGTCAATCTCGAAGGAAAGACCCGGGAACACATACAAATTCATACATGCACCTCGTTATTTTAGAACCATGGTCAGATGACGAGGAAACACCTGAACTGGCACCCAACGCCTTCAATAGACGTCGGGACTTTGGACCCCGATCAGATTTATCGTGCACCAGTCCCGTATACACGCCAGTATAATTTGTTGGATATTCTGGACGACTGCCATTTTAGGAAAATACACAAAATATATTTTGAAACAAAGGTCTGTACTTATTCACTATATTAACTTATTTTTGTTTTGTTTGTTTAGTTTAGTTTGATTAAATTACGTCGCAATAGAGCTGCACAGTGGGCTATTTAATTTCGGTTGGGGTCTGTACTGTCGAGGTACTGTCGTCGGCTAGCCCAGAGGATTCCGAGTTCCGACAGCCAAATACAGCTGATACAAGATACTTGAATTTTTTTAAAATGTAGTGCTGCGAAGTTACAATACGTCGTCCGAACTTACGTCCTATTTCTAACGGCATGTATACGGGACTAGTGCACGTTAAATCTGATCGGGGTCGAACGTCCTAATGCCTATTGAGGTTGCTTCGGGTGCATTGTTCAAGGGCCTTTCTTTCGAGATAAGCCCTGAACCGTCACCAACAGCCCAATGCGCAGCTCTAGTGAGACGTTAAGTAATCAAATCATTTATTTTTGGCCGGTTTTGGTTTCGTTTGATTTGGTTAATCAACGCCGAATTAAAGCTGCACATTGGGCGACGGTTCCTGGCCTGTTCCGAAGGAATGACCCGGGAACAATGTCTCGTATTTTTGAACCACTGTCAGACGACGAGGACAACACCTAAGCTAGCACCCACCGCAACCTCAATAGGTGTCATAATATTGGACCTCTATCAGATTATCTTGCACTAGTCCTGTATATACATCAGTATAATTTGTTTGGTTTAGTTTGGTTAAATAACGTCGCACTAGAGCTGCACAGTGGGCTATTTTCGACGGTTCTAGGTCTATCTCGAAAAAAACTATGCCTCGTATTTTTGAATCATGGTCAGATGACAAGGACAACACCTGAGCTGGCACCCAACGCCTTCAACAGAAATCGAGATTTTGTACCCCGATCAGATTTATCGTGCACCAGTCCCGTATACACGCCTTTAATTTTTTGTGGATGTTCCGAACAATTTTTCTAGTTTTATGTAACGAAATTGGCAACCCTCCGATCACAAGATCACTACTTTTTTTTCTTTGTCAAGTCCATCGCACGGGTTCGAACCACCAATCCTCGGATTAGTAGCTGAACGCCTTAACGGCTCGACCACGGAGGCCTCCGGGATCTATCCCGAAGGCCAGACCCGGGAACACTGCCTCGCGGTTTTGAACCATACTCAGATGACGAGGTCAACACCTGATCTGGTACCTGACTCTACCTTAACACGCGTCAAGACATCGAGCCACGTTCAGATTTAATGTACCCCAGACCCTTATAGACGATGGATATTTTTAGAGCATTGGACTCATGTCGATCCTCAGGAGTTAGATAGAAAATATGGCACTTAGAAGCGATCAGGGTTGCCAGATTTGACTTATTTCCGTCACACACCAAAACTAATTAGTAATGTAGAGGAAACGTAAGACATTAACTAATATATATATATATATATATATATGTATGTATGTGTGTGTGTTTCAAATCATTGGATATTTTTCTTATTATTATTCTGCATAGAAAATAATGCAAATAAATTCATAAGTAACAGTAAAACCTACTTAATGTTATAACACCTGATGGTAGTATATTATCTTATTGTTATGTTACATCAATCTTTTGAATTAAATCCAACTCAAACAAGCATTACTTCACCTGAATTTTATTTTACTCTTGTGAATTTAAATGGTAACTTAACAGAAAATCCCCAAACACTCTTTTTGAAGTATGTATCATTACATAAACACTCCAATATAATATTCATTTTAACAAAATCCGTATTGTAAGTCTTACTGTGTTACACAAACGATAAGGATAATCGCACAGAAATGTTTAATGATGCGTTATTAAAAAGGATATCTTTTATTAAGTACCTCATTTAATTATTCTTGAATGTCATGATATTGGCTTTGATAAGTTAATTAAATAGCTTGTAGAAGTATAATATATATTATGAATTCAATTATTCGTTTACTGACAATTATACATACACAGAAATGGAATTTCGGGACGTTTCGATTGATACAAACAAAATATACACTCATTGAGTTTTGTTTGGAAGTTATTTCAGATCTGGAGAAAAATAGAATTTAATAAAATAACTTGCATTTAATTAAGTCCTTCATGTTTCAGAAATTACCGGAAGTTTCATTGTTTATTTTTTATTGCCAATCACAGGTTTCTTTTTAACATTTTGGAATATTTAGTTAGAAGAAAACACTTAGTTAAAGTATATAATTTGTTTTATGCGTGCGAAACTTGCACTTGAATATTCCGAAACATCTAATTAAATACTAATTTATTTTTAATTATGTTTTATTTTGTTATTCTAGTCTTTCAGTCTTACCGTTCGTCTTAATAAAGAGGAGTAGGCATAGCTCCTTGATATTTCAATATGCACCCTTATGTTCTGTGTTAGTTGCTCTTAACTAATGATGATTTTATGCATTACTTTATATACATTATCTTCCCTTTGGGCTCGGTTAGCAACTCTCATTCACCAAAATAACAACTTGTTCTTTATTCCCTGTTATTAAAATAAATTAACCCTTTGCACTCCAAGATCACTTTACGGTTTGTGTTCTTTCTATGGAACAGTTATTCCTCTTTACCTTCTTTTCCACAGATATTTTTAGACTCATAAATGTAAAAAAAACATGATCTGTTATGTATTTGAAAGAGAACAAGCCGAAAAAAATATTGATGTTCTAAACACAAGATCATGCTGTTCTCGTTTATTTTAAAGAACAGGGAAACAAAAGAACGGGTCGTTATGTTGGCGCCTGAGAGGCGACATCGGAGTGCAAAGGGTTAAAAACAAACTACATGTTCTTAAACTTAATTTTTTTTATTGTGGTAGCTTATACATTATCTAACTTTATTTAAAAAGTATGACACCAATTTGGGTATCAACATATTTTAACCATTTGCACTCCGATGTCGCCTCTCAGGTGCCAACATAACGACCAGTTCTTTTGTTTCCCTGTTCTTTAAAATAAACGAGAACGGCATGATCCTGTGATTAAAAAATCAATCTTTTTTTCAACTTGTACTCTTGCAAATTCAAAACAGATTAGGATTTTTTTCCCTTTATGAGTATAAAAAATATTTGTGGAAAAGAACGTAGAGAGGAATAACTGTTCCATAGAAAGAACACAAATCGCAAAGTGTTCTTGGAGTTCAAAGGGTTAATAACCATTTGCACTCGAGTGTATCCTCTAAGCCACCAAAATAACAACGCGTTATTTACTTTTTTCTGTGCTGTTCAAAATGAAAGAGTACAACCTATTCTTGTGTTCATTAAAAAGTTAATCTCTCACAAGCATTAAAATAATTTTTTTATCACCTACAAGTATGTTGGTGCTTGGCTGGTATGTTGGTGAACTAAGACTTTCTTCTTTTCAGATTGAAATTCCTCATAGTCTTTTTTTAACCATCTGACGCTTATGGACGTGATATAATGTTCAGAGATCTCTACTTTTTCCATCAATACACCCAGTTTTTAAACTCATAAAAGTACTCCACTTCACAATATTTTTCAAATCTAATTTTTTTAGGTATAACTTAAAAGTCATATCTTTACAATGAATTAAAAATTTGGTAAAAATATCAAGTACGCATAGGAAAAAATATATTCCAAACAGTGAAAACTTCTTTACAATTGTTAAACAATCGTGAGCGCCAGTGGGTTAAACATTTGACAAATGTCATAAATCACTGAATCTATGTTTGGTAAAATGAGTATAATATTCAGCTTCAAGTGTAACTTATTTTATATAATCATCCACTCTAAAATCATCCACTATGAAAAATAACGATATAGTAAACGATCTGGGCATATTCGTAAATGAGGATTTTTAAATAAGTCATCAATGTACAGTGGCTAGCAAGAAAGCTAATAGAATGTTGAGGTACATCACGAAAAGTGTTTCATCAAAATTTAAGGGGATAATCTTGCCATTGTACAGAGGTTTGGTAAGGCCACATCATCTGGAGTATGCTGTACAGTTCTGGTCACCATATCTTAAAAAAGGCATTGAATTGTTAGAGAAAATTCATCACAGGGCTACTAAAATGATCCTAGATTTTCAGGCATAAATTAGGAAGATAGATTAATAAATTTGAATATGTACACTCTGGAAGAGAGAAGGGTTAGAGGAGATTTGATTCAACTGTTCAAATTTATCAAACAAGGAGTTGTGGAGGGTTTAAATTTTAATATGAGTGATATAGAACGAGAAATCATGGGTTTAAATTAAATAAATCCCATTTTAATCGGGAAGGGTGAAAACACTATTTCTATAATAGGGTAATAGACTAATGGAAGAACTTGCCAGTGCATATTGTTAATTGTAAAGGAGTAACGGATTTTTAGAAGAAGTTAGGTATGCGTTGGGGAATAGTTAGGAGATACTAGCTGGACCATCCTTGTTGGGCCTTGAGCCTGTTGTTGGTCGTCAATATTTGTATTTGTAAAAGTAAAAGAAGAAAATGCTAAAAAATACCTCTTTAAAAAGAACAGAAACGAAATTTAAATGTTCTATAAAAATAATTTAAATACCAAACATGTTTCTCGAGTGCAAAGGGTTAATTTAACTATTTTTGTTAGTTAAGTAGTCCAATATTTGTTTGAGGGTCAGTAACTGATTTCAACTAGGAGCGAGTTGCAACTATCAAGTTTCGTATTTAAATTTCGAAATATATATTTTTTTAAATAATAAATTTTAAGATTATTTTAGTATTTTCAAAACATTTATAATATGAATTATTTTAATTAAGAATATAATTCATGTAATGAAAGATGAACACAACCCTTTTAAGATCCAATATCAAACTGACTTATTTATTGAATTTTCATATGTACATATTTATTCCTACAGCTAACAGAATAATTGAATTTCAAATCCTTAACCACACGATACTTACTCTGAATAGAATTTATGAAGTCGCTAATGTCTTGAAGCCAATTTATAAATTAAGGCAATTCCACAACCCGATTGCCTCTTGGATCCCAGCCAATAACCCCCAAATCCTGTGAATAATGACACTCGATCCATCCGACTTTCGTCTCTCTTACACTAAGACCCCCCCTACTTGAACAACCCCAATGTAATCGATACCTCGAAAACTGTCAGATGTATCAGATTCGATGGTGGGGCAGATAATTCATTTATCCAAATGTCTCTCATTATTGCCATTTCAAGAATTATTATCCTTTAACACGGCCCATATATTTATATGGGACTTAGAAGAGGATAGGGAGGTTGTGAGGGGTTTGTACCACAGGAATGGTTAGATTTATTTAAATTAGTGTTGATGGTTGTTAGATGGGCACCTTCAATGAATCGACTGATAGTCCTGGTGGTCACTTAACCCTTTTTTGGTTTTGGTTTCGAATTTCTATTACAGAAAAGCATTTTTTATTGTTGTATGTTCTATCCTTAATTATAATTGTCTGTGTGGTAGGTCCGTATTTTATCCACCATCTGAAGTCATTCTAACTTCAATCGCTGGATTTTAAATCTTTGTGACACACGATTTTGACAAGAAACATAGCCTAAATTTTGCAACATATAAATTGCAAGCGCATATTATAACGCGTTTTAACTTTTGTCATTTTGGTTTTCACTAATTCATCACTCCATATTTTTATTCTGGCATTTTTAAATTAGGCATTGTGTATTACTAATTGCCAAGTTTTGATAATTAATTAAATGATCGAAGGCAATAAGACCGATGTTGCATTACGTAATGTTCAAAGTGTTACAACCTTTTTTTTTGTCCTTGTGTCTTCAGTTTTTCCAGAAATGCACACACATATACTTTTTAATTTGATGAAAATGCTTAATTTAGATTTTGTTTATTATTATTTTAAGTATTATTGGGATATTTTTTTAAAGGCTATCTCTATTAAAATTTTAAAAATGTTTTTTTTCTCCAAATGCCACACTTATTGGAAATATAAATAAACAATTTTGCAGTGACAACCACTTTACAATTTTAATGTTTCCATTGCCGTGCAGATACTACATTTTATAAACAACTAAGATTTTGAAATTTGAAAAATCTGCCAAAATCGTTTTTATTATTTATTTTTATTTAATTAGAGCATTATAAAATATGTCTATGGCGTGTAGTTTTAATTAACAACGCACAAAGAAACGCAATTAACATCTCAAAAAGAAACGTATAGTTTTTCTACAATTCAAAACCAGCAATGTTTTTTTTCCCAAAAGCCATACTTATTGGAAATATAAATAAACACTTTTGCAGTGACAACCACTTTATAATTTTAATGTTACCATTGCCGTGTAGAGAGTACATTTTATAAACAGCCCAGATTTTAAAATTTGAAAAATCTGCAAAAATCGTTTTTATTAGGTATTTTCATATAATTGGAACATTATAATGTATGTCTATGGCGTGTAGTTTTAATTTACAACGTACAAAGGAACGCAATTAACATCGCAAAAAGAAAAAAAGTTTTTCTACATTCAAAACCAACATTCAAAATGAAGGATTTTAGTTTATAACATATCTATTTGACCGCAAGTTGATGGAGTAATATTTCAAGACATAAATTTTTAAAAAATGAATATCTCTCGTCGGGATACGAACCCTTGAACTATTATTTCGAAGTCCCACGCGCAACTGACTAAGTTACAAAAGCACGTTCTAAAATTTCTTTATCCAATATTTGTAAAATTCTTAAAATCATCTAAAAAACTCAACGGAATTTTACAAATCCGAACCACAAACTCCACACATCTTTCCGATTAATATGATTTATATATTGCTTTTCAGCCTTTTATACGAAGAAAAAGTAGGCGTTTTGTTATCCCCAGACAGACTCTTTATTTTTTATTATGGATAAGGGTGACTTATAATACAATAAATGTATCTCACTTCCCGAAGAAAGATTGTTGCACACACATTTTGAAGCAGTGACGATAAAAATCGAAGCATCTTTAAAATTTTCTTCAGAAAAATAATATACAGGAATGACAAGTTAAATCCTAATACTTCGCTGTTTCACGTCAACCCCAAAAATATTGGACGTGTTTTTGCTATTCTCATTCAGAGCACGAAATTCCAAAAGTGATTTCGCAGTACGAAAGCTTTCAATAAGAATAAATTATTACGTGGCAGTCATGAAAAGTTAGTGTAAAATAAGCTTTTTATAAAAATAAATGTGTTTATTTTTAAAGTGGACTTTCTATCTTTAAGCAGAGTGTTGGCTACTTTCTTCACCGTGGCTCATTATTTGGCGGTTTTAGTAAGAAATTATTTCTGCTAATTAAGGGGTGGAATGGGGACTTCAAAATCTCATGTAGACAGTGACATTCATCTTGTTGTGAAGTGCAAGTGCGCAATATTGTATTAATTTTATCATCTTTGGAATAATTTCGCCATTTTGGAGACATTTTTACATATTGAACTAAAATATATTGGCCATATTTTAGTTCATTTTACAACATTTTTATTCATTTGACATCAGTTTTATTCATTTGGCGATATGTTGGTGATATATTTATTCAATAAGTTTTAAAAAGTAAAATAACGTAAATGTATAAGATTTGAAAGATTTGAAAGTGTATTTTCTATAGAGTTTAGGGCTAAATCTGCCATATATAAGTTGATTTCGGTAAATTTGTGATAAAATATTTATCGTGAGCTTTAAAAAAATCCGAGTATTTGTGCAAAATATTTCGAACTTTGAAGAGTAGCAAAGTACTTTTTGAAAGCCCCGAAAATCCAATATTTTTTAATGTTCTGTAGCAATATATAATACGTACATTTTATCAGATAAGTCATTGATTGTCGATATAATTTATGTCAAGTATTAAAAAGCTATAAATTTATTTTGAAAGGGAATACTTTTTTATTTGTCCCAGTTAAAAAAAAAACTGTATATAAAACTACTTGGCAACAGTAATTCAATTTTTGTCCCGTTCTTTTAAACTTGAAAATAATTACTTATTTTAGAAGGAAAAGAGCACATTTTAAATTTGCCTGATTTAAATCTTTATTGCGCTTAAAAACACCTCATTATCACATTAAAAAAACATTGGATAATTTTTATAACCAAATATTAAATACAAAATTGTTATTGATATACTAACAACCAGAGGAGTTGTGGGGGCTAGATGAGAAGATGGAAATTTCTCGATAATCCATAAACTGTATATATCTATCTATCTATCTATATATCTCTATCTATCTATATATCTATCTATCTATCTATCTATCTATCTATATATATATATCAATATATATATCAATATATATATATCAATATATATATATATATATATATATATATATATATATATATATATATATATATATATATATATATATATATATATATATATATATATATATATATATATATATATATATATATATATATATATATATATATATATATATATATATATATATATAACTGCATCACGCTAATATAAACAAAACATTTGGCGTAATAAAATAACATATTGTGTTGGTTGAAGATAATATTAAAATTAGTATTTGTCGGTATTATCAAACAATTTCAAATGGTTTTTTTTCGGTTTTCCTTATATTTTTTTTAGGAAGAACTATGTGAATTCAATATTTTTTTAAAATTATTGTGATGAAGTAAAGCTATAGTCAAAACGTATAATATTTTGTATTACAAGTTAATATGTAACAAATATAATATATGAAAACATCTTTGCTCCTTAAAAACTGCCTAAATAAACTAACTCAGTATCGGCACTAAAATCTACTTAGTTGCTTTAAACGCGACTTCGACACAATGCCCGGTATAGTAAATTTACTCAGATCAGATCCATCTTTATTTCAAAATCAATTCCGTAATCTAAGATGAAACAGAAAACATTTTAATTGGAAAGTTTTGGTTATGGACAGAAAACAATTTAAAGTTTATTACTGAAAAAAAATATCGTAATTTTTAAATTTTTATTTAGAAATGCATTTAAATGATTCATTCGTACTTCGACCATTTGTTTTCGAAGTAGCAAAGGTTAGAATATCACCGTTTTATTTTCTATTAACAAATGGCAACTAACCTAAATGTAATACATTATTTTTGTTATAAAGTAATTTTTTTATGTGAAATATACGATTCCTTAAGTTTTAAGTTTATTGACATTTTAGGTGTGATAGGCTCATATTTACTTGAAGTTCAAGAAGTATTTAGACGGTTTAACAAAAGACTAAAGCATAATTAAGAAGCAGATTTTACTTGCACCATCAGCACGTACCTCACAAAAGTTATTCTTTGTTCATGCATTAGCTGATAAGGCAAAATCCGAAACGTTTAATAGTTTAATTCATTAATTTATCCGCTTGCAAGTAAAAGTGTATTTTATAAGTTCCAAAATTTACAAAGCATCATCCCTGAATAATAGCACTATAATGACCATCATTGTTTACATTTACTAGATCATTAACTTCCATGCATTATAGGATTAAAATGAGGCATTCTTAAACAAATAAGCCATTTAATATGTGTCCTCATTAATAGGCACTTATCAGGAACGTTTGGTTAATCCCTTCTCAACTGTTTGTATAAGTTCCTTCATATTACAAAAGGATATCTATTTAATGCACCATAAAAGTGTCTTAGTACGTTGCTTTACATTTTTTAATAGACAGACAAGGTGCAACGGAGGGTTTTAAATAAGGCCAGAAATAAGAATAAAGCAGCAAAAGCATTGATATATTAAAATAAAAAAAAAATAGTAATAAAATTAATTATTCAAAAATTTGTTCAACAAAGAGTACTTAACTCCTTTCACTCCGCTGTCGCTTCTGCGGAAACATTGTAGGAAAATCTTATAAACTAATAATAGCAATATGAGCCATTGTCGCTGCTACGGTGACATCTAGAAACAAATTTGTAAACTCCTCGAGTAGCTGGTAGCTCATATTTAAAACGATTCACAGTGTTTAAAGGACATAGTAAAAATTGCTCGTAGTATAAAGGATGCAAAGAGTATTGAAGCTGTAGTTATCAATACTATTTCCTTTTTTCGAAAGTATTTTAGTAGTACAATACACGGTAAAATATGTGCTAAAAAATTAGTACATG
The DNA here is from genome assembly GCA_963932185.1 of Troglohyphantes excavatus. Taxonomy (NCBI): domain Eukaryota; kingdom Metazoa; phylum Arthropoda; class Arachnida; order Araneae; family Linyphiidae; genus Troglohyphantes; species Troglohyphantes excavatus. The sequence goes on from OZ010671.1 coordinate 52,444,611, forward strand.
ACCGTACTCGTTTTTCTTTGAGTACAATTGCATCGTAAATGAGCGATGTCGTACTCAAATTTAAATAATCGCACTTTCTCAAAAATGAGCAGTGTCATTTAATACTGCTAATCCCAGCTTCTGTTTAAAGAATCTTAACAAAGAATCCCAGCTTCTGTTTAAAGAATCTTAACAAAGAATCCCAGCTTCTGTTTAAAGAATCTTAACAAAGAATCCCAGCTTCTGTTTAAAGAATCTTAACAAAGAATCCCTGCTTCTGTTTAAAGAATCTTAACAAAGAATCCCAGCTTCTGTTTAAAGAATCTTAACAAAGAATCCCAGCTTCTGTTTAAAGAATCTTAACAAAGAATCCCAGCTTCTGTTTAAAGAATCTTAACAAAGAATCCCAGCTTCTGTTTAAAGAATCTTAACAAAGAATCCCAGCTTCTGTTTAAAGAATCTTAACAAAGAATCCCAGCTTCTGTTTAAAGAATCTTAACAAAGAATCCGAGCTTCTGTTTAAAGAATCTTAACAAAGAATCCCAGCTTTTGTTTAAAGAATCTTAACAAAGAATCCCAGCTTCTGTTTAAAGAATCTTAACAAAGAATCCCAGCTTCTGTTTAAAGAATCTTAACAAAGAATCCCAGCTTCTGTTTAAAGAATCTTAACAAAGAATCCCAGCTTCTGTTTAAAGAATCTTAACAAAGAATCCCAGCTACTGTTTAAAGAATCTTAACAAAGAATCCCAGCTTCTGTTTAAAGAATCTTAACAAAGAATCCCAGCTTCTGTTTAAAGAATCTTAACAAAGAATCCCAGCTTCTGTTTAAAGAATCTTAACAAAGAATCCCAGCTTCTGTTTAAAGAATCTTAACAAAGAATCCCAGCTTCTGTTTAAAGAATCTTAACAAAGAATCCCAGCTTCTGTTTAAAGAATCTTAACAAAGAATCCCAGCTTCTGTTTAAAGAATCTTAACAAAGAATCCCAGCTTCTGTTTAAAGAATCTTAACAAAGAATCCCAGCTACTGTTTAAAGAATCTTAACAAAGAATCCCAGCTTCTGTTTAAAGAATCTTAACAAAGAATCCCAGCTTCTGTTTAAAGAATCTTAACAAAGAATCCCAGCTTCTGTTTAAAGAATCTTAACAAAGAATCCCAGCTTCTGTTTAAAGAATCTTAACAAAGAATCCCAGCTTCTGTTTAAAGAATCTTAACAAAGCAATCTGGCGGACTTAAAATATTTTTTTAAAAAGAACGTTTTCCACATCATTTGATGTCGATTGCTTAAGTGAAAAGTGAGTTATTACGACTCAATTATCTTACTTCCCACTTTTTTGCCATGCCTTTTTAACATTACTTCGGTTTATAACTTATTCACGTCGCCCTGGTAGTACAACGCAAAAGGTCCTGGACTTCGGTACGAAGGACATCAGGTAGACGGATTGGGTTCGATTTCCGGTAAATGCTGGCTGTAATTGTTGAGATTTATTGAAAATGATTCATGAAGAAAAGGAACTGCTCTTTTTATTCATTTTTACTCATTTTTGTGTAAATGTCTTTTTCAAAAATTAAACTTATGTATTCGGAGCTATGATAAGAATCGAATGTAATAAAAAAATTAGTACATTTGAATTATTTGTAAGTATTTATTTAAACAATGTAATATTTCTTAAACATATAATAAATAAAATAAGGTAATCCTTAATCCACTGGAACAAGTTAACTGCAGCCCGTTAACTTTTACTAAGTACTTACGTTACATTTTTCCATGTTGACTCATTTTCTTTTCGCATTATTCGTCAATTTTTCGTTTACTCATTCTTTTTCGTTTTCATATTCATATTTTTTGCACCAATAAGCTACCGCCTTGCCTATTTCCTTAAAGACTGGAGCTTATTTCTAATCTCTTAGTCCCGAGACTTTGACAAAGGATTAAGATGCACGCATACTAATTCCCTATTTCGAAAAGAGTCTTGGGACTTAGTAGTGGTGATTAGAAACGCACTTTGCCTCATGGCTTTTGTCTTTTTTTTCGTTTTAAAACGTTGATTGCACGTTTGGTTGTTTATGGTTTTATAACTTTTATCTTAACTTAAATAAAAGTTGTATGATCAAGTCTACTGAAATTCTTAATATTGAAGTTAGAATCTTGAAATTTGGTAGATTGTGGGATTATAGATTGTAGAGAGCGACTTTTGAAAAATTAAAAATGTAGTTATTTATTTATTTATTATTATTTTGCGTCTGGAATCCAATTTTTTTTAAAAAAAAATTCTAGTTTAATTGTATTAACCTTTTGGGTACATTTGACGAGTGAGACTCGTCATCTGCTTACTTGGGCGAAGTTACGGTGGACGAGTATGACTCGTCATCTGAATTTACGAAGCAGGCGTTGATGTTTACATATTAATCCATATAGCGACAAATTATATCCGTCCCATGGGCATAAAAATCTTCAAATAATTCAGTACTCAAAGGGTTAAACTTAATTTTAAATCTATTAGCATCTACTTAGAAAAATACTACTACTTTGTATGCATCTGGAACAAATTGTAAACTTTAAATATAATCTTTATATATATTTCTCTTACGCGGTGATTGAAAAACGCTGTTTTTCTGTACGCTGAGTGGCAACAGTTAGTTTGTTTACGAAATTCTGTTGTGCCCGTATTTTTATTTTGCCATTATGTAAGCCATTTTAACGATTAGCCCCTTCAATTCATTAGAAAATAATTATTTTGTTGATGTCAGCTTAAATTAGGAAGAATATAAACCCCATTACATTAAAAATAGAAGTTTTGAAAAAAGCTTTTGAGTTTTCAAATGAGCGGAACATTGACGTGGCGCCATCTGTTGGCAATTTTGGAAATTAGATTTCTATCACCTTCATTTTTATGACGTATTAACTTAGTTACGTACACACTTCGGGTAGGCAAGAGTAAGGTAAGCTTAACGTCAATTATGCCAAAACAAACTACCAATAACGTTAAAAATTAAACTAAAACGCAGGAAAGCTGTGAAAATAACGTGGAAAATAATAAATAACGGTAGAAATAAAATAATAAATAATGACTTGCTAGTGGTTCTATTGTTTTCATTTGTAGTTTAAAAGAAATTAAATGATTTTATATTGATTTACATGGCGAAAAAATATATTGATGCCAAGATGAATTATAATTTAAATTTAATTTAAATTATAATTCATCTTATTAGTTTCAACGTTTAAAGGTTTTGGTAATATAATTAAAAAAAGTATTGTTACTAGGACACATTGTTATTGTGTCCTACCTTTTAGCGAGCGAAGCGAGAAATGGTTTGCGGAGCAAACTTATGAGGATTGCGTAGCAATCCTCTAGGGGTTGGCGGAGTGTTAGCGGAGCAGGGGGCGGAGCCTCCTAGTCAGAAATATTCCATTAAAAGTTTTAAATATCAGATTATTTGAAGATTAATTTGTTTAATTTAAGTACTTATCTCATTAACATATAAGTAATCATTAATTTATAAATATTTCTATGAAAAATCTAAATAAAGTAACGTAGAAACAACAATACATTCCAAAGTAATTTGTAATAAAATTTATGAAACACACAGATGCATAATTCCACTCATTATTCTCTATTAGAGATAATCCATATCCCTTAACCTTTAGTTCACTTCACTTCACTCTCTACTCTTCTTCACTTCATATCAACTCGGACAAAAGGAGTGGCACATTTATTAATTATAAATCGCGTGCAAGGCCTCAAAACACATGTAACATTCCAAGTTAATTAATTTACGACAAACATAAACATTTTTCGTCTGTAAATTCCTGTGTGTTTCAAACAGAGTTCTAATAAAAATGGCGGCAATTGTGACTTTCAAAAGAAGCATACAAATAATTAACTGATTGCTTCATGTGTATGATGTTTCTATCCAAAATTGCTTTTTGATCAGCAAAATGGCATTGTCTCTAATTTAATCAACAGATCGGGTAAATTAGGTAATATTGATTAAATTGTGATGAAAATAGAAAACATTAGTCTACTTTTCTCGTTTAATTATAACAGAACATCATGGAATTCATTGAAGGATATATATATATATATATATATATATATATATATATATATATATATATATATATATATATATATATATATATATATATATATATATATATATATATATATATATATATATATATATATATATATATATATATATATATATATATATATATATATATATATATATATATATATATATATATATATATATATATATATAGATATATATATAGATATATATATATATATATAGATATATATATATATATATATATATATATATATATATATATATATATATATATATATATATAGATATATATATAGATATATACTTATTTTATGAATAAATGTTATTTCTGTGCGAAAATGAAGCTCCTCAATGTAAATTCTGTTCACTGTTTATTGAAAAATATTAAAACTAATTTTTTGATAATAATAACAAGGATTATAAACAAGGATTTTAATGTAAAAAACTTAGGATATGATTGTGTCAAAGCACGACTAGAAGGTTTTACGTGAAACTTCAACTCAGTAGTATACCAAAATAGGGATTGCCAGCACAAACCTCGCCAACAGAAAGAAAATAAATCAGCTATACAATCTCACGATGTGTTGTTCCTACCAGGGAATCTATTTATCACGGAGTTATAATGCCGGAATAGATTACAGTTGAAACGTCACATGATGTTTCTATCCAACACATAATGTAAACTGATTTTAAAGGTGTCTGACGTTAATTCTTATACGTATATGAATTTTTTCCAAATCATGTAAATTAAAAAAATATTACCTAAATATATATATATATATATATATATATATATATATATATATATATATATATATATATATATATATATATATATATATATATATATATATATATATATATATAATTTTTTTAAAAAAGCATGACTAATTGACGGAATTGGGATTTAAGAAAAAAATAAATAGTCTCATTAGATTGCAAATTTAAGTATTTCTACTTATTTTTAGGTAATTCTTTATTTAAATGTTTTCAACTTATATTGAATATATCCTCTCTGACGGAACGAAACGATTTGAGTTGTCCACGGATTTCCAGTTTTTCTAGAAATACACATACACTTTAAATTCATAAAAATATTCCAATTTGAAATATTTAGCAAATCTAAAGCATTGGGTTGTTTCTTAGATGCTATATCTATTAAAATATTAAAAATAATATATATATGTACACAAACATATGATATATATACATTGGAAATAAGAAAGTAACAATATTTCAGCCGCTTTTTTTTCTAACCGTTCAGATGGTTAAACGTTTCATCGTTGAATGGAAATGAATTTATATTAAACATTTTAAATAACAATTTGCTAACGGTTTTATATGTTAGTCTGTACAAATTGTTTTCCATGTTATTATGTTATAATAATAAAAGTTCAAAATTTTTTTAAAATCTTCTTATAAGACTTTAGGACGTTTTGAATACAAAGCTTAACTTCAGTTTTCCAACTGCACGGTTCGGAAATGTATAGTCAACTGTGGTGTTAGGAAAGGCAAGGTTAAGCAAGTATGATTTTTATAATCAGAATTCTTCCGAAAATCAAATTATAGATACAATGTTTCGTTTCTAAATCAATTCATTTACCAGCAAACATTTTAATATCCTAAAACAAAAATCACATATCTATATTTCATATAGGATAATTCAAAGTAAAAACCATTTTTACAATAAATCTATTGTCAATTTAAACTTCAGTGGTGGTCAAATCAACTCTTAATTATGCTTAAACCTGTTTATCAAATATAAATTGATTTACAGAAATTGTTTCCATAATGGTTTCTGCACACAAGGATAGATGTGGCTTTCAAAATTGCATTTCTTTAGGGTTCAACTTTAAAAAAAATAACAGTGCATAAAAGAAAAGTGTCTGTATACATTGTAAAGGAATTACGCTACTTCGGGTAGTTTATAATTTATGGGAGGTCGAGATACGCTCCAATTTCAAAGCATCGTGATGAATGGATTCCGGGCGCCTATAAATGCCAGAACTTTTGTAAGGAGCGGAAATAAAAATTATTTTACGGCAGGTTTCTTGGAAACTTGATACAACTTAAGGAATATGGGTGAAAGAAGAAACAGATTCTAGGAAATTTATTGTAAGAACTGAATTTTATTTTAGAAATAAGGAGTTATTAATCAGAATTTTATATTTTTTTATAACTTTAATGTTTCATATAAATTCCATATTGTGTGTGTTTGACTTTAACAAAATAATTTATTTCTCTGAATTTGTCGTTTATATACAATTTTTTTCCGATCCTTGTGTAATTTATAAGGGGTTGAATCTTTTTTGTATAAATACGACCAATAATTGAATCGTTTGTATCAGAAATATGTTAAATGACATTTTTTAATATTTTTTTTTACGGAATCAGAATAGAAATGCTTATTTCTTATGAGCATCATATGGAGAACATATAATTTTGTGCACAGTCAACTAACCTTCCGATTTATGGGTTAATTTTTTGTACAGTAAATATTGCATTGAGTGCAAAAATCTGACAAGTTACATTATATAGCATACTGCGGACATATATCGCGAACGCAAAATTGAATCGTCTGTTGCCGGGTTTCTGAAATAAGTATTAAAAAAATTACGGAATTAAATCTCATATGAAAAACATATTTTTTTGCACAATCAAGTCAACTGCCATTCTGTAAACTGGAAAATTTACCTACAAAAATGACATAGTTTATAGTAAAAGCGTATGCAATTGCAGATACCCATTAATTGTAATTTTTTTTAAAGTAAGCAACAAATATTATTTAATTACAGGAAACATACACATCGAAATGTTACTAATACGCAACTAAGAATATAAATATTAGAAAAATAATAATATATTTTTTTATTAATAACATTAATAAAACATATAGCATTTATTATCTGAACTAGCAATGTGGCCCTTCGTTGCTTGTGGTCAATTTGTGACGTAAGAGCTGTGCGACTTTTTTAGTTAGCGTAGCCAGTTGAATATCGCTCTCTATACCCTGTCTAAATTTATTTAATTACCTTGAGTAGTTATGGAGATAACTTAACCTATTATTTTTTTAATTTTTATATTCACGATTTTACATGCTATCGCGTATAAACTGATGTTTTTGTAAAATATATATATTTTGCAATATAAAAATCCCTAAAAAATAATAATTAAAAACGCGTTTTCTAATATTAACCTGTAATATGATGTCGTTTAACATATAGCATTTTCCAGAAAATTAAAATAAAACACTTGGAGATGTTGTTTGAATGCCAAATGTCGTTGATAGCTTATATATTACTAGCAATATGGCCCGGCGTTGCTCGTGGTCACTTTGCGCAGTAAGAGCGGCGCGATTTTGTCTTCGCATATCACTCTGCGCACTGTGAAAAATAAACTTTATCGAAATCCAGATTTATTAAATTACTTTGAGTTGTTTTTGAGATACCTAAATCTATTTTTATGTTCATGATTTTACATGCTATTGCGGCTACTATTTAAACTGGTGTGTTTGTAAAATGTTTATTTTTGTGAAATAAAAATTCCTAAATTTTTTTAAAAGTTGCATATTTTTTGTATAAAAATTAACCCTTTAGTAACAATAAACCCATGTAGTAAACTTCACATTCATTAGTTTTAATATTGGCGACGCAATAATATTTCAAAGAAAAATATTGCATTCTTCCAAATCGAAATAATTTATCGGATTTGGTGGAAGTTTTTTTTGTGCCAATTGGCGACCGGAGTTTATATATCCGTCTTGCAACATAATTTTGCATGGGTCAATATTTAAGAACAATATTTCTTATAAAAATTAATTATCAAATATTCAATTTTGAATTTAATAATATGTTTTTCCGGTGAAAATTTAAAAATGAGCTACATGGAGGTATAATTATAGAAAACCTTAAGTTAAACTTTTAGTGTGGCTCATTTCAACACCATAGTAATATTCCACTCCGTAACAAATAGCACTATTGTCATAAAGTTAAATTATTCGAAACATGAATACACATGGCGTCAGTCGAAAGAGCTGGTTTATATTACTCCTTCGGTTGGCAAGGTTTTTGTTAACGACCGATTTCTATAATATGCAGCTCAATAAATGTATGTTTCAAAGAAAATTCGTAATCGTAGATGACAGCCAGTATTGTCCACAAATAATTTTGGTTGCCAAGGTGGTATTTAACAATACTATTATGAAGGAAAGTTCTATAATGCAAATTCCCAATAGGACTATTGTATGGGAACATAGAAAAAGTTGTATAACTTTTGAAAGGTTGAAGATATACACATGAAATCAAGTGCAGCTGTTAAGTTAGAAGATTATTTATAAAATGACATAAGTTTCATAAAAATCCGTTTAATAGTTTTTGAGGTAAATCCACCCAAACAAACAGACAAAAAATTTTTAAACACACACTCCATTCTTATATATATGTATTGATTGGTAATCAAGTTGGCATGAGATGATATGTTGTTAAAACTCATTGGTTAGTGGTGGAACCTCAAAAAATATCGTAAAATAAGCAATAATATATTCTCCGTATTTATTATATTTTGATAATATAAATAAAACTTTTTGCACTATTTCACTGTTTTGTTATTGTTTTATCATATGTTGACATTAATTTTAACATTTTGTCACTAATTTTACCAATTGTAGTTAATTTTGTTATTTGGACACTAATTTCGACATTGTGATGATATTTTTAAATATTGGAGCACATTTTAGCTCATTTGGCAAATTTTTTATTCATTAGGAGACATTTTTTATTCATTTGGCGATAGTTTTAATTCATTTGGCAACATTTGGCGACATTTTTAATTTATTTGGCAACATTTGGAGACATTTACTCATCAGCCAATCAAAATGAATCGTTTATCCCAGTATTGTCGAAAAATAGTTTTGCTCGCCAAGGTGAATTTTAACAATAATGTTATAAAGGTAAGATCGAGATGTAAATTGCCCATTGGAGTAATGTTAGAGAAAATGGAAAACAGTTCTATAACTTTTGAACGGTTGCAGATATCCACATGAAACAAAGTGCAGATTTTAAACTAAGAAAATATTGTTCAATGGATAGGGTAAGTTTCATAAAAATCCGTACAGAGTAGTTTATGAGTCAAATCCGGACAAACAGACAGACAGACAAAAATAATTAATGGGATTTCTAAATCAGTGTACCCTAATTCGTGAAGAAAACTCAAAATGAGGGGTTTTATTCGATTCCACAGACAGACACTCCATTCTTATATATAAGTATTGTTTACATGCATAACTGGTTTATGATATTTTTTTGGTTGCTACTAGAAAGTGATGGTCCAGCTATGTCTAACGTTCAACTTGGTAGTCCGCGGCCACCTAAAGGTTGGAAACTAGTGTTTTATTACATAACTAGCAATATGGCCCGGCGTTGCTCGTGGTCACTTTGCACAGTAAGAGCTGCGCGATTTTGTCTTCTCAGTGTAGCCATCGCATATCACTCTCTGTGCACTGTGAAAAATAAACCTTATCAAAATCCAGATTTACTCTGAATATTACCCAGAATTACTTAGAGTATATTTTGGGATACCTAAATCTATTTTTATGTTCACGACTTTACATGCTATTGCGACTACTATTTAAACTGATGTTTTTGTAAAATGTTTCTTTTCGTGAAATAAAAATTCCTAAATTTTTTTTAAATTGCATATTTTTTGTATAAAAATTAACCATTTAGTAACAATAAACCCTTGTAGAAAAATTTCACATTCATTAGTATTATTATTGGCGACGCAATAATATATCAAAGAAAAAATATTGAATTGTTCCAAATCGAAACAATTTATCGTATTTGGTGAAGTTTTTTTTTTTTTTTTTTTGTGCCAATTAGTGACCGGAGTCTATATATCCGTCTTTCAACATAATTTCATATGGGTCAATATTTACGGACAATATTTCTTATAAAAATTAATAACCAAATATTCATTTTTGAAATAAGTATTGACTACCAATACATACTGTAAACATAGAGAAAACCTCAATATTGTGCAAATAATCAAAAGATTTTTTAGACCATTTACTAACTCCCTGTGTAAAAGGGAAATAAAACTTTGCAAGTCATCATTAAAATAAACTAATAAAGAAAACGCCATCACACTCCTAGGAAAAACCTCTAAACAATTCTCCATCCCCCAAAAAAGATAAATCAATACAACTTCGTAGAAATTTGTTCCGACTACCCATTTCCCCATAAAAAAATATCCCGAAACAATCTCGCCAAAGAAAATCATTTACCAAAGATTCAAGAAACTGGAAGATCCAAACAAGATCTCCAATAAAAAGTCGCTGCAGATCATATCACGCCGTTATTGTTCTCTGCTTCTTGTTTCGAGCGAGAAAAGTGATATTTTATTTAACTTGTATTGGTTTCCATTACCGATAAATCTCCAGATATAAATCATAAGTTGACTTCGGGAAAATTATATGATACAAAGTTTTAATACGTGCTTTGGTATTTTTTTTTTTTGATTTTGTGGATTATTTATTTTTTGCGTTTCTCTACATATCGAGCTATCTTTTTTGTTTTGCTTACAAGAAGATACGTTGTTATTTTAGGGCATATTAGAAGTTCTTTTGATGTGTCAAAATCGCCAATAGCAGTTGTAGAGACGTGTTTTTAGTTGTGTGAATTTGACGAGCTAAATATGCGCCAAATGAATTAGTAACCCTAGGTTTGGTTAACTAACGTTCCAATAGAGCTGCACATTGCGCTATTGGCGACAGTTAGGGGCCTATCTCGAAGGAAAGACACGAGAACGATGCTTCGTATTTTTGAACCATGGTCAGATGACGAGCACAACACCTGAGCAGGCACCCGACGCAACCTTAATAGGCGTCAGGGCATTAGACGCCGATCAAATTTATCGCGCTCCAGTCCCGTATACTTGCCGATATAATTTGATGGATGTTCTAGTAAACTTTCTAGTATTTTTGTATCGAAGCTGGCAATCTTCCGATCGTAAGATCTAGTAACCCTAGTATATTTTCTTCTGGTGCAATGTGTAAATTCAATTTTATCTAAAAAACTGGTTGAAATACTAAAATTTCAATAGCTTTCCTCTAATAAAATTTTTTACCAATAAGAAAAATTTGCTAATGGCACTGTGTAACTCTCCATGATGCTCATAAACAACTGATGCCTTCCTGGAACAATCGTTTTCTGTATGTCATCTTCTTTTGAACAGTCGTTTTTGGCACCAGGTAATGGCACGCTGCTTTTCAAAAACAGCTGATACCGCCAAGGAAAACTCGTTTGACGCTCCTCATTCCTTCTGTGCAGTCGGTTTTATCACCTCAATCCCCTTTCGGACATTCGATTATAGAATCTCATTTCATCACAACATTTTTTTTTTAAACTGGAATTCAACCTAAATTAAATTCTGCAGATAATAAAAAAAAACAGCATGCTTCATACTCTGCAAAAAAATAAAAAGTTCACCTATTTTTTTTCTAATTTAATATATACGATAAAACATTGAATGCATTTTAGTTTTTGTATTGAAGCAAATTGTAGGGGTGCCAACTTTGGACAGGAATCTATTTGGCTACAATACAATAGCGAGAAAGAACGGTTAACGTTTACAGCGATTTTGATGTATATTGTTTTTTTAAAAAAAAGGGAGAAAAAAAATTGCGGCGGTTTTGACATATCCGATTATGCAGGGTATTTAAGGAATTAGAGTCGCACTAGAACTACTCAATAAAATATTGGTGTTAATTCGAGTACTTTCGGAAGGGTTAACTATTAATTATTTCCCTCTATTTATTACTAACTCTCCTTTTCTATTGTAATTAAAAACTACAGTAGCTTTTGCGAAAACCAAACGTATTTCTGCCTCCATATTTATATTCGCATCTCATGAAACAACTATCGAATCATTGTGGAATTCACTGAGTTTGTTTAAAAATGTTTAAAAATTAAAAAAAAAAATATTTGTGTTGATTGAACACTTATATGAGAAGCTGTTCTATGTTAAATTTGAACATTGGCGTTGGTGGAGATAAAAATATAATAACAAATACTTTTTAAATATTTAAATTCGAATAATGTCCATAATTATCTATTTAAATCTTTTTTTATATTGTTAAATATTATGGGAATGGAACTAGTCGGGTTAACTATTAATTATTTTCCTCTATTTATTACTAGCTCTCATTTTCTATTGTAATTAAAAACTACAGTAGATATTGCAAAAGCCAACCGCATTTCTGCATCCATATTTATATTCGCGTCTCATGAAACAACTATCGAATCATTGGGGAATTCACTAAGTTTGTTAAAAAATGTTTAGAAAAAAAAAATATTTGTGTTGATAGAACACTTATATGAGAATCTGTTCTATGTTAAATTTGAACATTGCAAACATTGGCGTTGGTAGAGATAAAAATATAAAAAACAAATACCTTCTTTTTAAATATTTAAATTCGAATAATGTTCATAATTATTTATTTATTACTTTTTATTACACATTAAAATTGAACTTCTCAGAAAACCAGAAAGATTAAGCAGTTGAAAATGCAACAAGAAAGTAAAAATCTAGTTTTGACAAATGTATCTCCTTTTGGCAGCCCATAAATAAAGTTGCATCTCTTCTCCATATTTTTAACCTCCCCCCCCCCCCCCTCTGTGGCACATGTCACTTTGATCTGCCATAGGCGTAGGAAAAGGGGATGGGGGTTTCAAAGTTTCCTACGAAAAATTGTTAATATCTTAAAAAATTTATGTAAATTGCACAGTAATTAACAAGCGTTTAATAATTAACAATTTATAAATAACAACTACTCGCTAATTATTAATGACTAATTACTAGTCACCATAACCGCTAATTTTCTTTTCTTTTTTTATATTGTTAAAAGTATTCTGGAAATGGAACTAGTCGAACCCCCCCCCCCCCCCCTTCTTCCATGATTTTTTAATTGCTACGAAACTGTCTTCTACCAACAATATCAAACTAACACGTAATATATTATATGTACATATACTGGCAGTTCAGAAACATAGCACCAATATACTAAGTTATAGATGACAGTTGAAATCTTATTTTACAACTTTATTTTTCTACTGCAACTATATAGATTGAAACCGGAAGCTAAATGGTTTATTTTCCTGACATATTTTGGTGTGTTGTTTCTGATGATTTGCAACGTTTGTTAGGTGATGTGTTACAAAGTGTCACATCCCCCTTTTACAAAGTGCCACAGCTTTATGAATCCCCTCCCCCAAGAATAAAATCATTTGTGGACGACAACTTTCACAAAAATAATGTGAATCCGAAATCGTCACGTGATATAATGAAGCATATTACTTGGTGATTTTATTTGTATATTTTTTTTTTGTAGATTCAGATTATTATTTAAAAAAATGCCTTAATAGTAATGATTTTTTAAAGTGAAATTCCAGTTTTTACTTATTTTTTTACCCAATTTTTAGGAAGTAAAATTTAAATTATTTTCTAAAATATTTGGGCTCAAACAAGCCTAATAGAAAACCATGTCAATATTAAAGAGTTCAAATTGTATTTAAATTGACGATTTTCTTGGAAGGGTTCAGCAAGAAACAAATCGACTGGAAAAGGGAAACTTATTTTTTTCGGTACTTTAATTCAATGTTAAATGATTTTGTGCTGCCATCTAGGTGTAATACTTGAAATTAATTATAGGTATCCGTATCAATAAAAAAAAACGATATATTAAATTTTATTTGATATATTTATATCTATAAATTACTCTTATTTATTCTATATAAAATAATCAACAATTTGACGAAGAAGAAAAACATAAAACACACATATTACTTAAATAATACCATTAAAATATTCTTATTTTGAATAATCAAAGAAGTAAAATATAAAATATTGCACTAAACATGAAATTTAAAAAAAAATCAGTAAAATAAATTATTTACGAAATTATTTCAATAGTAATAATTAAAAACAAATCAATATTTTTTTATAAAATTAAAAATATATATTTATTATTTTAATTAATTATTCAATAAAAAATGAAATATTATATGATAAATGTTTTTACTTTTTCAATAGAACTATATATCAAACGAACCGATCACAGTTCAACTTTCAAACCTTTCACCTTTCTCTACGAATATGAAAGTTTTTCGATAGTTCCATACAAGTTAGTAGAACACTTTTGAGAAGTTTCTGAACAAACCCGTCTGATCTTATTGATCAAAAAGCTTTTGTAAAATCTGAGAGGGAATCCTCAAAAGTTAGTACTTTTCCAATTGTCTGGGTATAAATTACTTGTATTGGAAAAAAAAATTTGACTGTATTATATGGTGAAGGCACATTTCGGATAACATTCATCTATTGATTTTATTTATTTCCATGAAATAATGTAGGAAAGTTATTTAAATAAATTATTAGTATACAAATGTTTGTAATGTCTTTCCAGAATTCAAATGTTTAGATAAGTGATGGCTACCACGACACCATGCCTGTTTACTGAGTGTAGTTATCGTAATCATATTATGTAATTGATTTACTTTATATATATTTAAAACGTGTAGCCGTTTTTGTAAAGTATTGAGAGTTTTAAATTTATTAAAAATTCCTTTTCCTTTTGCGATACTTCCATTATTAAATTAGGATGATTAAATGTATTTACGCTTAGTAGTCCAAGGTTAATTGTTATCCCTTATTAGGCAAAAATGACTTCTTAACTGTTTTTCAAAATAAACAAGAACAAGATGTTCTTGAGTTCATAAATCGTCGCTGTTTTATTAGATCAACCCCTGTCTAACTAAACCACTGAAGATAAAACAATGTAGATACTGGAGTGATGAAAATGAGTGCGCGACCACTTTACACCTCTTTGAGCCAAGGTAGAAAAAATAATATATTTGCATAAGTTTGCGTAGATTTGAAAACATGGATTTTAAAAATACATTAAATGTTACACTTGTATCCATACTTTTCCCTATACACACTTTTCTTATTTACAAGAAAAATAAAAAATAAATATTAATTAATTAATCAAATACTCAAGACTGACGAAACACGACTAACTTTGCAATAACAAAGGTATAATTTGTTCGCAAACTTCTCTTACGAATAGTATGCATTCGCGCGGGTCGGTGCCACTCAATGAGATGCCTCATTCCAGTACTAATAGTATAAAAGGTCAATTATTTTAGCTCAGTGAACTAAACAAAATATTGATTGTTTTTGTCATTTAGTAACGGGAATAAAAATACCTGAAATAGAAGTAACGTTTTATAAAAAAAAACGTACATATCAAAGACGAATTAATATTACAAATGGTAAAATTAGATTATAACTTTTATGTTATATATAAACAAAGTCGTACGACAATTAGATGTAGGAAAGTTACTACACTTAAGAACATTTTTAACTGAATACAAATATAAATACACATATTTCTGAACAAATTATAAGAAACAAATATTTCTAAACAAATCGCAAAAATAAATATTTCTGAAATTGAATCGCTAAAATTAACATAAAATAAAAATAACTTTTCAAAAGTACAATTACATATTTTTAAATTTCAACAATATACAATTGGTTTTTATAAAAGTTTGATTTCAGAGAGAGTTAGAGTATTTAAATATGTTTAAGTCCTTGTATAAAATTTGCATTAAAATCAGACAGAACTTCTTATAGGTTCTATCAGTCATATAACATTTAATATTGCAACTTGTTTAACCCTTTCCATTCTCCGATCACAGTTCTTTTGGTTCCATGTTCTTTAACATAAACTAGAACATCATGACCTTTTGTTTAAAACATATACGTCTATTTTTAAGCTTGTTCTCTTCCAGAACTGAAAGAGATTAGCATTTGTTCCCTCTATTAGCTTAAAAAGTTCCGGGTAGAAGAACAGAAAGAAGAATATATCTTCTGCATAAGGAATGCAAATGTATACAAAAACAACCCTTAGCATTCTGCTGGTTTCTCTCCGGTTGCAACATAACGACCCGTTCTTTTGGTTCTTTGTTCTTTAACATAAACTAGAACATCATGATCTTTTGTTTAAAACATATACGTCTATTTTTCAACTTGTTCTCTTCCAGTACTAAAAGAGATTAGCATTTATTCCCTCTATTAGCTTAAAAAGTTCTAGAAAGAAGAACAGAAAGAAGATTATCTCTTTTGCAGAAAGAACACAAACGTATAAAAAAAATTATTTTGCATTCCGCTGGTTCCTCTCCAGTCGCAACATCGGAAACTTCCAGTTGGGGCTATTGGCAACCTTTTTCCTGAGCGATAAAAAACACCTGTTTTTCCTTCCCCCTCGTATTGAAAATAATTTATTTTGGAAGGAAAATTTTTGCACGGTCGAAATGCGGCCATTTTTGGACACACTAAATTTATCTTTTAAATGTATTTCCTTTTACGAGGGAATATGTAACAAAGTTGTAAATGCGTTTTTCGGGAGGTTTTATTGAATTTATACATGTTTTTTTTTTATATTATTTGCAGAATTTAATTTGGATTTAATTTAGGTGTAATTTCAGTGAAAAAAATTAATCTTATAGAAGACTCTCAAAACGACTATCCAAAATGGGGTTAAGAGGCAAAAACGACTGCTCGGACAGTGGTGGCGCCAGAAATTCCCCGGTGGGCACGGAGGCTGACTTTCGCCGAAGGGGGTGCTAGTGTCCTCGACATAAATTGTACATATAAAATTATTTCATCCTAAAAAATTACGATGTGGATTTGTTGAAGCACTTTCAAAAGGATTATACGTTAAACGTAATTTTAGCAAATATCATCAAAAATAGGAAAGAGTCGCCAACCAAAACATATCCAATAAATGAAGATAAACAAACTGTCCACGCCCATCCACGTTCCGTACACGCTTTGCATTGTTACCACATTTTACACGCATTGGCGGCTAATTTCCTTTTGAACAAAAACAAATTTATGTAAATACATAGTTATATTTTTCAGGGAATAAAAGTGTTGGAATGGATAATCCTAAAAGAGTAATATATGGTGTTCAATCTGATGCTCCAAGTATTAGGTGATTTTAAAGGTGTTTCAAAAAATTAATTATTAATCCAAATTGTAAATTATTTAATGCCGTTTGAGAATAAATATCTATAATATTTAATGTTATTTATATGCATTGCGTGATGAATAGTAGTTCTTTGTATAGGAATTATACACATAGTTAGTATTTCAGAATGAAATTTTTTAAATTAGTCTTGTTTAAAATCAATAAGTATGATTTTTATATGTTTTGATATTTTAGTACTATCCCAACTACCTACTGCATAAACCTAAAGCTTAGTTTAATTAATTATCCACAAAATATTTTTGTTATATTTTACTCTTATATAATAAATAACCAATAAAGTGCTTACAAGTTTTTAAGATACATATTGTCACTTAAAGTCAGATTAATTTTTTATAATTTTGAGAACATAGTATAAATCTTAAAGATCTATGTCAGACCAACGTTTTATTTTGTCTTCAATTTTCATAAATGCAATTCAATATTTTACTTTATCGCTCTCTTGGGAAAAGTTATTTATTTATTTTACTATTTGATATGCAAGAAACTTTCAAAGATTGCGTAAACTCATTTGTGTTACAAATGAAGGTTAACTCATTGTGTCCAAAGATGGCTGTCTTTCGACCTTGCGTACACGTTCTTTTCAATATCGTACGAGGGGGAAGGAAAAATCGAATTGTTTTTCTTTTTTCAAAAAATATGGTAACCCGGCTCTCTTCGGCCGCAACTGGGTCATTCCCCGCAACATAACGACCCGTTCTTTTGGTTCTCTGTTCTTTAACATAAACTAGAACATCATGATCTTTTGTTTAAAACACATACATCTATTTTTCAACTTGTTCTCTTCCAGAACTGAAATAGATTAGGGTGTGTTTCTTCTATAAGCATTAAAAAGTTCCGTAGAAAAGAATATAAAGAAGAATATTTCTCCTGCAAACATAACGCGTGCCAAAAATATTGTTTGAGTGCAAAGGGTTAAATTTGAATAAAGATTTTTAAATGTTGTATTCTAGGAAAGAAATTTATTTTGTGAACACTAAATTTGTCTGTTTTATTTGAACGTGTCCTTTGATGGAACAGATTAGTATACCCTACATCTGTTCTTTTCTAAGGGAGAGTTGATTGCAAGCGCGGCGAGGTAATGATCTCTTAGTAAAATATTATTTCAACATCTATAACATATTATTCATCAGAACGCAGTGTTGCAGTTATTGAAAAATTAATGGAACATATTATCTATATTTTAATACATTTATAATTAAATTAAGGAAACTAAATAATGTTTTCAAGCCTTTTTTTTAATATATATATATAGTAGGCTTAAAAACATTAATCCTCATCCCAGCAAAAATAATAACATTAACATTTAGAATCGCATCATTAAAACTGTTACAAATATTTCTGCGTTTCTGTTGAAAATAATTAATCTATGTTTAATAATATAAATTGCTAATTTTAAAATATATATATTTTAAATTTCTGAAAACATATTCAAAGTTTTAGAGGTTTATTTCCTTATGCAATGCAGTTTCAAACAAAGAGTTTGAAACAAGCCTACTAATAACAACCCATAGTAATATAATTCATTAACTTTGTTATCATTAAAATTTAGTAAAACGTTTTATCCTCGCAAAACTTCTAAATGTTAAATACTTATGTTGTTGTTTTTATTTTGGAACTTAAAAAAATAGTCATAAGCTGTTTTTTAAAGTGTACATACACACTATAAAAAACGAAAATCGGCCAAAAATTCCAAAATATTTTTTTTGATTCTATAGTATTCCCCAATTCAGTATCTTTCGGATGATACCAAAAATAAATAAATATTCCAAAAACTTTTTTATTTACAAAGAGTTATTCTATGGCCGCGCTTGCAATGGCAATATGTTTTGTAAACTTGACACTTGATTTCTGAAGAACTGTATTTTTAACATATGTCCCTTCATTCGAAACATGATAACTCAAGTTTGCTTAAACATTTTGAAAAAATTAATTTTTATTTTAAATTTATATTAGTTGTAAGATGTTATGACCCTCCATCAAAACGACCCGTTCAAAAAATAATTTTTAATAGAATTTTAAAGTTGAAAATTTGAATAAAAAGTGTTTTTTTGGGGACTGTCGAGGTAAAAAATTATTTAAAAAAAACCTTTAAATGCTATAAATTTTTTGGAGGGTCATAACATTAAGAAAGATACTGCCAGTAATTTCCAATAAAAATTATGCTTCTAGATTAATAGATTAATTACATCTTGCGTAATCACGTTTGAAAAAACATGCTAATTAACATATAAAATGCTAATTAGGTAATTAGTATTTTATTTTATTCAGGATTTTTTAAAATGATTCATTACTATTTTTAAGGTGTTTTCCTACACGAAAAAACTAGATTTTTAAATTCATAATTAAAAAAAAAATGTTCAAGTGTATATCAAGTGTAACGTACACTTAAAATAAATAAGTGGAATATGAAGCCATGTATTACTCAGAAGGACATATGTGAAAACCACATAACTAATTACCCAAGAGGTTGACTATTGTAAAATTTCCCAAATGAGTTTTTGATTGAATTCTTATGCATTTTTCTAATTATATCACATGAATACGTTTCTAATTATATCACATCAATAACGTCTAAATACCGAGTACAAGTCAAACTAACCAATAGGGTTTAAAGACATTTAAGGAGAATGGATATTTATCATGAATGGAAATAAAAACTCCCATTAGCAGTGGATGTTAACGACGGGGTAAGTGAATAAAATATGATGTTGCACACCAGATATTTTCTTATGCAATTTCATTAACCTTTTTGTTATAAAATAATTTTAAAAAACAAAATGCTACATTTGATCAACAAAAACAATAATATATTTAATTTTATTTCAATGTTTAATAGTGTACTGTGCGTTGTTGTTGCTTCATAATATAGATGCTTTACAGCATAAATGGTGTGTCAATTTCCCAATGTTTATGAAAGCCATTTAAAAGTTTGTAGCGGTTTTATAAAGAATAAAACACAACAATCGTTATCGGAAATCGTAATTAACCGATACATAGCCTCCACCGTAGGTCTTTGCTATTTCATCATAAGATCTTCCGTAGGAAGAACGTAAGTCGCTTATGTGTACTGCCAGCGCAGCGTAGTAAAGATAGAGAAGTAGATGCGCGGAATTTCTGGGCTAGGAGAACTCACCGAATGTGGGTTTTTGGAAGGTAGGAAGGAGAAATAGACATTTCTATCAATTGAAATATTTGATTTGAACCTACTATAAACTGGTACCAGAGACTGATTTACGACAGGGCATTCAGGGCACTAGCCCAGGGCCCCCATTTTTAGAGGGCACCAAAAAAATATTATAAAGCTACAAAATGCAAAAAAGTTAAAAATAAATTTAAAAACTATTTTTTTTTAAATCGTTAAATTTAATTTAATAAAAAAAAATTAATAATTTTTTAAAAAATCAATTCTGAATTTTTTGAAAAGCTTCTACTATTTTATACAATTGATTTCACTTTTCCTGCACGTTCAGATGCTCTTTGGATCACTTGCAAAGTTCAATTCATGGCCAGGACCGTAAACAAACTGGGATTACGAATTGCATGTAGATTTGTCGTTTACTGTTACTTTCAATCTATTCCAAATTTTTTGATATTATAATCGTTAGGAATTTGCTATCTATAAAATGGGTAGAACATGCGAATCTGGCTCAACTAAAATAAAGCTAAACAAGGAAGAAAGAACAGAACCATAAATATATGAAGAAACTGTTGAAGTACTGAGAGAGACCATTTATTAACACTAATTCAATTTCTCAGGATTTAAAAAAAAAAAGTTTTTTGCAGCATTTGCACTTCCATTAAAGCTGATTATGTTATATTGCCATGAGTACTAATGCATAAATTTAGCAATTTTATTTTGAGGTACGTCGAGGGGCCCCCTAATGTTCTTTTTCCCTGGGCCCCTAAGCTTGTAAGTCGGTCCCTGACTGGTACTATATACATTACAACTTGAAGATTCAAATTGGTTTTTAACCTCAAATTCTCGAAAAATGCACTTAATATACCTATAGTTTAAGGCACCGCAATTTAAGCTATTAACATCAAAATGTAGACTTTTAAGTGCATCCGATAGTTTTACTTTTGAGTTATTCCACAACGACATAGATTAAGTATAATAAATTAAAATCATTGCTAAAGTTATTATTTACATCCAGTTGAAGAATTTGATACAGTATTTTTAATATTATATTTTCACAACAGATGGCGACACGACAATGAGATGTCCAACCTTTATACTAGAGATAGAAACTTCAATTGACGAAAATTAACATTCCTAATCTTGCATTCAAAACACAATATTAATTTTAACAATATCAGGAAAAGTTTATAATTTTCTTATGTTCATCTATAAATAAATTTCAACCGCAGTAAATACATTTAAACTTTTTACATTTATAAAGCGTGGAAAATAACAAAGTAAATTGTTTTTTTCTTTTAAAATTTCGTAAATAATATTCTTATATATTTACAGAGATGGGGGGTGGATAAATTGAAACCAGTTCCCATTGGCGGATACAAGGGCAGGGGGACTTTGATTTAGATAAAATCTTTGGTCAATTGGACAAAACTCTTTTGTTCATTCGTTGGAACCAGCTTTGAGGGACGTTACCCATCTGCCAATTATTTATCTCATAGAAAAATAACCTACTGACTGTTCAATATGATAAGTAGTAAGTGTATTTTATTGAATATCTGTTCATATAAATTTCACTTCTATTCTTAATATTTCTTTTCAAAAATTCAAAAATCAGATATTGTATTAACGATTGTTCAGTGATTTGAAAGGGTAAATGATTAAATGAAGAAGTATGCAACATTTAAAAAATGAGTTATTGCTATTTCAGAACATTAATGCTAGAAAAATGTGCTCCTAAGAATATTTTGAAAAAGATACGGTGTTTGTTGTATATGTAATTGTAACTGTATCTGAACAAAGTTAACTGTGTCTGTAACTTCATAAGTGTAACCGCAACAGTAATGGTTCGCCATGGCTGTAATCGAAAATAGTCAATAAAACATGGCGCAGTCGCACGTGAAACGTGGAAACGAACTTGTTTAAAATGAACAAAATCGTAAAGTTTGGGAACCAGGTAAAGTAGTTAAGTCTGCTGATACTCCTAGATCCTATTATGTAAGAAATGAGGAAAACAGACTGTTAAGGAGAAATCGTGTGCATTTACGACCATCTGCAAATAGCCCTAACTTTCAGGTGAATGATGAAAATACTGTGTGTAATGAAAGTGTGACTGATTCTGATGTCTGAAGTGGTTGATCGTGAACCTGGGTATCAAGTAACCAGGTATGGGAGAATTGTAAACCCTCCTGACCGATTGCAAGTCTCATGAGTGATGTAATTTCATTGTAATGTTTCAATTGTGTAATTGTTGTGCAATGTAATATTTCTAGGATTGTTTTATATGTTTTAAATTTTCAAATATGAAAAGGGGAGATGTTGTATATGTAATTGTAACTGTATCTCAACAAAGTTAACTGTGTCTCTGTAACGTCATAAGTGTAACCGCAACCGTAATGGTTCGCCATGGCTGTAATCGAAAATAGACAATAAAACAACAATGTTGATGACATGTTTTACATTCTGCAGTTACTTGTCTTGTAAAAAATGCACCCATTGCAAATTTCCGACCTCACGAATTAATTTAATTTTGAAACATTAAATATATACATATTATTTAAATTTATAAATAACTTTAAATGTTGAAGTCCTAAACCATATTTCTCTGCAAATGATTGTGTACAGTGGTAAAAATAGGTATAAAAAAAGTAAAATGTACTTAGTTATGAGTATATTCAATGTACTTAGTTATGAGTATATTCAATGTACTTAGTTATGAGTATATTCAATGTACTTAGTTATGAGTATATTCAATGTACTTAGTTATGAGTATATTCAATGTACTTAGTTATGAGTATATTCAATGTACTTAGTTATGAGTATATTTAATGTACTTAGTTATGAGTATATTCAATGTACTTAGTTATGAGTATATTCAATGTACTTAGTTATGAGTATATTCAATGCTTATCATAGCAACGAAGTTTCATTTCTGAAAAAGACATGCACTCAAAAATTCATAAAATGAATAAAGAGAATGGTGGCTTGCCTACGTAAGTTACCTTCATAAATAACTCAATAAAGAACCAAGACTTAATGGAAATCGACGCCATATCCTAAGTCATCGCAGTCCAGTGCCTTATCCGTTTCACCCATACTATTAAGACGACCTTAAATAATTTATAAATAGAAAAAAGGGGAAAAAACTGTGACATAAGAATGGGAGGTAAGAAAATTAAGTCGTAATAACACCTTTTCAATTTAAGCAATCGAAATCAAATTATGTGTAAAACCATATTTTGTACAACTATTTTAAGTTTTGATGGTCGCTTTTTTAAAATGGCTTGAAATCCGAGATTAGTAAAATTAAATCACACTGCTCATTTTTGCGAAAGTGCGATTACTTAAATTTAAGTATGACATCGCTCATTTACGATGCAATTGTACTCAATGAAAAACGAGCATGTTCAAGTACTCATTTTTAAGTTCCCTTTTTTTTACAGTGTAAGTTAATATGTATTAATAAAAAAAAATTGAAAATCGTATGTGAAAAAGCAGTTTATTTAAGCATTATCAGGCACTCTACAGAGAGACAGCCTGGCATGAAATTGAAAAGCTTTGAGATATATACTTTTATGTAAAAGTGACAAAAAAATATTCGATTGATATATTGCAAAACAGAATAAAAGAACATTTCTCGTGAAGAATTGTAAAATTGGGGGATGATGAGACCAGCATTCAGGGGATGTACTCAAATTCAGAAACATGCTGCGTCAAAATCCGAAACTTAATTTGAGAAGGGAAGTCAGCAGTTTTTATCTATGTAACACACATTCGGGAAGTAGTAAGCAGTATTTTATTTTCAATAAAGAAAAAGAAAGTGCGCCTGGGCTGGTATCCAGATATGACAAACACTTTTTCCTACGGACCACGGCATGAAAGTTGTGTATGAAAAAAAGGATATAAATTACTTTCACTTTTCTTGTATAAGGCTAGACACGTACTAATAATAATCGGGCATGCAACTAAATTATTTAGATGCATGCAACTGGAGAACTCGAATTATATCCGCTCACTAGCAACTTTTAATTGCACAAAGTATCCTTGCGCTTGATATTGTGCAAACAGCTTTTGTAAATACTAGACAAATTGGCGATTTTTATTACGGATTGTGGTAATAAGGGTTTGGTTGTTTTGAGTTGCATTCAAAGACGCTTTTTAAACATTATTTAATTTTGGCCTTATGCTTATGAAAGACGTGTGTTTGCGTGGTCATCGGCGAATCTACCGATGACTGGACCCTTCGCCACTGACAACAGCAGAACCTTAGATGGCACAACACACTTTAAACATTCACACCACGGCCAACGTGAGGACATTTTGACAAGGGCAGATTTATAATTAATCAGTCACGCCTACATAGGGAAAATTAATCGGTCATCTAGGATAAACTTGTAACTCTTCTATTACGAACTCGCTACTCTCCAAAGATTAGGTTCGAACCCACAACTCTCCGATTATGAGCTCATAGCACCGCGAGCCCCAATAGCGTTTAAAACACAGTATTGGTTTTTCTAAATTATTTATTCAAAGATAATTTTAATTGTATATCTCTTATTATCCTATAAATGATGAAATGTATTCAACATTTTTTTTAACCCTTTGCGGTCGAGGCCTTTTTGGCTTGGGCGAACCAGCAACTCGAGATGTTTTTCAGCATATTTGGTGAATTCCTTACAGTGGTGCCTGAGAGTCACCTCTCTAACGTAATTTTTTTAAAAACTATCTTTAAAATTTAATAGTTTCACTCTATTTTAGTAAAAGTATATCCTTGATTCCATGCTTCAACCAAAATTGGAAAGTCGAAACACCTGTAAATTGTATGTTCTTTTGGCCTTACTCCTAAACATTTCACGTTGCTTAACGTCTGACATTTTATGCTTTAGCCATTTTATCGGTGGGCAAACTTTATTCAAGGGAAATGTTTAAATCGTCTACAGGAAAACCAAAAGTATATGCAGCTCTGTGCAAAAGTGGAATGAGTCCTTTTCTCACGTTTGAGAAGTTTGAATCTGTTCCAGAATTCAAATTTTTTTTTCAATATGTATGATTACTAATAATGTAAAAAGTGCTTGAGAAAGAAGTATATATATATATATATATATATATATATTGCCAGGAAAATCTGAAAACCTAGTAACAGGTTATCCATGAACGTGAAGCCAAACTGTTCATTTTTAAAATTTGATAGATGTACAATATTCCCTATCACCTTTTTAACAATTGAGAGGTTTGCTGTAAAAAGGAGGTAGCTCCAATTATTCAAGTTTGCAGAAAACCGTAAAAAACGTTTGAAAATTCAAAATTCCAAGTTGTGTGAAGATATTCTTTTTGATCAATCTGCTTAATTGTTCCTACACATTATGACTGTATTTTCGCTCAAAAATATATCTTCCAGATGACGTGGCACATATTGGATTGTTGGAGCTACCTCTTTATTGCAACCAAATAGATGCTCTGTCTACCTCTATGAAAAAAATTTACAAAAAAATGCAATTTACTATAATATTACGTTATTGAAAGAAAACTTCAATTGAAATACGGCATATAACTTGGCTTTTAAAACAGAAAATTACATTTTTAATCATCACACTCCCCCTCTGTAACATCCGGTTCAGCTGCTGCGTTGTCTGGTTGTAGTCCATTGTAGAACCACAAAACGTAAAAGAACCAAACACTCTACTGTTTATAAGAGATTTTTGCTCTCTGTGCTGTATAACCTTCCTGTAAGCAAAGCACGTCGGTCGTTTGGGGAAAAATGGCGGTAGCTCCAGGAACTACCTCTATAGTGCAACAAACTAATGAGACAGACATCTCCATTTCTTGAGTAACGCGATGACTAACGATTGGATCTACATCTTCCTGAAACCAAACGAACAGGTTGTTTTTACCACAAGATAGTAATGTAACTCCAATTTCCCCTATGTTGAAGCTACATCCTTTTTGCATCAAACGCTTCAATTTAAGAAGTACCACGCTTAAAAAAATCTTTAACGCTCTGAACCTATCCAGCAAAAAAAGTCAGCATAAAACCTTCATCAAAATTTTGAAATTGAAGGTTTTATGCAAGAAAACTGCAGTTTTTTTGAAGATCTATAAAATTAAAAGTTTTCGTTTCAATATCCTTCATAAAAACTGCAAAAAAACTTCATAAAATATCTGCAAAAAACCTTCAATTTTTAATCATGAAGGGAATATGCAGATATTTTAAAGGTTTTATGCAGGAAACTTAAAAACTTTAAAAAAAACTGCAGTTTTTTTTGTTTCAATATCCTTTATAAAACCTTCAAAAAACCTTCAATTTGACAATTTTGATGAAGGTGTCATGCTGACTTTTTTTGCTGGGTATTTCTACTTAAATATTACTAATTCTACTTTATCTACAAACATTAGAGAATCCATCACAATCTTTCAAATACCACTCACACCACTTTCACTACCAAATCCCCGAAACAAACCCACCCACAATAAATATACACACCACCGCTTCCCCTCACCCGCCTACAGGTTGTAAACCCTCCTCAGCAGGAAGGGAGAGTTGCTAAAATATTGAAACTTCACTCACCGTAAAGCTTCCGCGGTACTTGAGTTCAGCCCGGAACGACTGTAGGCTCTAGTACCTGGTGGCTCATATACGAAATCGGACCCCCGCGTGTACTGTAGCTGGATAATTTAAAGGACCAGTGGCGGTTCTGGAAGCAACTGGTGAATGATATTGTTGTTTTGTTTGTGATACTTGGAATGGGGTAGGTAATATTCTGTTAGGATTGTTGAGTCTTGTTGGGAATGTACTTTCCTTGATCTCTCTTAGACTTTGGTTTGATTTTGTTTTTAATTAATATAAAATATATTATTGGGAAAATATAAAAGAAAAAATAATATATAGTAGAACTTCCATATTCCGGATAATTTGGGATCAGATCCCTACCGGATACTTGGATATCTGGATAATTCACGAAAAAATGGCATTTCTTAATACATAAACGAATTTTGCTTGAGTATGTAATGTAATTTAATGACTACTAAAAACAATAACATTCGCCGATAAGAATTTCAAAAATGTGGATTTTGCTGGTTTCATTTTTTTTTAAAACGATTCGGATAATTGAGTTTTTTTTTATCCGGATAACGGGAGTTCGGATAATTGGAGTTCCACTGTATATTTTGGTTGATAAATCAATATTCAATGCAAATAGACAAGGAATTCATAATTATATGCAGATGTTATATAGTGCAGCCATTATGTAGCTCTAGTGCTATGTTACCGTCATCGGCAAAATCGCAGTGCCGATCCGGCATCTGATTTGTCGACTTCAACGCAGGCTGCATTTTTGTTGCCGGAGCCGACACATTAGCCGGACCGAGGTAGCTTTTCACAGACGGGCAGATCGGAGCAGGTCGGAGCAGATTGACGACACAAGCGTCGGATGCAATGTTATTCAATCAGAACTTTTTCACGTAGTCCGGTGCAACATTGTACACTGTAACATTGCATCCGGTGTTGGTGTCGTCACCGGTTTTCCCAGTGTGTGAAAAAGCGGTTTTACACCTTCGTCAAAATCCTACTTAAAACATTTATAAACATTTATTTGGAATACCTCCGTTAATATTTCCATATTATTATACTGCTTAAATTTATTGTAAAAACTCAACTGTTTTCAAATTTCTGCATGTTCTTTATTTAAATCAGATGTTTTTCTGTTTAAAATTCAGTTTAATTTTTTGCTTTAACCACTAGATGCATTATGTACAAAATTCAGTCAATTTTTCATTTAACTTAGAAGTAGTGATTAGCTTTCATACTGTCTCCTGGGCGGCTTTCTACTGCTCGTATGAATTGGTTTTCTTGTGCCTCGTCCTTTCCCTGTGTCTTGTCCTGGGGTGATTGGGAGATTTGTGGTGTGGGGTGCCAATGGGATAGATGTTGTACGTTAAATTTTAGCATTCAATTTTCTCATTTCGACTTAAACAATCAGATATTCAATCAGATGAAGAGGTTTTAGTCCGCTTTGACACAGGTACCTCGTAGTAAATTAAATTATCGTTTTTTCAGGAAACTGAATGGTTCCAAATAGCTTAGTAAAAAACGCGTTTTTTTTTAAAGTTTTTAGTTTGCCTGCGAAATCTGCATTTTCATTTCAATTATTTCAGTGCTGAATTTTTCAGCATAAACTATCAATTTGAAAACTTTCATGAATGTTCTATGCTGATTTTATTTTTAGCTGAACAACCAACAAAGATTAAAAACCAAGAAAGTCAAACCAAAATATCATCGTTTAGTAGTTTATAGGATAGGTTAAATAAGTAATACGGCTCATATATATGCCTCAAGGTGATATACGGTTGTGCGAAAATTTAGAAAGTTAAGACGCCAGCATAGATGTTAACACACACACACTTTATTAGTTAATCAAAGTTAAAAATTTACTAGGCAGTAGTTTCAGGTCTCTAACTTTGGGTCCCTAACAGTCGCCAATAGCCCATTGTACAACTGTGGTGCGACGTTTATGCAATCAACGATGTAATTTCTTTAAACGCAAATGTAAATACTTCTTAAGCAAATTACTCGTAAACATGAACTACATTCACTATACTCGGGGACAACCTAAGTTGAACCTGAAGCGGAAGCTATGATTTGTATAAATATTCATATGTTTTAGGCTCAACTTAGGTTGTCCCCGAGTACAGAAAGTTTTTTAATTGATCAATAAACCTTTCTTCTTTTAACGTGCAATTTGCCTAATTTGAACCAATGATCACGCATTCTATCCCTCGAATTAAAAAATAAATTAAAAAATAATCTTAAATTCCTCAACAAATGTGTGGTTAAAAATAATCAACTTATATACATTACTATTAGGATTGCCCATTAAAAACCCCATTGCAATCGACAATAATCCTGAGAATTAGGCATGAAAGTTAGTTTCTATTCAACGATAATTTTAATTGGCTAGATTTTATCGTTCCCCCCACATTTAACTTTTTATTTCTATGACCGTGTATCTTATATATAAAGCTAAAATCTCCAAAATCTGCCCGGATGTGTGTTTGTTTGTTTGTCAGTATATTATAGACTCCGTAACTACAAAATACAGAATTTTGAAATTCACAGAATAGTTAGTTAAAAAAATAAGAATTTTAACGTGACTATTTTGAAGTCTCTACGATGTTTCATTCGAATGTTATGACATTTTTTAGCGTACGTCGGCAAAGTTTCTCTTAGTGGCAACAGTAAAATCAATTAAAATCAACGGAGAAAAGCCAAAATGTAATATAAAAAAATATATAAATCATTTAGAATGCCGATCTTTACACGGAATACTCAATAATTACAAAACGTAGCTTTATGAAATTTACAGAGCACTTTACTTGAATAATTAGGCATTTTTTGTGATAATTTTTAAGTTTCTACGATGTTCCATTCTTATATTATAACTATTTTAATGTATTCCATTGACTTAACATGAATGAAAATATCGTTTACAATTTAAAATAAAATTCGTCGTTATTGACACTATAAAAATGACGTCATAGGTTTTGTTTGATTTAATTATTGAAAAACGTCTGCACATTGGGCTTTTTGCTAATAAGGAACCATTCAAAAATTAAAACAACCTGAATATTATCTTAGGGAAATGGTTTAGAATGGTATTAAAATGTTATAATTGTTTTATCTATTTTTTTTTTCTATACAGGTTCATTGTAACTATATTTAATTATCTTAGATCAAACTTTTAGAACAATTCATCCAAAATGCAAGTAATTTGTGTACGAACGTCCATTTTATGTATTTGAAAAATATTTTATGCAAGTATTTTTTTTAATGTACGAAGCTTGGTTTCACTGTGAATTTTCAACTCTATTAGACTTTTTAATGTTATTAAAGAATAAAATTTCACAGATACCAACTGATAATTTAGAAAATATTTCATTTAATGTGCCAATGAATATTTCCTTTTAAATGCGATGTTTTAATGGCGATCATTAATAATTAAATGTAGAATTATATTGAGAGTACATGGTGAGATTATAGTATGCTGCACCGTTTGCTAAACTATCACCAAGTTATAACAGAGTATTCTTTTTATTTATCTCCGTGCGAGGAACGGGTAATTTTGCTAGTTTACCAATAAAATACAAAATTATTAAAATTTAGCTAAAGTGTTTAAAAATATGCTCTTTTAAGTGGTTGGTATACATAAAGAAGGGTTTTGGTTTTATGGCAGAGTTATTTCTGTGCTGAAAAAGAGCTTTCGTAATTAGGTTTAGTGTTTTTTAAATGTTTTTTTTTCAGATATATTTATTTAAAGGAACACTTGAAATAAATATTCCATAAAAAATTATTATGATAAGGAAAAATAAGTTTTGTCGGCTTAGTATAAAAATATATTTTTTAAAGTTGTATTGTCATTTTGTTTGACTATGTATTTTTTCCACATGAGCTTTCATTTTTTACTTTTCAAATAATGTATTACATTTTAATTACTTAATTTAACTTTTCTGCGTTCGATGATTTTTTTTCGATGAGAGTCATCTTCTCAACGCAAAGGGGTAATATTGTATATCTCGATAATGGTTGTGTATTCAACATATTTTTTAAGAAAATAAATAAGAAATATTCCAGTAATAATATCTATAAGATAAATAATTGCCCAGAATTGTATATTTCTATCTAGAGAACTATTTCGTGTCAATTACATGTAATTATTTGTTATCAATCAAATGTAAATGTACAATTTACATTTAACGCAAAATAAAGAGTCTAAAACTACATAGTGTTACTCCGTCATAAATGTACTTTCCCACGAGTTTGAAAACCGCATAAAAACCAAATTTAATAATTTCTTAAACTAAGAAAGTTTACCAAATATTTCTGGTATAGCAGAATAGTATTTATTCTTTTACAGTTCCAAAAGGGTTCAATAATTTCATGATTTTTTTTTACATGACGTCGTTTATAAATCGGTACGGGTACATCATTAGATCGACATAAAAAAACAATGTTTAAATGCATTTATAACTGGGGAATCAATGGCCTATATCGTGTTTTGAATAAAGGGTCTACCATCGTGTAGGGGAAGCAAGAAACCGTCAAACAAGTTAGCCACTAATATATTTTCCCATCTGAACTTTGTTCCGCGAGGAAGAGAATATGAGTAAAATTTATGTCCTATTATGGCCGGTATTAACGTTGTAACTTCAATTCTAATTGACGAATCATACCAAGTAAGTGCTTTACTTGCAGACAACCACAATTTCTAAATTTATCTTTGTCAAGTTGATAACGTTTATGAAAAAATAGTGTTAGAGTTGAAATTGACTATTGTCTAACACGCATAAAGGTCGTACATAGTACAATATTACAGTATTAGTTAATTGGGATATATTAAAATACAAATACAACGTTAAAATACGCAATAAAAATCCGTATAATCCGGACATGTTTCGGGAGATACATCACCCTTCATCAGCGGAAAATGTAAAGTCTGTGTGTAATAAAATATAAATAAACCCAGATATTTAAAGTGTTGTCAAAAACTAAAAAACTATTTCAATCGGTTGGAGTTAACTATTGTGTGCCAACAAGCGGGAAATACTGGGACCGCAAACGTTTCATTGACAATCGAGTCAATATTGCTAAAAATATGAAACGCCTCCAGGAAGTCAAGTTCAACTGGAGATTTAAGTTGCAAATTAAATGTGAGTTAGGAAAATTAAATATATGATCATGTTCCCAAGAGTGTTTGGCAATGGAGGACTTCTTTATTTCTTGTTTAACAATATGTGCTTGGTACGAAATCTTTTATTTATTATCTCCTATTTTAACGTTGTATTTGTATTTTAATATTCTTAACGCAATGTTCTATAAGTCGAGTTTTTATCTTAATTGGGATACACTTGTAATTTAGGATATTCCGTGAAATTACAAAAGCAGAAGTATCACATAATTAGGGTTTGAAGGAAAGTAAGTTATATGCGCATGCAAAAAATTAAACGTAATTCTACGCAATGTTAATAGTACTTTAGTTAATTTGTAATAAACATTCATGGGAACCCTTTAAGTCATTTAATCCAAATATCATTCTAAAATATCAAATCCATACAAATTATCAAGATATTTTTATATTATGGACTATGAAAAAATATCTTATCTTGGATGGTTTGAATTTGGTTGGTTGATACAAAGATAAAAATGAAACGAAAATCTCTACCATATACATTACTTCCTTCTAACAACATTTCGTTAACGGAAATGTATTCACGTTTTGCAATGTCAAAACTCGAAAGGTATTTACAGTGTAAGTTATTTTAGCTTGATGCTAAAACAGTTACATTGAGTCACGTCTGTTATTTAATACATGATAAGAGTATCACGTAGTTTTAAAATAAAAAGTAGCATTCGTAAAGCATAATTTTATTCGAGCATGAAAACCTCTTATTTAAAAACGTGCTCCCATTTTCAGAGACTTGAGATATATATATACTTTTATTTCCTTTCATAAGAAAACTTTGTCACTTTTAGTAGCTTGAAATATATAATTTAAATATTCCAAGAAAGTGTTAACTTTTTAATTATGAGTTTAGATAAATTTTGGTAATTTTCTCTACCTAAATAATAAAGCTATGATATTGTAGTGATATTTAAATTACGTTATAAGTTAATATTTAGCAAACTTAATGTATGTCTTAAAAATTTAAAAAAAATAAAGAAAATACTTCGTTAATATAACAGAATTATTACATATGCGTCACATATTTGAGAGAGTACAAATGATTCTAAAAATCTTCTGAGTTGATATTATAAATAAAACGAGTAGATTCAAATCTCGTTTATTAATGTATATTATATAATTATGAATGGATGCCTTTGTTAAACTGTTAACACTGTAATTTTACACTTAAAAGGATTTTACATATGTGACTTTTGATAATAGTTATATAATATTTAGTTTTTAAATCTATGGTAAGGGAGACCCGAGCCCCAAATCCTAATTTGTTTATTAATGATATCAGAAATACCATTTTTTTTATATTATTAGAACATTTTTTTTTTTAAGAAATAATCAAAAACAAAATTATATTAAAAAAAAATATTTTTGTTATTTTTTGCGTTTTTTAAGTTAAAAAATACTGTTTTAAAAACACTACCCCTCTTTTAATTTTAAATGTTTTAAATTTTTTTTTAATTGATTAAATAACGTCTATGTATATACTACAAACGTATGAATCGACTTTTGCAGATTTGTGTTTTAATTGTCTTCAAAAACTTATTTTAAGTCCACAACCCAAAAAGCATACACATTTTTAAATTTAATAATTTGTAAAAAAATATTTTATAACTTAATTTAAAAAAGCTATACATACGTTTTTTAAACAAATATTAAAGCTTCAAAAACTATTAACGGTTTTAGTTTTAAGTTAATTATTTACAAAGCCTTAGCATTTTAAACGTGACCAAAATTAAAAATTTTTTTTTTGAGTAAATGACGATTGTTGCAGACGAAAAGTGTGTAGACACATGATAAATGGTATATAAACATCTAAAACAATATAGGTTCTCTTTCTTCTACTGTTTTGAAATTTTGTACACACCTTCTTAAGGATGTTTAGCATCGTTTTATGAAAAAAAAAATAGCAATTCTTCCGGATTTTGGGGCTTGGGTCCCCCTTAATGAGTTGACGAAATAAAAAATTAATGTTTAAAAAGATATTGAACAGTTTGCAATAAAAACGTCATTATAATTTATTAGTTTTTTTTAACTATTTCACGATAAAACGATATAAAAAAAGGCATTCAATGACATTACGTATACATTCCAAAACGATAAGGCAGCAGTAAAAAGTACAACAATTCGACTTACTGACATTTGCACCATACTGAAAGTTCCAAGTTTCTCAAAAAGGGCAGTAATTACTCACCTGAAAGAAAAAGTTTACATATTATTATCTTACAAATATCAAATTTATAAAAAAAATTAAATTAATCAAATCGTTATTGATGCATAATAGAAATTTTATGGAGTCCCTCCACATACAAATATCCCTAAAAAGTTTATAAAAACAAGATAAATACAATTCAATGTCTGTAACTTATTTTTAAAAACATTCATTTTTGTAAACTAATTATTAAACTAATTATTAAAAGAAAAAATCATACAGACAGATAGATATAGTTGTAATACTGTTAATCTTTTATTCACCATTTTGAATGATAAAATTTGAAATTGTCAGTTAAGTAAAATTCGTGACGATGACTTTAAAAATAAAAATCACAACTTGATGTACTTTAAAAAATTACGTTTACAATAGCGTGTAATAAAATTTGCATTTATAATTTTGGTAAAAATTATAACATTTTAATATTATTTAAAGTTTAATCAATTCAATTTATCACTCACAATACTTTTTCCTATTTATTCTCTATTCACAAATGCTCAACACGCGTTAGTGAAGAAACATACAACGTCCTTCGGGAAGGACGAAACGTACTGTCAGTAGGACTCACCTTTACAATCGTTCTCCCCAAAAAATTTGTAAAATTCTGAGTTTCCCCAAAAAAATTTTTAATTCCAACATTAAAAATTTTTATGCATAGAAGGTCTCCAGAAGGAGTCCTGTACATTCTATCATTAATATATAATTAAACAAAAAATGCTTGTTTCTATCATGGTCCGATAATTTGACTTACAGTTGGAGTTATTTTTATTTCGAGAGTTATACATTATTTCGCATATAAAGAATTATATATGTTGTATATCCTTCTAAACCAGTTTTCCTGCTTTTATATTTGGAACGAAAGAAATGCAAATAATATAAATAATAAAAGTTTTGTGTTGATTTTTGTATAATTTGTTCATTTCGAAAAAAATTAATTAAAAATTCTTATTTTTTCCTGCTTAAAGAAAATAAAACTTCTGTTTGGGATTTGAATCCGAACTGCAAAATTTTCAGAAATATCTGATATAATATTAAACAAAATCTCTTTCTAACATAGGCCGGAAACAAAATATTAATTAGTTAAATATTAATTAGTTCAAAATATATATTTTCGTAATCTCCAAGAAGCATAATTAACTTATACTAAATGCAATTCGCATAATCGTGTTTGTTCCAATATTCGAAATATATTTATGAAAATATTTTTTTAAATGTAATTTAACGAAACAGTTTTTTTTTTCAAATCCATATCTAATTTATTTAACTAATGTGTATAACATTAGTTAATTTTTGTCATTTACCAAAACCTGGTTAAACTAATAAATATAAGTGTAGTCTATACAGCAATTTTTCTCCGAAAATACGAACATATATATACAAAAATGAATATCTTAGGTTTCTTTTATTATAAAACTGATTCGAAATCTCTTCATAAATAAGTAATTTATTTCTTCTCGAACTTTTTCTGACATAAACATGTTGCTATAAAATTTTAAAAATATGAATAGTTGTGAGTATAAAATATGTAATAAGAAAAAAAATCAGTTATGTGTAACTTTAGAGAGGCACATAACACATTAAAATCTAATGGCAGAAAATACTCAGAGGGAAAGACCCTAGAAACAGTGTATGATAATTTTGAACCACATCAAATAACGTTTGGTTTATGCGTTTTCTGGCTGCCAATTTCTATCCCCGTATTAATACTTATCACAGGCGCATTCACATTCACACACACATTCATAATTGCACCTCATTATTTTAGAACCAAAACCAGATGACGAGGATACACCTGAGCTGGCAACCGACGCAACATCAATAGGCGTCAGGACATTGGACTCCGATCAAATTTATAGTGCAACAGTCCTGTATACACGCCGGTATAATTTGTTGCATGTTCCGGACGACTTTCTCGTATTTTTGTAGCTTAGCTGGCAACTCTCCGATCACAAGATCATTACTTTTAAACTTTTCTCTCTCAAGTCCATCGCACGGGTTCGAACTAGCAATCTTCTGATTACCAGCTGAACGACTTTATCCCCTGGGATACCTACGGCCCCATATCAAATCACGAGGACAGAAACTGAGTTATCATCCGAGACTCCAAACTTCCCCACTGCGATAAACCTAGGATATTTGTACACGACAATAATTAATATGCACCATCCCCCTCTCCACAACGGGGTTGTACATTACACAATTTTCAGATCATTGGGTTCCTTGCATATTCATCCTTTCATCACAAAATATGAAAATAAATTATCATCCCTAACCACTACAGGGCGAAAATAAATCATCCGCCATTCAAAAGAATTCAGAACGCTTATTTTTGCTGCATAACTATATTTATAGAAGTTCCTCTATGTTATTCCAACAGAACCAAAATCTATCTCAGCCCGGAGATTAGTATATTTATAGAACCAGACACGGAAAGACATAGAATATTTCAAAACACGAAACTCCGTTGTTAACCGGAGATAAAAAATAAAGGAACGGCGAAAACACCCACTTTTTCTGTCAGATTTCTATATTTTTGATGGGCCTTACTTTATACAGGGTGGTCCAAAAGTAATAATGGACAAATGGATTTTTTAAAATATGTGGAGTTTTGAACCGCCCGTGTTTCCCCATGGAACACATGGAATTCAGAAAGTA
Source organism: Troglohyphantes excavatus (assembly GCA_963932185.1). NCBI lineage: Eukaryota > Metazoa > Arthropoda > Arachnida > Araneae > Linyphiidae > Troglohyphantes > Troglohyphantes excavatus. The sequence goes on from OZ010671.1 coordinate 52,481,503, forward strand.
TTGTTTTCGATTTAAAAAAATATTTTGAGTTTCACTGTCTCTACACGTTATGAGTTTTCTTCAGTACATTAATATAGATGTTTGCTTATTAATTTTCGGTAAACACATTTATAAAGTTCAGACTACATGATATTGATAACAATTTAATGTAATAAACATTAAATCGTTAGCTAATATTAGATAAATTTATATTATTAATATATTCTTAACTTTACCACAAAAACGTTTCAATACATTTATAATAAAAAGTAAACATCTTTAGATTATTTTACGTCACGAAATTCTTTTTAAATTAAGTAAAAATACTAATATTTCTTTGAACTTATGACAATTTATTTTTTTGTATATTGCTTTAATTTAATTTTGCTTTTAAGATAGTATATTCACTCGTAAAACAAATGCAATGTATATAAGCAGGTTGAAAACACGTTTTTATCGTTTTCAATACATGACAAATATGTCATGCCATTAAGAGCATGCCCAATTAAATAAATTTTTTAAAAAAAAAAAGTTGTATTTAAAGTCACCGATATTAGATTAATACTACCATTGCAATTGAAATGAACACTGATTAGTGAAAAGACAAAAATATTGAAAGCATCTGTGCCGGAGCATGGAAAGAAGGTTTTTACATATAAAGTCATTTCAACCAGAAATTGATCGCCAACAAAAAAAAAATAAAAAAAACAAGAAGATAAACAAGCTATTCTGTCTGAGGATTTGGATTCTTGTTTACACTACGAGCATACTTTGTTTTGTTCAAAGGTTTTATACTAAAAATGCTTAATTTTAAATGGAACTGCATTTATGTCAATCGTGCTATTTGCGACAGAGTTATATATGTGACTTGGAACTAGAAGGATCAATGTTGCATTGGTTTAACATTAGACTTGAATCGTTCTTGTTACAAACAACATATATTTTTGGAATGAACCTGTGCTGAACATCGAAAAGAGTAACATTTTGCTTATTTCATTACATACAGCCGATTTTAAAGACATTTATGTTCAAAAACTTTCAAATCAATAACCATATTTCATTAATGCTGTTTATGCAAAAGTAATATCAGGTTGTAACCGTAAAATAAAAATCTTTTCCAAACATAAAATATTTAAGAAAACATTAAAAAGAGTCTTATGACACCAACCAACATGGCGGCCATCTTGAAAAAAAGCATACTTGTCACCACGGGAATCCATAGAAAACGCCTTACCTTGTGCGTAAAAAAAAAACAGTTTTACTTTTTAAACCTTGCCCTTGTTGCTATTTTCGCTTTAGCAATTCGCGGTTTTGATGCATAAAACCCGACCTTCTTGGCTGGAACGTAAAACTGCTTATTCCGTTTCTTTTACATCATGTGTTTTTTTAATTTGGATTCGGTTTCAGAGTTAATGTGGCTTGTGAGACAGACGGATACTGTGTAAATCTTATTTAATGATGTTTGCTTTGTAATTTGACGTTTTTAATTAATCATATGTAAGTAGTTTTCGGAAATGGAGGTAGGTTTTACTATTAATATTGCGTAAAAGAGTAACAATTTTCATAATTAATATTATTTTTGTAATTTGTTCTAAAGTTTGGAAGTCTTAGTTGTTTATATTTTATATTTTTATATGAAATATAGTTTATACCATTTGGATGAAACAACATTGCTCCAGAGCAGTTGTTAACTGCTCTGTTAGCACTGTTAAAAACAGGTACTCAAAAATAAGTAAAATGTACTAATTTTCGAGTACATTCGTGCTTATAATAGTTTTGAATACATAAGTTTCTATTTTGAAAAAGTCTTGTACTCAAAAATGAGTTCTGCAATGTGTAAAAATGAATTAAAAAAAAGCAGATGCTTGCAGGTAGGACATAGGCTGCATTTACAAATCCCTTTCAATAAATATCAACATTACAACCAAAACTTACCGGGAATCGAACCCAGATCCTCGGGCATCGCAGTCCAGTGCCGTATCGTTAAATTACCAGGGCGATTAAAATAATTAATAAACATATTTTTTTTTTACAAAAGGTCTTGAAAAAAGAATGAGAAGTAAGATATGTAAGTTGTAATAACACAGTTTTCACAAAAAAAATTGGAAACCATATTCTTAACAACTCATTTAAGTTTGCCAAGTCACTTTATTAAGATGGCTTGAACAGAAGCTGAGATTAGGAATATTAAATCACAATGCTCATTTTTGAGTGCAGCTACTTAAATTTCAGTACGATTCATTTGCGATGTAATTGTACTAACAAGAAAAATGAGTAGGTTAAAATAATAATTTTTTATTGTTTTTTACAGAGTAATTTAAAGATCTCAATGGATCAAAAGTTGGTCAAAGGGCTGACCACTAAATATGATGCAAGACAAAGAGCAGACCATTAACTTCGAAGTAGGACAAATCGCAGAACACCATGCCTGAATTACTAAATTATATATGATCCACTAAATATGATGCAAGACAAAGAGCAGACCATTAAATTGGAAGTAGGATAAATCGCGGAACACCATGTCTGAATTACTAAACTACATATGATCCACTAAATATGATGCAAGACAAAGAGCAGACCATTAAATTGGAAGTAGAACAAATCGCAGAACACCATGCCTGAATTACTAAAATACATATGATCCACTAAATATGATGCAAGACAAAGAGCAGACCATTAAATTGGAAGTAGGACAAATCGCAGAACACCATGCCTGAATTACTAAACTACATATGAACCACTAAATATGATGCAAGACAAAGAGCACACCATTAAATTGGAAGTAGGATAAATCGCGAAACACCATGCCTGAATTACTAAAATAAAAATAATATGCGAACATCCTAATTTTACTTTGTTAAGAAATTTAATAAATAATTATTTCCATATTTAAATATGGTAAAATTTCAAACTAAGAAATTATGACTATCTTTCTTGCTTCAAACATTAAAAATGATATTCGATGCTTTACCAACTTAAATATTTTTAGACACATCTATAAATTTAAATAGGAAGGAAGGGAATTAAGAAGATAAAATAATGTTTATATTTGAAATAGTGGACCACATGGGTTCGAAGCCACACTTAAAATATTATTTTTATTTCAAATCTACTTCGAATAATAAATCCTTTCCTGGTGCAAAGGGCTACCACTAAATAGATTTAATAAAATGAAGCATAAATCTAGTTTTGCATAAAATATAAATATTTTCCTGAGTCAGATTTTCATAGAACAGAAATCAAATGAATGTAAATCAACAGACACAATTTCGAGAACAAAACAAATTTCATAAAAATATCAAACACAAAAATGGGTTGACATCATTAATTTTAACAAAGGATAAACTCCAAAAATATATGAGGAACTTTGGATTATTATTCAGAACACATAATAATTTTAATAAATCAAAACAACATAAACGATCGTCAACATTTTAAAAAATAAATATGCACAAACATAAATTTCGTTTCCCAAATATTAATTTTTAGTTTAATGCTTCCTTTTTACGATTGTTCTTTTGCTCAAGACATATTTTTGTATCGGATTTTTTTTCAAAAAGAATGTTATTTATTGTTTTAAAAGATAAATTATTATCGTAAACTGAACCAGATTGCATATCACGTAAAATCCATTCATCATTTTCAATCGCGCAGTTCATTTTTATCTTCAATATTTTGTTTTAATAGCTTACGATACTTTTTTATGATCGAACGTTTATTCTTAAATTTTAAAAAGGGAACTATTTAACAAAAAATATGTTTCAATGTTGTTTACTTTCATAAACAACTTGTAAAAAATAATGACATAATTATTTTTCTGTTTCAATACGGTTTCAGGTTTTCATAAAACAATAAATCCCAAAAGATATATATTTCAACTTTCATAGACTTATTAACACTGTAGAGTGCTGTGCCTGAAAGGCACAATCTAAAGCGAATCGAATTGGAAGTGGGATGAAATTTGAAAAATAAGGGCTGCGACAGCGTATTCTTGTTAGGGACCTCCACTTATTACATTGGAATTTGGTCCGCGTTTTCATTAAACTGTGCCAATGACCAGTATACATTCGACTATATCAATGGTTTATATAAACTTTTTTTCTCTTCTGTACCCCTTGATAAAACTTTTCATTTATGCGTACCCCTTTCTCTCACAACACTTGTTACATATCTCCCTATAAAAATTGTTTTTATGCAGTTATGTTTGTAGGTTAGCTTTGTATATATTAGATATGGCTTGTTGGTATTAATCAAACGACTCAAATTGATGAAACTTATAGGCTTTTATTTATCATTTTATTTACTGAATTTATATATTTTATTTTAAGTGTTTTCTGCCGTTAATAATATTATTTTTGCGTACCCCCCAACCGGACCGCCACATATCCCAAGGGGTACCACTGGTTGAGGTCCCTGAACTAGAGAAGAAGAAAAAACGATCGTCCTAAGATATAAATATATTTACATATTGCACACCAGGAATCTATTGTCTAACTTTCATAAATATTTTCGTTCGAGAGGTAAATTCTTACTTTTCCGAATCGACTTTCGATTGATCTGATTTTTTTTTTCATTATACTCTATCCAACACACCTTCGACTAAAGTATAATAAGAAACAATCACCTCAAAACATAAATATATTTACATATTGCACAGCAGAAAGCTATTGTCTAATTTTTACTAATTTTTCACTTCCCGAGCAGTACAATCACATTAGAGCAAGTAAACCAACAACCACACGAATCTCTGGTTATCCTTTTCTCCCTATGAGATAAATCACCTGGTCGAATAGATCATTTGTTAGTTCTTGCGAGCCTCTCAAGTGAGGTTCCCTAATAGTAAGTGATGTCATTTCAGTAAGAATCTTTTAAATTCGTATTGTCTGCGGTTCGATTCACCTTGCATTGATGAGCGCGAACTCTGCAGGGGTAACAATTGGGCAGGTTGGCTGGCAAGTGGTGTAAGACCAAAATCGGAATTCAGAGTTAAAATCGCAACTTAGATACAATGTTAACTAGAATGACATTTAACAAATTATTGGGTAACTTATTAAATTAGGACCCACACCACTCGGCCACACGATATCTATTGCTGACTAGCAATAGCAATAGCGATCATCCAATTTCGGATGTTTATAGACTTACACTTGGTAGACAACCCGCTCATTTGGAACAGTTAACATCATTCTAAAATTCATATGTCTTTAAAATAGGAAAGCCCAATTTCAACACGACTTTGCCCATTAAAGTTTAATTTTAAGAAAATTTACGAAAAACATACACTATTTCCAGTTAGCAGTGAAAACCAGTGTTTTCCTTTATTAATTCTTCAATAAATCTAGCCAAGTATCTAGCAAAGAACTGATTCGTTTCTACCTCTTATTCTGATTGTTTAAGACAAGTTAGTTAATATTCCGAGTTTGGATGTCACGATTTAAAAACGGATTCGTTTGCAAAGTAGTGCTAGGAAAATTGTTATTAGTAATTAATTATTAAGTAATTTCTTTTACATATTGTGCATTATATTCGTACCAATTCTATCAAAAATTATTGAGTACTTTTAGAAGTTTTGAAATTCAGAATATCGTTTAATAGGAAATTATTCTCCCATCAATGTAAAGTCTTGGAATAAAGCAAAGTCCGTATAAAGAATGAGGATTAGAAACCAGACGGAACAACTTGTTTATCTTTCTTCTACTGGGTGAGATTTACGTTGGTAACCAATTCATGAAATATTACGTTTCAAATAAAATATCTCTACAGGTGCTCTAACGTGACCACAGCAATTTTTATCTCACATTTTCGTTTATTTCTTACTAAACAAAATTTACAATAAATCTGAAATCATCCTAAACTAAATTGATGAATACCGATCGACTAACAGTTCTAAAAAAATATCATTATATTTCATATATTCTTTGTTAATTACTATTCTCCTCATTAATATTGCCATGTAACCTTAATCAATTAAAAAGTCGCTTCATCATAAAAACACCTCGACACTAAACGATTGGCGGTGTTAACGAGCATTCCCTTTGTCTCATTCTTTCAAGCAAATTCTCTTCCGTTATCTCCCTCTAAACAACTAAAAATAAATCGCACCGTTCCCGTTAAACCACATCAGACCCCGTTTGTTACAGAATATATCAACTCCACACATAAATTCGAAGGAATGCACCCTACAAAGAGACACAATCTGATACCGACAGATAGTGCATTTGTTGACTCACAGCTTGAGATACAGTGCCAAATCCGCTTCCTGAAGGCTAACAGCGCCAACAAAACGACGGAGCGGGCGCCACGAACTTCATTTGGCGAGCTTCTCCCCTCGTGATATGATCTCACTATTACTGGAGAATTATCTAGCTAATTCTATTGTTTGTTAGGGAAAGATAGGGCGAGTTGCACTTTCAGGATTTAGTGGGTTTGACAAGAGAAAGCTAAAGAAGAGTTGGTCTTTTTTTTTGTAAATGGGTAATTAGATGGGTTTGTTAAGATTCTACAGATTTTCGTAACAATGGGGTGCTTAGTTTAGAGTCTACGTCAAACTTAAAATTAGTTACTAGTGTTATTGCTTTTCGCAAAAAGAAGTAATTTTTTAAAGCTTTCATGGAAATTACGTAGATGTTGGTTTAGAAATAGATACATTTAAAGTCATTCATTGTTATATATATATATTTTTCTTTCCAACTGAAATTTGTGTTTGGTTATAAGTCTAATATACGTATTATTTTTAATACTACATTGAACTGAGGTTAAGCGTATACAGCTACCATTTTGACTGTCTATTAATTCAGTGTTTACTCTAGAAATAAAAAGGGGCAGGGCGCTGTTGACAGTAAAAGGGTACCGTGTTTTTGAAAAGGCACTTCTTGTTTTTAAAAGGGCACTTTCAAAATATAAAAGTTTAGTATGAGCATGGCCATTCGTTGACACATCGGACCCGTGACCAAACTAAAAAATTTCCGATTTGCTGGTTGACATTTTACTAGAGCTGCATATTGGACCATTATTGACGGTTCGAGGCATATCTCGAAGGACAGACTCGTACAAAATTGGTGTCTCTTTATGGTGATACTATTTAAAATCCAAAATTTGACATTGAAAAATTCATGATTTCACTAAAAACAAAATCTGTAAGTAGCTGTAATCAGACCCCTTGCAAAACTGATGAAAATACTACTTGTATCCAAAATTTTGAAATAAAATTCCTGATCTTGTAACTTTGCCCCAAACAATCTTCTCTTTAAAAAAACACAGAAAAAAACTTAGCATTTCATTTGCGGGCACAGGTAACTAACAGGATTCGTGGAATACCGCGTGCTCAAAATTACCACGGAATCATCGCGATTGCACAACACGCGTAGTTAAAAAGGAGTTTGTATTTCTACAGTTATAATTCACTTAATTCCAATTTACACAAACATTTTTTTTTAATCGATGCTTTTTTTTTAAAGACAGTTAGGAAAGCAAAGTCGCTTGGGTTTGACTGAAAAGGGTAAGAGGGGCGGAATTTTTTCAAAAAAGTACGTCATTTTTGAAAAAGGCGCATGAGGGCGCTATTGAGATAAAAAAAAGGGCGGCCAGGACGAACCGCCCTTCAAAACACGCTTAGAGTGAACACTGATTAGTAAAATCCCGAATGGTAATATCAATGGAATTTTGATATTTACAAACCAAATAAAATACCTTGGCATTGAAATCAGTTCAAGACGAGTATTAGGCAAATGTTAAAAAGTCTCGCGTATTATTCTCAAAGCAACACTGATGCGTGTTATGCACGCATATTGGCAAAGACGTAACGGTTCATTCGTATGACATCCCCTAAAAATATTTCAGGGCCCCCGAGTATTATTATAGAAATTATTGCCAATATTGAACCTTTGTCTCAGTTAAAGAATATTAAATTGGAAAAACAATTTTAATATAATCTATTCAGCGTTCGACATTGATATTAATTATTTTGCTATTTTATGTACGCACGTCCATTAATTATTTTGCTATTTTATAAACGCGCGTCTATTAATTATTTTGCTTTTTAATGTACGCACGTCAATAGTAAATATACTTTAATCCAATAAAAAAAAATAGTATCTGCTCAAAAAAAATTATTACAAACTTCAGCTGTGCACTTTATGTTTAGTGTTATTTATGTATTTTTTAAATACATCAGCGGATCCGCCCTGAGACACCAACAGGACCGCCTGTTACGCCACTGTATATTAGATTTTTTTAAAAATAATAATTTTAACGAAAAAAATTCAAAATAGTTTGAAAAAGGTTTTGTTTTTAAATACAAATCTACTTAAACTAAAAAAATATTTAATTAGGAATCTGTAACAATTTAAAGTAATGAGTTTCTCTAACTATTTTAAAATGTCCTTATATTATCTAAAAAATATTTCAATGTTGTAATGTAATCGGAAAAGTTCATTTACGATTGCAATATTCTCATGCCAGAATGACGCGTGAACGTTTATGACACTCAGTCAGTTTGTGCACGGAAATCATGCAAATAAATTCTTCAATACCTTTAACCTGAAAATAAGGCTTAAAACTCTTTTAGATAGAAAACTTATCTCTAATTTAAATGTTAGGGACATTTCTTTAAACAGTTATTTAGAGAGCTGATATCGTAAATAACTGTCACGTACATTTTCAGGTTTAATTATGTTATTTGTAATATTTAATCTCAATTATATAAAAAAAATATTTTGTTTTGGTTATTTAAAACAATGACAAATCTGACTTTAAATCGTAAATATAAAAACAACATAAATCAACTTTATCGTTATCTTATTTTCGATAGCAAATTCGTCGGAAAAACATTACATTGTCAGAATTACTTGCAATAACGAAAGTGAAAGTTTAATTCTTTGCGAGTAATTATCTTGATAAGTTATCGCCAATTCAGTACCATAATAATCATTTCCGCTTCAGAATCCACACAATCATGGCGTGTGCCGATGAACATGAAACACCAAAATTCAAATTCATTTGGAAAATCAAAAACTTATTCTTTTGTACCCAATCTATTGGAGAATACCTAGAAAGTCCCAAGATTATCGCCCATTCGCTGGACAACACAGAGTGGTTCCTGAGGCTGTATCCAAGAGGTCGAAACTTCAGCTGTTACATCCCGTGCTTCTTGCGCAGAACCGATTCCGATGAAGGTCCTGATGTCATCGTCATCGATTACTGTATTTCCTTGAGGGCCATGGACGGATCCATTGTACACAGGAGGGAAGTAAAGGATCACGTCTTCGGGAGATCTTCTGGATTCGGTTTTCCTGACTTTGTGAAATGCGAAGATATCTTAAGCAATGAGAACCTTTACTTTGCTGATGACACGTTGACTATTGTATGTGAAATGTGGCAAAAGAATACAAAGATGAGTTCAACTTCCACAATTTGTAATGCTTATACTCGAATAGTTGTGGAAACTAGAAGTTTTCTATGGGAAATAAGGCACTTCACTTCCAGATCTTGGAATAAATGCGCTGTTTACCAAGCAAAATCTCCCTCTAAAGAGTCACCAAAGTTCGACATGACCATGTCTTTGAATCCCAGTAGCGATTTTCTTGAAATATCAATCAAAAGAGAGGTTGTTAATGATTTGCCTGTATTTCTAAGTTGTGTTTTAGCCGTTATGGATTCAAATGGAAACAAACGAAACACTAAGAAAGAAGAACTTATTATGTCCTCTGATGACATTTGGAAATATCCACCCTTTATTAAAAAGAACAAATTAACTTCTAATGATAATTTATATTTAACAAATGATACGCTTACTTTAAGTTGTGAATTCGCCATTTCGTCAGGAGTCGTTTACGATGAAATAGAATCTTATATTTATGACCTTTCACAAAGTCAACTACATCGTACTGGCACTGCACCAGCAATGAAGCCTAGAGGTAGATTCAACTTAAGAAACGATATCTACCATCTCTATATCAAACAGAAACTTTGTGATTTAACTTTGCAAAATAGAAGTAATTACATTATGGTGCATAAAACTGTATTGTGTGCTAGATCTCCAGTGTTTTGTGACCTAATAGAAAATGACTTGACAGTGAAGGAAACAGGAATCATTGAGATCCTTGATCTGGATTCGGAAACTCTGAGTCGAATGCTTGTATTCATTTACTCTGACATACTGGATAACGTCTCGTGTAAAGACGCCATGAAATTGTACTCAGCGGCGACTCAATACAAGATTCACTCGCTGAAAGAGTCTTGCTCTACCCTCATGATCAACAATCTAAGTGTTGAAAACGTCTGTGGTGTTTTAGATTTTGCTCAGCATCAGTTTGACGACACATTGAGAGCTTCTGCACAAAATTTCATTTGCCGAAACGCGGATGAAGTGTTTGCTACGAGTGAGTGGAAGAACTTCATGGACAACTCGATTCAACTTGCTGGCGAAACAATGTACCAGGTATTTTTAAGAAAATGATGAATTTTAACATATTTGTTATTGTATATTTTTTCTTAGGATGGAAAAAAAATTAGTTATGTGTGGTTCTGTTCTTTAAAATGAAAAATAAATAATGTGCTCGTTTTCTTCAAATGTTATTTTATGTTAACCCAATCACAAAATTATATTTGTCCCTCGGGAGCATTCTTCTATTAGTGTGTCACAACTCTATTCAAAACCGAAGTTTTAGGGCCCTATTAGCCATAGGCGATTATTGGCGCGACTGGTGACGTAACTGGTTGCTGACATTGCATCAAATGAGACCTATTAGCCGAGGGTGACTCGTGGCGCAACTGGTTGCTGTCATTGCATCAAATGAGACCTATTAGCCTAGGGCGACTGGTGGCGCAACCGAGTGACTAGTCGAGGACTGTCTACCGAACCAGCAACTATACTGGCGATTTGTGGTCACCCAAAATTGTGATAGGACATTAGAGTAAATGTCACCTATTATGCGTGGGCGACTAGTTGCGCCACTAGTACCCCGACGCACGCAAACGAAACGTCAATCAAGAATGTGCTCCGACATGCACAATCCTTCATTCCTATGGTAAACAGAATATTTTCCTTTTATTACATTACCATATTGTGAGTTTTGTAATGAACACAATTGTGACGTTAGCGAAGTATCTAGGTGGCTATAGCACCCCTGTCGCTGTAGTCTCCCAATGCTATCTCCCAAGACAATATTTGTCATCGTGGAATGTTTCACATTTTTTTAAACGATTTTTTTTCTTTAAACTATAAATACGATATGTTTAGTACTTTTATGCAAAATATTGTGTTTGTGTGATAACAAATAAAAACAAATTTTAATGACATAAAAGTTCAAGATTTTTTAAAATGTATACATATACTAAATACTTATGGATTGTAAACCAAAATAAAAAATAATAACTGGAGGAAAAAAGCAGCTAATGTAACTTTTCTTCAAAGCACTGTACGTACAATATTATAGACATATATATTTTTTTTATTATTTTATTAGAGAGAAATAATAATATTAATTAAGTTTAACAAACAATCTTAATTACAAGATATTCATCCCCTGGGGAAATTGAGCAAGTATGCAAAACTTGCGCCACCAATCTCGCGGTTTTGAACCCTTTGGCAACAGGTTGCGCCACCAGTCGCGCCAATCGCCCTCTGATAATAGCGCCCTTAACCTCATATTATATCGGGTTGTAAACTTTTCAATGAATGCAATACTATTATCAAATTCTTAGTTTTGTATAAAATGACAATTTTATGGATATAAAAATAATAATAAAATGCAAAGTATTGTAATTAATTACGAATATATTTTTTGTATAATAAATATTCAACTAAAGTTGAATGAAAGAAAGAGATAGTTTTAGATTATTTTATTTGCAAATCTCTAGAACAAATGTGAAATCTCGTTAATTGATTGTAATGGAGTAATCCAGATACAAAAGCAGCTAGTCATATAGACGAAATGTTTTTTGAGTAAATTCCGAAAACATTGAAAACTTAATTATTGTTAATTCAATAATAATTTTTTTGAAAAAAATATAAAAAAAGTCAAATATTTTTCACAAAAATATGTAAGTTCTCAGAACACTGAATAATTTATAATATAAATTTTAATTTTCACCTAACTTGGTTTGCGACTGGAATAAGGAAATAACTGCTTTTGCAACTGGACCATCTTGTCGCTATATCCACATTTCAAACCAAACAGAACTCACGGTCACCTGCTGTTTATAACAGTTTTTGCATCAGTATAAAGCTTGAACAGCGTGGAAATAGCTAATTTTGCTTCTGACTGCTTTTGTGAATTGTTATTATTAAATCAAGGATTGTGCTTCTTTATTATATTTTAAAATTTTATCTAAAGTTTTAAATCACCTATTGATACCAAAATTTAATTTCTTAAATATTTGGTGGGCATACTGCTTTTGTATTTTTTAAACATATATCCCTTTCCATATAATTTACAGTTCTAAAAATAACAAGTAAAAGAGCAGTTATCTTTTATAAAAAGCAGGTATATCAATCAGTTGTTACAATTTAAAGCTATAATATATATAAAAAAACTGGTTTAATTTAAAACTTTTAATACCATTTAGAACGACTTCCAGTAAAACAAAATTGCATAATAATATTTTATCTACAATTATGCCTACATAAAATTAAAAATATTAAGTTATTATTTAAATATTTTGAAAATGAAAAGAAAGAGTTATTGTGGAAGAGCAATATTGAAACCAATAGATGTTATTTAAAATAATATATGAAGGATACGGGAGAAAACCCCATCAATGGATGGAAATATATTTCGAGTTAATCGCAAGTTAAATTTTATCAATGGATAGAAAGACTAGGGAAAGAAAATATTCACCCTTTCTTTGGATTGTACGAAGATATTGTTTTTTCACCGATAGTGACGGTATATTTAAGTATACACCTGAAAATATAACGGATTGCACTCTCGGCTCATTTTCGACCGAAAACGCGATGGCAGGGTTTCCCTTCTGAGTCCTTCATAGAATTGTTTTCTACTGTCAGAAATACTGTTATATGTGTAATTTTAATTAATATATTGTATTGTTCAACTTCACTGATCATTGTGAAAATTGTCCTTAATATATAAAATAATAGTTTAAATTTATAAAATTTCAAAGTGAATGTTATGCAAACCAATTTGTATATTTTTATCATAGTAAAAGTATTGCTCTACATATTACTTGTATAACTCGTTAATAAAATAAAATGTATACTACTTTGAGGATACGTGATGCTTTTGCTGCATATTTAACCAACCAATTCCTGTTTTTTTATTATTCTTAGTATAATCAAAAGTGCGGTCTTTTATGTATTATATTTTTACTGAACAAAAATTAATTTTATTTTAAACATATATGCAAATTTACCTGTATTTTTGAATATAACATTTGTTTTTAAAAACGCTCCTGTATACTCATAATTATAACAATTACTCTAATTTGTACAAACTGAGCATTTTAGTTAAAGAGTACTCAGTTTGTACTTGAAAGCAGCATTTATTATTTTGTGTTTCTAACAAAATAAAACTATCTAAAGCGCTTTTTAAATAATAAAAAAAAAATTGTGAAAACCACATAAATAATTTTTACGATTTTACGAAGAAAATGACCTTTGTATGGCCTATACTAGGTCGGTGTCAAACAGGTGTATAAAAAGAAAATAATTTAAACTTTAAAAATACAGTGTTAGGCACTTTGTTATCCATATAAATATAAAAGAATGGTTAAAAGGTAAATCAAAGGATTTTTAAGAACTCTTATTATTATTAATTTCATTCTAATCTAAGTCTTGAACTTCGAAATCTACTCACAGTGATTCTCGATCTATAAGCACTAATACAAACAAACGTTACATTTAAAACATGAGGGCTATTACAATTTATATAATTAGATGTGTCACATTTTGAAAGCTCAACACAAAGTTATTGAAAATTGAATTGAACAATATCTGCAGCTACAATAGACGACAAATATACCACCAACTCACAACAATAAAATGAAGGGGCTAAAAAAATACTTTCTTTTACAAAGTGTTTTTCTAATAACACCATAACTCTTAAAAAAATTGATCCCGTTTTTATAAAAGTTAATGACGAGGAAAATAAAACAAAAGGGTTTTATATCCCGACAAAAAGATGTCACATTTTCACCCCCCTCAAAAAGAAAATAAGATGAATAGTTGCCCATTATAAACACTGAGCACACATTCAATTATATATGTCCTCCGTGAGGAGAGTTCAGAGATGAAAGGGACAGTATATTTTCGTATGAAACTCACGCACGCTAATGTAATTGTTTTCACCGATGTCCCGATTCCTGTGGCTTTGTCTCCTGAAAATAAGGGATAAAACTCTTTCCGGATTTCCCCCTTGATAAAGACGACGACTTGAGTTTAGAAATCAGCGCATGATTCTTGGTTTTTGATGAATTGGTGAGTTGATCCCGTTTTGTCTCCGTAGTTGAAGATTTGAGAAATTGTTACTTGAAGAGTTTGAGGATACACTGAGAAAAAGAAAGGTACTTAAAAATGAGCACCTACTCGTCTTTCTTTTTGTGTAATTGTATCGTAAATGAGCGATTTCTCAAAAATGAGTAATGTGATTTAATATTGATAATTTCAGCTTCTGTTCAATGGATCAAATAGTTTGAGGATACACTGAAGGAAACCCGACAAACTTAAAATAATTGTTCAGAAAATGGTTTTCTACACTATTTGATGTTGATTGCTTAAATAGAAAATGAGTTATTGCAACTCAATTATCATACCATTCTTTTGGCGCACCTTTGTAAGCATTCCTTCAGTTTACAACATCTTAATGTCGCACGGATAAAGCACTGGACAGCGGTGCTGAGGATCTGGGTTCGATTCCCGGTAAGACGGTTTTAATTGTCAATGTTTATTGAAAGTGATTTATGAAGGCAACCTAGGTAGACAGGGATCTAGGATTTTTAATTCGTTGTATTCATTTTTGAGTACATGTATTTTAGAAAATAAAAACATATATATTCAGAGCTATGATAAGTGTCAAATGTACTCAAAAATGAGTACATTTTAATTATTTGCAAGTACTTATTTTTAACAGTGTAGCAAGTCTAAAAATATGATTCAAATCAGTGGTTCTGTAGCTTTTAGCTTTTGAGTGTGTTATTTCAGTTTGTTATGTATCTTTCAAACTACATATGTGTACCATTTTGTATTCGAGTAAAGCATTTTTTTTTCAAAATACGCAGAGAAGTATGTGACAAACTGGTGATTCAACTCATATAACTGTTGATTAAATAATTATAACTCTCTCAAATATAACACTCATTTCTTAAATAACTGGGATCGTCAAGTCAACTTTCGTCATACTTGACAATAATTTCGTCACTTATCCGTCATTTTAACAAAACAAGAATCCTCAAATTTTTGAAGAAAACAATTTTCTCAGATTCCTTTACGACCCTTTTCAGGGGCTTTAACACATAATATTTTCTAATACGTATATTGTCACACTTTCAACGAAACAAAATTCGTTAAGGGAGTATGGAACAGAGTATAGTCACCCATATCGAAACATATTTTATTGCTTTAAAAAATATATAATTTTATTTTTAATCGAACGATACTAAAATTATATTTCAATGTAAAGTACAACTAATTATTTTTTTTCAAATCTATATTAAGTTTTTGTACAAAACTGCCTGAATATGTTACTTTGAACTCCTTTTTCTTAGAAAATGACTTTTTTCATGTTTGGTCAAGTTTAAATTGATACAAGTTCAGATCTATTTGAAGAAACTGTTCCAAATTTGCTACAGTTATTTTTTAAACATATTCCTTTAATGTTTGTTTGGGGGATTGATCATATATTGATTATATGCTTTTTAGTATTTTTTAAAAATAGTTTGTCCAGCGAAACGAGGGATTTCCTTTCAAACATTTTCACAAAAACTCTTTCGATTCTTTTGTTTGTCAAAAGGCTCAATTGTTGTTTTTCCAGAAAACATTTTCTTGACTTATACAAAAAAATAAGAAAAGTCACTTTTTTGTACATTTTTATTTTGAAAAAGAAAATTATATATATTTTTTAATTGTTTGACGATATGATATTAATATGCTTTGCACACATATGTAGTAAAATTATATTGATACCTGCAAAATTAAAGAAAAAAGTCAAATGTGCCCTATAACCCCTTAAATAAACGACTAAATGATTTCATTAGTTCGACGAAATATTTAATCGGAGCATATAGCAAACGTATGTTTAGTCAAAAATGACAAAAGTTTCGTCAAACATGATAATACATTTTTAACAGTGAATTCAGTATCAATATAAGTTAAAACATAATTGAGGGGTTTGCTGTAAAAAAGAGATTGCTCCAATTATTCAAGTTTGCAGAAAGCCGTAAAAAACGTTTGAAAATTCAAAATTCCAAGTTGTGTGAAGATATTCTTTTTGATATATCTTCTTAATTGTTCCAACATATTTTGACAGTATTTTCTTTCAAAAATATATCTTCCAGATGACGTGGCACATGTTAGATTGTTGAATCTACCTCTTTCTTGCAACCTCTATGAAAATATGCTTTGGTAGACATCTTTGTCTACCTCTATGAAAAATATTTCACAAAAAAAATACAATTTACTATAATATTATTTTATTTAAAGGACACTTCAATTGAAATATAGCATATAACTTGCCTTTAAAAACAGAAAATTACATTTTTAATCATCACACTCCCCCTCTGTAACGTCTAGCTCATCTGCTGCGTTGTCATATATTGAGTAACGCGAGAACTAAAGATTGGAGTTACATCTTTCTGGCACCAAACGAACAAGTTATTTTTTTTACTACCCCTAGGTTGCAGCTACATCCTTTTTACAGCAAACCCTTCAATTGTAGAGGACTTTAATATCACAAGATTTCACCATTATTATTCCTTAAGCCAAATATGGATTCCAAACCAACAAGGCAAAAAAATTCAAATCCTATTCCCATTCTTCACGGACGTTCTACGCGCGATAGCCCACTCACATGGTTCTGCGATTGATGAGTGAATACACCTCGCGTGATTTGTATTACCCAATCACAGAACTTTCTGCAAAAGCTAACGCACGGTAATACCGTCAAAGTGCATTGGCCTGTAGTATAAAAAAAAATATTGATGTATAATGAAAAGAGTTTTATATCATTTCTTAAGATTTTCTTAATAATTCTTTCGACTAAAGACATTCCATGCACTATATCACCAAGTACTTAGGTATTTATTGTGAATTATCTAATACATTTACGAAAATATAAAAATGTTGAAGAATAAATGTCTACGTATATGTTTTGTATACAATAATTGCATTAATATTGCAATTACAAACCAACCCCACTTTTTAATGCCGCAGTATTGTAATTATTGTGCATAAACTAAATAATAATAGAACATTATCAATGGAATAAAAATATATTTTGTTTACTGAGTTTGTCAATAAATCATTGTAAGTAATATTCATATTAAATGTTCAATGATTTTTTTTTAAACTTCAAAATTATAAATTTATTAACTTTCAGTGTTATTATGATTAGCTAAAATATAAGTTATATATAAGACTTAATCTAAATAAAACTAAGCGTATTTCAAATAACCGAAAAAGCTCAATGCATTTTAGAGTTCAGTAGTAATATATACATTTATTTAAAACAGCACATCCGAAGGAAAACAACATTTCGTCCTTTTCTATTGGAAACGTTTTATTTTTTATTTCCTGAAATAATGTCATGGTGAATTGCCTTTCAATCAGAGTTAAATCAACTGTACAAAAGGAAAATGTGTTTACCATATGCGTTTAACAAATGCGTATACCGGATAAACACCATTTGTTTTCAATTTGCCAGTGGGTTTTCTTTTCTTGTTAATATATTAGATAGTTGATTGAAATACCGTAGCCCTAGAGCTGTATAGTGATCAATTGACAAATGTTTGAGATCAATCTCGAAGGAAAGATCCGGGAAGAATGCCTCTTATTTTTTAACAATGGTCTGATAACGAGGACAACCCTAAGCTGGAACACAGCGCTACCTCAATGGGCATCAGGACATTAGATCCCGATCATATTTAACGTGCATCACTCCCGTATACACGCCGGTGGAAGTGGGGGTAGTTTAGACGACTTTTTTTTATTTCGTAGGGAATATAACAACCCTCCTATCACAAAATTGCTGCATTTAAGACTTTTTATCAAGTCTCTCTTAGCCGTATTCGAACTCACAATCCTCCGATTGCTAACAGACGACGGTAACCCCTAGGACCCCCTCCCGTTAATACATTACCATCCAAGCTATTTCTTAAATATATAGACTTACAAAACACGTACTTTTTGTTTCAATTTAAAAATAGAAATTAGTTAATATGTTTTAGATCTTGGTAGTCTTATTAAACGACTTATTATTACACTTATTTAATGCAAAGATTAAATAAATGTAAAAGAATGTTCATAAATCTTAAAATTAATAAAAATGGATAATTACATAAGTTTATAATTATTTAAAACTAAATCTATTTATTGTAATGGTAGCGAAAAGAACCCGTAATGCCACATCACTTATTTATATTTTAATTTAAATAATTTGAGGCAATTGGAAAGTAGTCAGTAGAATTAAAGTTTTAAAATTTCCCGAGCTTTAATGTCGCCCGTGTAGATAAAATATATAAAGATAAAATATTGCGATACTTTTTGTTACATACCTCCGTCATCCACTTATCCCCTTTTATTACTTTCAATAACAATATTGTCATTTTTAAAATAATTCTAAATTACAATGATTAAAATATTAAAAATGGTAATGACACATACATACATTGTTAAAAATAGATACTCAAAAATAAGTCAAATGTACTCATTTTTGAGTATACTAGATCCTTATCGTAGTTCCGAACACATGCGTTTCAAGTTTGAAAAAGATATGTACTAAAAAACAAGTACATTGTGTAAAAATGAATAAAAAGAGCAGATGATAGCCTGCATAAGTTGCCTTCATAAGTCACTTTCACTAAATATACACAATTACAACTAAGACCTACCAATAATCAAACCCAGGTCCTCGGGGATCGCAGCCTAATACCTTATCCGTTAATCTACGAGAGCGACTTGAAGTAAAATAATTGAGTTTTAAAAACTCGGTTTCCATTTAAGCAATAGGCATCAAATAATGGGGAAAACCATCTTCTGAACACCTATTTTAAGTGTGTCAGGTCGCATTGCTAAGATGGCTTGAACATATCTGATGTTAGCAATATTAAATCACACTGCTCATTGTTGAGAAAGTTCGTTTAATTGAATTTTAGTACGTCATCGCTCATTTACGACACAATCGTACTCAAAGAAAAATAAGTAGGTTCAGGTACACATTTTTAAGTACAATTTTTTACAGTGCATAAAGCAAGATAAACCATTTTCCCTGGTGTAAAAATCCACAACAAACCCAAATCAACATTATTATTACCTAACTCTAGAGCACATTTCCGAAGAGCACATGAAAACTTCAACTCAAACAAAGAACTTAAACGGCCACACGTATCAGAGCTCTTGAAAAGGCCCAAAAACTCCCCCCCCCCCCCTCCCCTTAACCGAAGCATTTGACCATAACAAAGCAGAATGCAATTTCTCGCAAACTATCCGAGATCTCGAGTTTTGGGGTTATAAAAGAGCGGGAGTAGCGGGCGTAGAGGAGAGAGAGTTATACGCCCCATAAATGTTGGGCAGTGATTCTCTGCTGAATGTCTTTATACGTCCACGCCGAGGAGATAAAAACGACAGGGAAAAGAGCCATAACTGAAATTGAAAGCAGCCAGATTCCGGTCGAGAATGTTTATCGATTTAGGAAAAGTCTTAAAAGAATGTTATGGGGGTGGGGTGCGGTGGATTATGTTTGAAAGAATTGTATGATATTTTGATTTGTAGTTTATTTGTTTGAATGATAACTAATATTATTTTCACACTACTTTGTAATTTGCAAAACAAATAGCATACTATGATTTTTTAAATAACCACATTGTAAATAAAAATGTGCTTAAAAATAAGTACATGGACGTACTCCTCTTTTTTTGAGTACAATTGTATGGTAAATGAGCAATGCCTTACTTAAATTTTAGCAGTCGTATTTTCGCAAAAATGAGCAGCGTGGCTTAATATTGCTAATCTTAGCTTCTGTTCAAACCATCTTAACAAAGAGACCTGACACACTTAAAATATTTATTCAAAAGATGGCATTGCACATTATTTGATGTCGACTGCTTAAATGGAAACAGTTATAACGACTCAAATTCTCTTACTTCCTATTCTTTGGTCACGTCTTTTTAATATTACTTCTGTTTACGACTACTTCCCGTCGCTCGGGTAACACAACGGATAAGGCCCCCGAATTCGATGCGTCTGTCTGTCTGTCTGTGTCTGTCTGTCTGTGTGTGTCTGTCTGTGTGTCTGTCAGTGTCTGTCTGTGTGTCTGTCAGTGTCTGTCTGTCTGTCTGTGTCTGTCTGTCTGTCTCTGTCTGTCTGTCTGTGTCTGTCTGTCTGTGTCTGTCTGTCTGTCTGTCGACGTGACATCACGTCCATAATCGTCAATCATTTAATTCATAAAATGAAATTCAGAACAAATGTCTTATTTAGGTGTGAAATAATAAGAAATGTCATTTAGAAAGAGGTTAAAATTGAGTTTCATATTTTAAAACCACAACAACAACAAACAAGAGTGAGTTAAATAAAAGCGCTTAAAATAAAAATAGACAAAAAAATAAATAAACAATATCCCAAAGAAAACACTCAACACCTCTCGTAGTTATTTTTACACCTCACATGTTTAACTGAATCTCGAGAATCACAACAAAACCTTCTTTCCCTCTGACCCTCAAAATGGCGGCGACAACTCTCCAAAATTTATTCCAACACTTCTCTGAGGGTGATGAGAGGATTCGATAGTAAAAAAAAATAATCTTTCTGCTTCAGTTGATTTATAGCAGAGCTTCTTGTGTTTATTTTTTGTTGTTGCTCTTGGATCTATTTTCCCACACAAGGTGTATTTATTTTCTATTAAAAGCCTATCTTTGTGGTAGAAAATTTTGGCAGGTATATTTGAAAGAAGGGAACTTCATTCATCAAGGATATATATGGAGATAAATGCACACTACAACTTTTAAATTAGAGCATTCTTATAAAAACATTGTTAAAAAATATTACGAACTTGCATCAAAATTTGGTACATATTTAGATGCAACCAACATTTTGTGCTTAGTTTCATCATTTTACGCTGCTACCACGGATACCATTTCGTGGTGAAACGTTGAACCAAAACTCATATTTCTGCTTTGGTCAAGTCCACCAATCGGGCTCGAACTAGGAATCTTCTGATTCACAGCTGAACGCCTTTATCCACTGTGCAACGGAGGCCCCTGTTCGCCGTTGTCTTTCTTGGAGGTGAATCCTCGGGTTGTTGATGTAGCTACAGCTAAAATTTTGGTTGCAGTTAAAGATCTTGAACCAATTATCGGTGAAACTTCTGCTTTTTTCCGATAAAGGATTTTTGGTTCAACCTAGATTCCCTCATAATATGTTGTAATTTGCTGCAGATCTCTGTTTTGCACCAATATATGGTGCATCGTTGAAATTAATTTTTTAACAATATAGGAAAGGAAGGACGAATGCTTACTAACTATAATAAATAGATAAAATTATATTGCAGTGGATAAAACTATGTAGCTAAAATTCAATTTTTATTGCTAATTTAGTTATTTGGTTTTATGATTTTATTTTATTATATTATGATTTTGAGAGAAAGGGAATATTACCTTTGTATACCTTAACATTTTGGTGTTTATAATTGATATGATGCGTCTAGTTTCAAAACCAGATATATCCCCATTTTTCACAAATTTGTTTTATTTTTTATATTTTTCACAATTTTTCTTCTATATCACATTGCAAATTGGTATATACCAAAAATGTGTTAATCCAGTGTAAAAAAAGCATTCAAAGTCATGGGTTTAGACGTTTTCGGCGTCTCCTGTGATATTTATGAAAATTGATCTTCTATATGGCTCATAGAACGTCTGCTATATGGCTCATATAAGCCTAATTCACAAACTAAGTAACAGTTATGGCTGAGATTCAACAGTCGTAGCAAAATCTGGTAGGCGACGAAATTCAAATTCACTGCTAAATGTATAATTGTTTAAAAACAAGTCGAGGTCGGAATACGTACGTTTGGATTATAGGTGAGGGATTGGCTACCAAAAAAAAAAATCCAAGAAATCAATAAAACATGATAAAATATAAATTCCAAGAATTTCTTTTATTCGAACAGTATACTTGTTTAACAAAAAAGGGAACATAAAAAATTCTTATTGATACAAGCTTGAAATATGAAACTTATATTAAACTAGACATTCTTCGAGGAATTTAAACCAAACTTTCAGAATATATCACTGAAAGTTTTTCCTCATAGAAAAACCAAAATACAACAAACTCTCCACAAAAACCTCAAACATATTTCATATCAAACAAACATTATTATTCCAGAGGAGGGTTATTTGTTGTCCCTTAATGGCCGCCACACACTCCGAAATTTAGCCGACTTTTCCCACGAACGGCAAGCTCCCGGACAGGAAACCGGATTCCGGATCGGGAAAAAGCACAGCTGAAGTCACATTCCCGAAAATATTTCCCGGAAAATTCCCGGAAATATCAGAGAATTTATATGGTCGCGCTGTGACACGAGATATTCTGTGAATATGCAATGAGGCGCGGCAGATATGGCTGGGATTTTTCCCAGATTCCGGATTTCTTCGTTCCGTAGAGTGTAAGATGGATTGGACTGGCTTCGCCTTTTACACAGATAAATTTGTAAGGATTATATTTTATATTTTGAATGACATTTCATTCGTCGAGATGGAATTTAAAGTCGGTAAAATAGAGTAATATTCTAACTATGTTTTTGAAAATTCGTTCGAAATAGTTAGTGTGAGTAATCGTGTAAATTTTGATTTATGCACCGATAAAGTTCAGCTTCTTAAGGCGTTGACAGCTACGTTATATTGGAACTTTATGCTAATACTATACGATAACGTTTTTTGACAGCGAAACTGTAAAACTAAAGAACATTTACAAGAAATATTAGTTGTAAGAAACTATTGTTTACAAGAAACTATTATTTACAGGAGAATATTCTTTACAAGAACATATTCTTTACAAGAACATATTCTTTACAAGAACATATTCTTTACAAGAACATATTCTTTACAAGAACATATTCTTTACAAGAACATATTCTTTACAAGAACATATTCTTTACGAGAACATATTCTTTACAAGAACATATTCTTTACAAGAACATATTCTTTACGAGAATATATTCTTTACGAGAACATATTCTTTACAAGAACATATTCTTTACAAGAACGTATTTAAAAAAAACAATATATCGATATTTGGGTTCTAAATTCTTTGCTGAACCCTCTGATGCTCATGGACGTAATATCACGTCCAGGGATTTCCAGTTTTTTATCTTAATACATCTAGTTTTTGAAGTAAATTTTACAATATTTTTTTAAACCTAATTTTTTCAGATATAACTAAAAAGCGACCTCTTAAGAATGAAATAAAATTTTTGCAAAAATATATAAATGCATACATAGGAAAATATATATAAATTTCAAATAAGTGAAAACAATTTTACAATTGCGGAAATAGCGTGAGCGTCAGTGAGTTAATTACATTTAAACTTTTGCACACTCCGCTGTCCCCTGTCAGTCGACAACATAACAACAAGTTCTTTTGGTTCTCTGTTCATTTAAAATTAATAAGAAAGGCAAGATCTTCTGTTTAAGAAACATCGATCTTTTTTTAAACTTGTTCTTTTGTAGATCCAAAAAAATATTATGATTTTTTTTCCCTTTATCAGCATAAAAAAATGTGGTGGGAAAAAACAGAAAAGGAAATAACTGTTCGGTAAAAATAACTCAAATGTGAAACATGTTCTTGGAGTGAAATGGGTTAACACACAATAAGAGTGAACTCATTAAAAATACCAACTAACACGATAGAAGGAATCCAAAATATTGACATTTTATATAAAGGACATCGTTTAACCCGACTTCAGTTATTTAGAAAAGTAAACTTCTTAATGCACCGCCTCTTCAGAGTAGGGGCTGATATTCAATATTTTAAGAAAAGTATCACTTACATGTAAAGTGCATTGCACATCAAGTTGTATACTTTTATTTTAGTCGAATTAATATCGCACTAGAGCTATACAATTGACTACTGGGGAAGGTTCGGAATCTATCCAGAAGTTAATATATGTAATCACTGTATTTTCATTTATATCAAATCAGATGGCGAAGACAACTCATAAGTCATCACCCCAAGCACTTGAAGATATATCGGCACCATAGATTTAATGTGCATCAGTCCCCTATGCACGGTAAACGTCATTAAGTGAACTACGCAGAATGATATACTATATTTGAATAATATTATATACAGCAAATATTCGAACCTATAACCATCTGTTTATGATTATATACCACTGAACAACCTGCAGGCTCATATAGTTATCTTGAACATTTTGTTAAAATTATATTAATATAGAGCAGTGGCTCCCAAAGTGGGTTCCGTGGAACCCTGGGGTTCCACGAAAAAATTTAGGGGTTCCGCGTGATAAATTTTATTTGATTAAAAAAAATAAGAATTGTGTTTAATATATTCACATTTTCGATGAATATCCAAATTTAGCAAAACAGGCTATTCGAATTCTATTGCCGTTTGCAACCACTTACTTGTGTGAAGCTGGGTTTTCAAAATATGTTGCGACAAAAACCAAATATCGTAACAGACTTGATGCTGCACCAGATATGCGAGTTCAGTTATCAAACCTAACGCCCAATTTTAAGAGAATCATGGAATCAAAGAAGCAGGTGCATTCTTCACATTACAGATTATCCATTTATTTCAGTTTATGTTTTGTATTTTTATTAATTATTTCTATGATGAATTGTTTTTTTTTTTAGTTTTGCTTAATTCAATAAAATCTGAAATACCAAAATACTACTTGTTTTATTTAATATCAGATATTAAATTTTGAAAAGTCGTTAATTAAAAAATATTCAGGGTTCCGCGATCATTGGCAACAAATTTTGGGGTTCCACGACCAAAATAGTTTGGGAACCACTGATATAGAGCATATATAGCATAACCGCTTGGGTACATTTAAATTATTATAAACTATTTTTTGTTTAGTTAGTAAAAATTTAGACCCTTGAGATTGGAATGCCAAACATCCATTTTGGAACATCAGGTCTTGTTGTACTACGCACAACCTCAAGATTAAGTGATGAGCACATATTCAAAACGTGTTTTGTCCAAAATGTTTGAAAATTGCATTAATACGATACTGAAATGTACTCAAAAGTTTTCAATCATACTAAAAATTTTTATTCGTTTAAAACTCGTATTTCCCCATTGAAATTGACTTGTAAAAGTGTAAATCCGCATAAGAGTCAA
The DNA here is from genome assembly GCA_963932185.1 of Troglohyphantes excavatus. Taxonomy (NCBI): domain Eukaryota; kingdom Metazoa; phylum Arthropoda; class Arachnida; order Araneae; family Linyphiidae; genus Troglohyphantes; species Troglohyphantes excavatus. The sequence goes on from OZ010671.1 coordinate 52,507,013, forward strand.
AGTATTTAGGAAAAGCTTTTTGCGTTTTTCACATGGATCCCCTCAATATATAAGATAACATAACACGTTTTGAATGTTTGATATCTCTTTAAATATTGAATATACCTTTTCGAAGCTGAAATTTTTTAATTTTCAAGTAAAATATAATATTATATTAACACTCCAAGAACTCTTTGCGTTTTCCGTTATTTTTATGGAACAGTTATTCATCCTTATGTTCTTTACCCTAGAATGTGTTATGCTTATAGAAAAAAGAAACATAATCTGTTTTGGATCTGCAAAAGAACGAGTTGAAAAAAAATATCAATGTTTTTTAAACACAAGATCATGCTGTTTTCGTTTATTTTAAAGAACAGGGAACCAAAAGAACGAGTCGTTATGTTGTCGCCTGAACTGCGCCAACAGAGTGCAAAGGGTTAATTGAAAAAATTTCATGATTATTCTTTCACACTTCCCATTAATTAGCGATTAATCACCATTAAATGACACTAATGCATTCATCATCTCCTAAATCGCATAAAACACACCTTAGATTTAAAAATACACATTAAAATTACTTTTTTCAATAACAAAGATCCCCTAAAATATTAATACAAAAAAAAAGAAAATCATTAAGTCTACACAATTACGCTTTGACTTTACTCCTTGTTAAGAGCTTATTAAATATATATTTTTTAAATAATCGCGTTTGGCAGTCAACTCCAAAAGGGGGGAAAAAACTTAATTACTCTGAAGGGCGTGGATGTATTAAGTATGCTTTTACTCCCAAATTCCTGGCGAAAAAAAGCGACGAAACCTGATATATGAACTCGTCATCAATCAAAAACATGATTGTTTCTGACATTTCATATTAATCTAAAGTTACCTTAGACATTTCCTACAAAACTCCTTTACATCTGGGTGGCATTTATTAAAAAAAAAATTGGCGCAGTTTATTTAAAATTATAGAGTCTTCAGACATCTTATTTATTAGTCGTTTCGCTTGGCTTAAATCCAATTATAGAGTTTTACATGGGCTTATCGACTTAGAAGATAATGCTTTCGGTTCACTGTAAAGGAGGTTTTGGTGAAAGTTTCACTATTTTAGTTATTTTAATAAAATACACAAAGGGTTGTGAATTTTTCGCTCAGAAAAATCGTTTTTATTTATCAATGATGTAATTAAAGTTATCTATGGATTAAGGGAAGTTGGCAGGGTGAATTTTATCTATAAACGTTTATTCATTTATTTTTTTGGGTATTATTTATTGGTTTATCTGTTTGTGATATTTTTTTTCTTTTTGGGGTTAAACTTGTTTTTATCTCTTTTAAAAAGAGATGCATTAGTTGCTGCAATAATGGTATTATTGCTATTGCATAAAAGTTCTGTGAAATTCTAATGTATATTTTTATGTTTTTCAACTAAAAAAGATTTTTTTTATTAAATGACATTCATAATTAAATATAAATGTTGTGTTTATAAACAAGTTTTTATACACTATTTTTTTTAAATAAAATAATATGAATGTCTATTAAAACTTGTTACATTCGGTTTTAAATCTAATAGAAGTTATTACAGTTTTGTTACAAGCTTTTATTTAACTCATTGTTTCTGAACAGTGAGTTAAACAAGAGTCGAGTAAGAGACAATGGCGACTCGTGTACTACAGCAAGTACAGCCAGGATGCACCTAATTTTATTAGTGTATTTTAAAACTAAAATAAGATGTTTTACTAATTTTCTTAAATGAAGATTAGAATTGAAAATTAAATTTCTACGGTGAGTAAACAAAATCTCTAATATATAGCAAGCCTGTTGCCGTAATGCACAATTAAGGAGAGGCAAAAACTCCATTCAATCAAAACTGCAGCCAAAAAGCGAAGTTCGAAATCGTTGCATCGTTGCCAATGGCAACCTCTACGTAGTATGAAGACCCCCTCACCCCCCGCGCCAATGCTAATGCACTGCATTTGTCACGAAATGCAGCCCGAAATTACTTTTCTGACTTTGGCTGCACTTGGGAATTCGATAAACTGATTGGCTCGTGCGTGAATTGTGATAATGGGTGGGAGAACCGAGAATTTCAAAGAATCTCTCCAAACGGAAATAGTTTTCGTGACTGTCTGCTGTTGTTTCGTTATTTTTTTTAAGTAAGTGTTTTCCCCTTTTTTTCGCATGTTATCATTACGTAAAAATTAAAAGTAAACTTTTATTTGAGTAATAATTATTAAAAGAATTCCGTTCATTAATGGTTGTGGAAAATAGGAAAGGGGGGGGGGAGAGTCACGTGATTTAGGCTGCATTAACATTTTCGACCACGGGCCGCCACTGGTAAGAGAGTCTGTAAAAGACTGTAAAACTTTATAACACATTTAAACCACTTCTAAACGTCATACTGAACATGTTACTTGGCATACTTACTAAAAAACCAATGATAATAGTTTTCAATTTACGTATCGGGAATGGTACTGTGCAAAACTTGGTGACCAAGATAATGTGTAAGATGGTCACCAATTGTTGGGCGTTGGTTATTGTTTGGCTGCTTTAACTATAAGCAACAAACCATTCTTTTTTGCTCCACTTTTAATTACTGCAATTGTTACTACTAAAGTTCAGTGACTTGTGTAATGTATGAGTGACAGGGCCGCCCTTAGCAGTCGCGGGGCCCTGTGGAAGCATAGTAGCGGGGCCCTTTTTTTATCCTCCACACAAACTTATGAAAAGTTTCAATACAACTTTATGAAGTACTTATGAGTAAGTTTGTCAAATTTTTATCTACTACAAGAATAGTTTTTTTTGCAAATGTCTCTTACTACATTTCATTTGCATATACATTTTTTCTTAGATAACTTTCTTACAAAAACAGTCTGCATTATATATTTTGTTCTTCTTTTAATTAAAAATCGAAAATAAGCTTAATTTAAAAATGACCAAACGAGACAACTATATTATGTCAGTCGTGCTATTTGCCGATGAGTTATATTGTCGGAATGGATCACCCTAAAAGCATATCGTGGTGTTTCTGTTGTAATACCACATTTAGCTGATTATAAAGGCGTATTTAAGCAAAAACCAAAATGCATAAGGCAATTAATTTAATCCGTAACATTCTCGTTTTGAGCATTTCCTCTAATAAATGGAAGGCCCCTCCAAAATCGCTGGGCCCTGTGCGGTGGCATGTGTCGCACACCCCTAAGGTATGTCCTGATGAGTGAAGCGTTTGGACAAAAATAAGGTTTTATTTTGCCAATCTCACTAAACGTGATACTGCCAAACATCGCCAATCGCCCAACAATCTGTAACCACATTGCATTAGGTGAGGATTGCAAGTACAAGTTCCAATCCCAAAAATTCTTTAAAACAATAAAACACCAAAGAAAACCATTCTCCCTGTCGCGGCTTCCAATAATTTCCATGACAAAATCTCTCCATGTATCAGAGAGAAAAAAATCGCACCAATAAAAAACCCATTGTAGTAAAAGAAATACTATTTCCGAGCTCTATACGAAAGCGAAAAGAGTCTCCACTGGCAAAAGTCTAACAATTCTTTAGCAGACAATTCCTTAACAGAAGACTGTATATATACTCTTCGAGAAGAAAGACTTTTGATTTACTGCCTGCGAGAGGTGTTTGAAAAAGTCCCCTTTCCAACAAAAGAACTCGAATCTATTTTTCTTTTTAAAACTAGGTTTTTGTAAATTGAATGTCCCCGAATTGTACCTAGTAGCTCGTTTTTTTTTTAAACTTCAAGTGACTGTCGTGGAGTTTTAATGTTTTTATAATTAATAACTTCGGTATGTATTCTTTCTATATAAGAGTTAAATAATATTAAAGTTTTTTATGTATTTAATACATTGTATAAAAAACGTCGAACACGAGCTACACAATGGGCCATGGGTGATGGCTCGGGTTTTATCCCGAAGAAAAGACTCAAAATCACAGCCTCTTAATTTTGTACCGAGTTTAGATGATAAGGACAACGCTTAGGGTTAGTACCCTACTCTCCATTTTCTACACTACGAACAACGTGAGAACATTCGGGCTATGGCTGATTTAAAGTGATGTTAGGCACGAATGTCAAACTAGCAAACTTCCAAATACGAGCTAATTACTATCTGACTACGAGGATTGACTTAAAAACACAACGATTATTAGCTTGGTACTCAAAGGTGTAGCCAGAAAACCAAATTATTGGGGGAGGGGCAAAGTACAAGGACGTACTCGAGATTGAAGACATATACACGTGGACCGGACGAATATTGAAATAACTTTCGTTTTATAAATATTAAGTCATTAATTATTCAATCGTGCATTATTAATTACCTAACTAGCATTAATTTTGTAAATTATTGACAATTTTTGCTTTAATTTTCAATAATTAATAGTTTTTACAAATTTTCCGCGTCTGGACCCCTTACATTTGAACATTACCGTGAATATGCCTTTGTATATGGTTAACATTACCGATGGCATACGGAAATGTCAATTTAAATATTCATTAGTCAAACAAAAGATACCATAAAAGAAGGACAAGGTGGCTATTTGTCCAATTTGAAAGACGTGATTGACGCACGCCGGCCTATCTAACTCAAACCTTGATGGGTATTGCTACTGTGGGGACTTGAGAGTGCCTCGCATTGTTACTATTGTGATCTTCGAGCATGGATCCTTTGTAGTAGAAGAGTGATGACGTCACTCTAGCTGACATCAAAGTGAAGGCAACATGTATGGTTCAAGACACATGGTTAACTACGTCATTCCATTCATAAATTTTCACAGTTACACATTTCTCAATTCACAAGCCAATCGCGATTTTTTTATTCATGATTTTGAAGAGATAGCACGTGATATGGGCATTACGCTCTGAGAAGTGGGCTTCACGATTATGACGTCATATTCTCTCTACTACAGTTTATTCATGCTCGAAGATTGTGATCGGTTAAGAGGTGAGAGATTACTGCATGTTAGATTGATTTTAATAGTTGTTGTCGAAAGGTTGTTAATGCTTGATTTTATGATTTTGTAGAACAGAACAAAAATGGGGAGAGAATTTCCTCAAACGTATCACGGGATCAATCGACCCCATACTACAGTGAATGTGTTAAGAAATTAAAATCTACTAGACAAAGGCTAATATTTCACGTTGTTTGAGAAAAACAACTATACTTTTTCATTAGTATTTCACATAAAAATATACTACTTCTGTTAATTTGTGTACACGAGAAACTCAGATCTAACTAATAAAATGTCTACATGGTAAGCACTGTTGAGCTAAAAAACACAAGAATAATTTACAAATGTTTTCGAATAAATACTGAAACAATTTTTAATTCACATTAAAAAATATAACCAGGAGGGTGAGTTTAATTGAAAGAGCATTGAGTTCGTTATCGGAAGATTGCGAGTTCGAAACCCATCCTTCAAATGAAAAATCACCCTTTAGAAGAAGCTAGCTCACATTAAATTTGTATTAGTCAAAATTCCAGATCAGGTGTTGCCCTTGTCATCTAAATATGGTTCTAAGTTACGAAGTAGAGTTCTAGAGTCTTCTCTTTAAGATGGATTCTGCATCGCCGACTTTATTTGCTCGTTGCTCTTCCAACCAGGCCACTGCGTGCATATAGATTAACCTTTAATACAAGGAAGGTTCTGATGCGGAGACATGCATTAATGTTATAGAAAACGGAAGGAGCCTTTGCGGAGACATTTCTGAAATCTCTTATATACTTATATCTTTACACTGTAAAAAATATGCTTAAAAACGAGTAAATGAACGTACTCATTTTTTCGTGAGTACAATCATTGGCGGCGATTGGGTGCTAAAAGTGAGGGGGCAACGTCAAAGAGGAGAATATTTTTTACTAGAAGAAATTTTTTGTTTTGAAACATTTTCTATGCGTAATTAGCAATCAAGGTTGCAAACTATTTTTCTTTCTAAATACTCGACGGTCAATTTTTTTTTTTTGATGATTCAATTTTTGAAAAAAATAATAATAGGTCTGATCAATTAAAGTTAAAAAAAAATCCCGCAATTTTGTTTTTATTGTTAAATTTTGTAATGAAATTGACTTATATTTTTTATAAAGATTTAGATTAAATAAGAAAAATCTGGATAAGTGAGAAAATCTGGAAGTATTACTCAACTTACTATTGCCTTGTTTAAAAACTTTTGCGTAGTTTGAGTTTACAGCTAAGCCTTAATTTTCAAACTATCCTCGATTTCCTCAGAAATTGTACTACATTGTCTAAATCGAATTCAGTATATACAGGGATACAGGTTCATTTTGGCATGAAGAGGGATGGGTTACGAAATTTTGCCATGTTTTAGAAATGCAGTAAACAATTTTATTTATAATTAATTTAATTTTTAAAAAGTGCAATTTTAAAAAAGTGTAGAGGGCAACATCCCAAAAAGTGTGGGGGTAACCGCCCCCCCCCCTTTCCCCCCCGAATCGCCGCCACTGATACAATTGCATCGTAAATAGTCGATGACTAACCAAATTTCAGTAATAGTATTTTCGAAAAAATGAGCAGTGTGATTTAATATTGCTAAACTCAGCTTATGTTCAAGCCATCTTAACAAAGAAACTAGGCAAACTTTAAGTATTTGTTCAGAAGAATGGTTTTCCACGTTATTTGTTGTCAATTGTTTAAATGGAAACTGAGTTATTACGTATTACGACTCAATTATCTTACTTCTCTTTTTCCTGCAACGGGTTTTTAACTTTACTTCTGTTTATAACTTCTTCACGTCGCTCTGGTAGTACAACGAATAATGCTCTAGACTTCGGTGCAGACGATATTAGGTAGGTGGATTGTGTTCGATTCCAGGTAATTCCTGCTTATAATTGTTGAAATTTATTGAAAGTGATTTATTAAGGCAGTCAATGTAGGCAAGCAACTGCTCTTTTTATTCCTTTTAATCATTTTTGAATACATGTCATTTTTAAAAATGAAACTTATGCATTCGGAGGTATGATAAGCATCGGATGTACTCAGAAATGAGTACATCTGACTTATTTTTAAGTACCTATTTTTAGCAGTTTATAAACCGATCTGTTAGCATATTATAAAAATAAATATCGAGCGTTGACGGTTAAAGAAACAAAATAATTATGGGGTCCGGTTGGCCCAGTGGTAAAGTATCCGACTACTAATCACAGGATTGAGAGTTCGAATATTTACGTGGACAATTTTTAGCAATCTGGTGTTTGGAGGGTTGCCAGATTCGTTACTGAAAACGTTGTCTAAAAATATCCATAAAATTGAATAATTTATTTTAAAAACTAGCTAAGTGTGCTTTTTCGAATTTTCAGAAAACAAAGAAACAGTCTATCTTCGATATAAATATAGATTTTTACTTAAAATATTTAGAGCATTAATTTAGATCTTCTAGTTGTGTCTCGTGTTGTTTATAATTAATTTACAATATGTATTCCTTATTTTAAAAAAAAATTGCAGTTAGCTAATTTTTGAAATAACATAAAACGTAATATTCACCCATAACCTGGAAATTTGAATGAATTGTTGACAAAAATAAGTACTTACCATATGAAAATCAAATTCCATAAAAAAAAATCGATTTCGACCAGAGTGTATAAGGAACTGGTGCACGTTAAATCTGATCCATAGTCGTGATGCCAATTGAAGTTGCGTCGGGTGCTGCCAGCTAATGTGTTGACCTCGTCATCTCACTATGGTTAAAAAGGGTCGTGTTCGCGGTTCTTTCCTTCGAGATAGACCAGGAACCGTCGTGTTTTGCCTACTGTGCAACTCTTGTTAAAAGTTCATTAAACAACCAGAATACTTCTGCATAATAGAAAATTGATTTTTTCGCCTAAATTTTTAAACTATCAAGCAAATATCCATCACTAATCTCTAAACTTCTGGATTGGTCAAGGCATTTTGTCGACTTGAAGCCAATTGAAGAATAAAACACAGTACCCCATTTCTACCTCTATAATCCGTATGTTCATGCTAAAATATGCCCAATTGTCAATTGTATTGCGTTTGGCTGTTTTTTTCTTTTTAATTTTTCTTCGAAACCCATTTTGAATGCCAATTCTTTAAAATCCCTTTTCACCAATAATAAGTAAATAACAGGCGAAAATAAAAACTATAATTTTGGCAAATTTCATAAGTAGAAACTACAATATCTAAAGACATTTAACATTTCTATGACGATTTGACATTAAAAACACCCCACACAATCCCTTTTAAAAATTAGTTGGGGTGCAGCATGTCTGCTTACAGTATGGCTTCAAACGCGCTCATAGAGGGAACTGGTTAAGAGCGTCGCAGAAGTTACAGTTAGAGCTCAGTGATATCAATATATAAATTCAATTAATAAAAATGTATGATTCAAATGGTTACAAATAAATTATTACCAATGACATTTAAAGGAAATCTTCTTATTTTGGTTATAAAATCTTAGTTCAAATTAAATTTAACATTATAATTTTCATGTTTATAGAAAGAGGATACTAAAATTAAATGAGATGCATGCTGTAACAGTATCTCGACATTTTTACTGACAGCGTGGAATTTTGGAATTTAACAAGCACATTATAATCAGCGCAAAATTAATGTTACCCTCAATGATTTCTAATTATGAGAATTGGATTTGGAAGGAACCCAAGTAAGATTTAAATTTATATATCACTGCTTGAAATGACGATGTGCGTACTAATCGAATTGTAATTAATAATAGTTTTGAAATATTCCAATTGTGATAAAATGTGCAATAAAACTAAGGAGCACGGAATATAGAATCGAGTGTAGTGTGGCTATTTTGGAGTACGGCAATGTGAAAATGTCGTTTCAGGGTATACAAAAGTATGAAATGGTCGCCAACGAAATATCCAACAAGAGGGATATACAGGCAAGATAAAAAAATTAATTAAATATCATTCAATGAAATATTAATTACTAATATGGTTCTAAATAGTGACAGACATATTTATCATTTTTAGTAACTCACCAAGACGAATATAATTTTGCAGAAAACTCAAAATAGCCGTTATAAATGTTATGCATGCGTTTTGTGAACAATGGCATATTCATTTTTTTCATTCTATATCATTATCAGTCCGTTTCGTATAAACAGTATGATTTGGTTTGGTTAAATAACGTCACACTACAGCTGCACATTGGGGTATTGGCGACGTTTCGGGGTCTATCTTGAAGGAAAGACCCGGGAACACATACACATTCACGCACAGATTCATACATGCACCTCGTTATTTTATAACCATGACGAAGAAATACCTGAACTGACACCCAAAGCCTTCAATAGACGTGGGGACTTTGGACCCCAGTCAGATTTATTGTGCACCAGTCCTGTATACACGGCGTTAATTTGTGCGGATGTTCCGGACGACTTGTCTAGTATTTTGTATCGCAGCTGGCAATCCTCCGATCACAAGGTTACTACATTTTTACTTTTCTTTGCCAAGTCCATCGCCTAGGATCTAAACAAGAAATCCACGGATTCTCAGCTGTCGCCTTTAACCGCTCGGCCACGGAGGCCTTAATAAACAGTATGAAAAATTAATTCAATATCACTTAAATACTTTTAAATGACTCTTGTATCAGTAGAAAATTTAGATAATTGATTACAATCCACAAACTCTAATATATAGTCAGTAAATAAATAAATTGTTTACTAAAATTTTAACAGGTATAGTTACTATTTCAAAATACAATTTACAACAGGTTTAATCTTTGAAATTCAATTCACTAGTATTAGTTAAAATATACTAAAATAACTGCAAAATAAAGTATCCATTAACATTGCAATGATTGGCCTGTGCCTGAGAGGCACAGTCCAAGGCGAATCGAATTCGACATGGGATGACATTGAAATGACAATGATTTGGATGGTGTATTCTTGTTATGGGCCGCCGCTAATTATGCCACGCTGCGATATTTGATCCGCTTTTGGTTTTTTCATTATACTCTATCACAACCCCAATGAACATGTACACTCAATGCCCTTAATTCTTAGAATTCTAATTCTGTAATGTATTCTTATATCTCTTGATATTTTTGTCAAACTTTCCCCCAATACTTGTACTACATGTACATTTTAATATATTTGGAAAACAGTTTGTAACATACATAAACAAATGGTATGGATATTTTCATATTTATGCAAATCTTAAGAAAAAAATCTTGAAAACTAAAAAATATGCATGTTATCCCTCATTCTCTTACAATGTAATATAGTAGCCTAATCCTTACAGGAAACAAACCAACAACCACTCGAACCTCTGGTCACCCGTTTCTTTCTGTTACTGAAATCGTTTGGTTTAATTAATCATTTGTTAGTTTCTGCAAGCCTCTCAGATGTAATAAGTGACGGTTTTTTATTATACGTGACGTCATTCCAGTACGTATATGTCCCATTCGTTTCACCTTCAATTCGATTCACCTTGCATTAAACAGTCCAACCTCTCTGTAGTATTAAATGTGTAATAATTCGATACAAGCGTTACTATTAAAGCCTCACATGTTAATTGTAAATAATTACGGATTGTTTTATTTTATTACCAAACGACACCACACAAGAACAATTATTTTATGTTAGATAATTAGTAATTCAACGTAACTCATTATTTGTAATGAAGCTTCACGTTAAACCTCTTCCGCAATTTCAACCGTCGTAAGAGAATAGTGCACGTTAAATCTGACCGTGTTTCAATGTCCTATTGAGGTTGCATTGGGTATCCTCTCAGGGGTTGACCTCGTCATCTGACCCCTATTTCAAAATTCCGAGGTGTAACTTGTTTGTGTTAAGTCTTTTAAATGATGATAGAAATACGCAGCCGGAAAAGTTTCCAACAAATCAAACGAGGTTATTACAATGAACTCTAACTGTAACTACTGGAACGTTCATAACTATTTTTTTCTATGGGCGCGTCTGAAGCCATACTGTACCCAACTTATTTTTAAAAAGGATTTTTGGGGGGTTTTCTGCTCAAACCGTTATAGAAAATATGTTTAGATATTTTATTTTCTACATATAGGATTAATTTGTATATCACCAAAAATATAGTTTTCCCGTTTGCTGTTTATTTACTTATTATTGGTTAAAATGGATTTTAAAAAAAAGACATTCAAAATAGGTTTTAATGGAAAATTAAAAAAAAAATATTATCAAAAGCTCTATACTTTGACATATTTTTACATGAACAATATACGAAATATAGAGGTAGAAATGGAAGTAAGGTACAGTTTTTGAACCTTCAATTGGTTTAAATCAACAAATTGCGTTACCCATTCCAGGAGATGCAGTTAGTGGATAATTTTTATGCAAACCAGTATATTAAAAGGCAGTAGGGACGTACTCCATCCAAGAAAACCCAATACAAACTTTCAATATCTAAAAATAGAACGATCAGGTTCTAAACCATAAAAATCAAAGAACTAACACAATCCATTTTTAAATTATCTGGCTATATCATACTTTATATCTCCTATCAATTATTACAAAATCCCACATTCATTCAACCAGCATCCCAAACCGTCACACACAATAGCAATTATCAATATGTCCGTGGTCACAAATGCCATTACAAATGCAGCTACAGATTAAGTGGCTCGTTTCAGATAGCGATTTATAGTCACTTCTACCCAGCAAACCGAACCGATTTGCCCATTGGGTGAACCGTAATAAGGCATTGGGGATAGAATCGGGCTCCACTGGATTATGTATTCGAGTCGGCGGAGTGTGGAGAAAGATAGGGGTAATTTGGATCAGTCAGCAAGTTGCTCGACAGAGCAATAGGGCTTTGGTGATTTGAACAATGTGGAGTATATATCTTTGTTGGAAGCTTTGCGTGCGATTGAACAGATAGAATTAAATTGATATGAAATATTGGGGTATTGGATGTAGTTTGAAAGCTTTAATTTAGTGGTGGCAAACTAAATTCTAACGACATATATACATACACACATATATATATATATATATATACAAACATATATATTTACATATATACATATACACATATACGCATACGGATACGCCACCAATTAAAAATGTTTATTAGCTACGATAATTTAATTACTCTTTACATAATTACTAAAAACGTTACGTTACTGGTATATTCATTTGAGTGTAATGTGAATATATTTCCTAATTTTTTTAATTATTACAATATACTAAATAAATTTTCATAAAGCTCATATTATTACAATATACTTTCAATAATTTAAACATGTACTTTCAGTAAGTCTCAGTTCATTTTCTTGTTAGAATCACACTTTTGTAACACCCTGTTTACGAAGCGTCCTCTATAGCAACTGTAGCGCCCTCTATTGGTTTGTGAGTAAAGTCGTCAGTCGAGAGCCAGACTTTGTCATGTAAGGTTGTATCCAAATGTATGTCTGTGCTGTGTGTAACTTTCATTTTTAATTAAATTTGTTACACTAAAATACAAGTGGCCATTCCTGGTCTTGATCATCAAAGAACCCTAACCATAGCGCAAAACCCACGCTATGCACTTTTATTTTTAAATTTGTATAATGAGAAAGAAAGTTCTAACAAAATATACTTGTTAAAGTGCTAAACAAATCTCAACTTACAAATGCATTACAATTAATAATTATTTATTTTTACAAAATAGAGTTAAAAAATAAACTAAATATGTGTAACATCAATTTTTCAAATATATATTACTTAATATATTGAAAGTTATGACTCCAAAATATTTATGACTTTTTCTTTCTAGAAAGAATTGCATTCGAACATCAATAGATTTATAGTAAATAATTTTAACTATAGACTAAATGTTTTCATGTACAGTGGATGTATAAAGAACAGTTCCAAGATTATATATATTTAAACATATTGCTTCTCTTTAACCAATATCAGAAAAAGAATGATGTTATGTAATTCCCTTGGAAATTCTGAGTTTAATATATTCTGTTTCAAATAATAACTTATCATTTTTTTATATATACACCATACTTTCAGGAGGTAGTTTTTCACATGCTATATGAAGGATAGAGGTTTTCAGCTGCACAGCTGTTTCTAAACATATTTCATTCAGAAAGATTTGCGTGATGGATTATTTCATACATAACTTATCAAACACTGAAAAACTGTTTTTTAATGGTTTAAATCCTCATTTTCATACATCGTTTCCTTCGTAATTACACGTTTGAAAAACACATTATTTGATAATAAAACAATCGAGTGCGTAAATTGCCTAATGCTTGTAAGTGTCGAATTTTTTTTTAACCCTTTATGCTTCTGTGTTGATAAAAAAATTACAGTGATCTTTCAAAATATCATTGATATATCAAAATTACTATTATTTTGTTTTTTTACAAATAACACTATTGTTTATATTTATAAACACAGCTATACAAATGTCCATTTAATGTATATATAACACATATTTTTTGTTTAAAAAAAAGTTTTAATTAATACATCTGTGGAAAGAGCCTAGTGCGGATACACACCACTAGAGGGAGTTACTTTGTAATGTGTTCCAGCGCCACCTGGGTGTCGCTGGCAACACTGATCAGTTGTAGGAGAGAGCTAGAGAAGTGTTGATGAAGGAAGGTGGATTTCTGTCCACGGGAGCATGGAATAAAAGCGTTGTGGCGTAATAATATTGTACTGCCCCTTATTTCGTTCACCATCACCCATCTCTAACTCCACATGGGGGCTCGAGGCCGTGTGTGAATCACTGAGCAACAGAGGATTAGTGTTGCGGCGGAATCGGAAAACGGAAGGAACCGGAGGCTAAGCCTAACGCACCACGAGACAACTGCGGTCGTCGTCGAATAAGGAAGCGAAATCCGATTCGCAACACAGCAGAATCCGAAAATATCGTCGTCAGTGAAGAGCGGATCAGCGAAGTGCGAAAGCAATAGTGGAGTGTACAAAAGTGACTAACTTTTGCCCTCAAGATGTCGTACCTGGCAAAGACGCGTAAGGTAGATTTGATGGTGCTTTTAGACGAACTGGATCTGACTCCACCGGAAAACCCAAAGGTTATACAAATGTGCAAAATCATAACTGGGCACACAGGGTATGATGAAGAAATTACAAAAAACCTGTTATATGCCATAGTAGCGGAAAGAGAAGAAAAAGAAACTAATGAGAGAGAAATTGCGAAATTAAGAATAGAAGCAGAAAACCGTCGAACAGACTCGTCGACAACAGAACAAACAAGTGTCTCCAGTCGTAACGTGATAAAGCCCTTTGAAGGAGGCGACATTAGCATGTACCTGGCTTTATTCGAGAGACAGATAGTTTGACTGGGAGTGGACAAAAATACATGGGTAAACCACCTGATTGGTCTACTACCACTCGAGATCGCAAATGTCATTACGAGAGAACCGGAAAATGTGACGAGCGACTACGAACAGATCAAGACCATCCTACTTAGGCAGTTTCGTCTGACAGCGGAACAGTTCCGACTAAATTTTAGTTTTGCCAGAAAAGAACCAAGTCAAACATGGAGAGATTTTTCGTACGTTTTAAAGAACTACCTAACCGAGTGGCTAAACGGAATGGAAATAACCACATTCGAAGCGCTCAAAGAACTCATGTTAGTCGACCAAATCAAAAGAAAATTACCGAGAGAGATGCAGGAGCATTTCATAGATGAACTGCAAAAAATCAAAGACGTAGCAACTCTAACGGATACATTAGATGATTTTCAAGCTGCACGAAACTTCAGAAGAAGCACAAAGCCGTACGAAAACAAAGCATACGAGGAGACAGGTCTTCGAAGCCGAGACGGCGCCAGCGCGCAGTCGGGAGGAGCTTACGCGAAGGAGCGGGAGCCTACCCAGCAAAATCGACAGGTGAATAGAAAACTAGGAATAATATACTTTGCTTGCGGAAAAATCGGGCATAAATCGTTCGAGTGCAGGGAAAATAAAGACGACAGTGAAAATAAAGTCAATAGTACGAACGCACTTAGATGTGGATTGATACGTGTGATATCATCGCAAAACTTGCAAACACAGACGGCGCGTCAGCCTGAAAAAGACTGTGCACCAAAGAAAATAAGCGAAGTAGATTTGAGAATCGCTTCGAAAAAAGAAAACTCAAAGATTTTCTCTCAAAACCAATTTGAACATTTCCGAAAAACAAAACGGAATCGGAAGAGTCAATCAAAATACAAATTCCCGAAGAGCAAAAGCTACAACCACAATTGGCGAATTAGCTCGCAAGTTGATCCTCAATTTCCAACTAAATACAAACCAACTGATGCAAACGAACGAGGTTGGCGACGGAATACAACATGCCAAGTCTGCAATTGGCGAGCAAGCCCAAATCATAGGAACGGCTTTAAGAGAAGCAAACCTACCATCCAACAATTTGGAAGCGAGTGGAGTTGGCGACAGAAGTCACGTCTTGGCGATCACCGATCCATAGTTGAGAGCTGCGGTCCAATCACGGATCAGGATCAACGAACACAACCACCTTGGCGACGATATGGCCCAAATACAGAAGCCAACTGGAGAATACCAACACACCAAACAAGGAGCGAACGACCTTGGCGTTAACTATCTTTTTTTTCTGTGAAGCAACCCTTGAAAGTGAACCCTCAAAAAGTGAATCTTTATTTTTTTTGTGCTTCGAAAAAGTTATGCAGAATTGCGAAATATGCTTTTCGTCTTATTTGTTATTTTTTTATTTGAGGTTGCGAAAGTTTTTTTTATTTTTATTTTGGGAATTCGAATAGCCGTTTGAATTTTTTTTTTATCAGTTGAAAGAATTTTTTTTCTGAGAGAAGCTTTATTTTTATTTACAACAGCGGTGAAGTAATAAAGTGTTGCGATACTTTGCATACACCAGTAAATAATGAAAATTGTGTATCTTTGAAAAGTTTTATGATTTAATTTTTAGATTTCAAGCGTAATGTCATTTTTAGAAAAAAATTTAATTTTTTGTTTACATTTTTGAAAGTGATTTGAAAAGAATCTATTGGTGAAAAGTGAAGAACTTTTTTTGGTGTTAATTATTTTTAGGTTTGAACATTTGAATTTCTTGAGTATTGAAAGACTTTGGAACATTTTTAACTTCGAAACTTTTGGAACACTTATTTTTAGGACATATAGAACTCTAATGATAAAAAGTGATTTAGGTATTTAAATTTTTACAATAATAAATTTGATAAAGCTTACGAGATTTTAAATTTGAAGTAAGATAATAATTGATTTTTAGATGTTATAGAAAATAATTTTAAGTTCTAATAGAATAATAATTAATATATCAATATTGTGTATGTATGTGTAATGTCATGTATGGTAATATAATGTATTGTATTGTAGTATATCATTGTAATTGTGTAATCCCGAGACGGAATAGTCGAATGGCCGAGTGTGGAAAGAGCCTAGTGCGGATACACACCACTAGAGGGAGTTACTTTGTAATGTGTTCCAGCGCCACCTGGGTGTCGCTGGCAACACTGATCAGTTGTAAGAGAGAGCTAGAGAAGTGTTGATGAAGGAAGGTGGATTTCTGTCCACGGGAGCATGGAATAAAAGCGTTGTGGCGTAATAATATTGTACTGCCCCTTATTTCGTTCACCATCACCCATCTCTAACTCCACACATCATGCACAAAACCGTATTTTTCTCAATTTGTTAAATTTAAAAACGGGTAATATTACAAAATATTTCATGCGCATTCGTTTTTTGGTTAGAGTCGTGAAAATTTCGAAAAAAATAATGCTATACTATCCACTTCTTTCACGTTTTTCTTTAGTCTAATTTCCTACCGAAATAGACCATTTTTTTTAAAATTGTGTTATTTGTCGAAGAGTAATAATGTTGGAATGGGTCACACTAAAACCGTAACCTGGTGTTTATATCCTGATAGTCCATGTAGTTGACTATACAGACATTTCACCTAAAAAAATGCTAACCATATTTCTTGATGGTTAATAAAAGTTAGTTTTACAGTTAACCCACTGACGCTCAAACGATTTTCTCAATCGTAAGGCCGCTTTTACATTTAACGACACGACACCGATAAATCGTGAACGATCGCGAAGGGACGACACCACGTTTTATCGTATAGTCTGATGGTCAGTTTTTCATTGCACCGATATCGTTCGCCGAAAACGACAATTTTTACATTCAGTGCGTGTTCGTCTGTTGCCGAGAGCTCATCTATTCTCGATATGGCGCATCGCAACAAATTACATGATAACAAACTGCGATTGTTGTATTTGCTGTATTTAAAGAGAAAGAAGAGATCAATAACAAAACGCTTCTGGGTGCATGATATCATCAAAGCAAGACATGTTGAAGGCGGTTTTTATGTTTTATTTGAACGTCTGCAAAAACGTCTACAGAGCTAATCACTAGAGCTGCACAGTTGGATATTGGCGACGGTTTGACTAAATATTTATTGCCTCCCGTACCTTTTCTCGAACAATCTTGTTCTTGTAAAATTCATCTCGCTTATCCCAAATACAGGTCTTTACTTCCACTAATTCACAGAAGTTCACAATATCGAACTTAAAAGCCATATTGATAATATAAATAAAAAAAACACAGTAGACTATAGCAGACGGCAACAAGTTTTTCGGAAACAAACTCAAAATGTCGTCACGATGAAGTAGGGAAGGCGCATGCCCACGATAAAACGTTCCGATAAATTGTATCGTCTGCTCGGCAACGACAATATCGTTATCATATCGGCTAGTGAAAAAGCGCCCGGCTTCGTATGTGTATTTTACGTACCCCGATATCGTGCCACTGAAATCGTATACGATTTATCGGTGTCGTGTCGTTAAATGTAAAAGCGGCCTAAAGTTGTTTTCACTGCGTGGGATTTTAAATATTTTTTTCCTAGGCGTGCACTTTAATTTCTTTACCAAATTTTTAATTCATTTCAAGGAGACAGTTTTCAAAGTCTACTTCAAACATTCTGATTTAAAAAATATTATAAAATGAAGTATTTTCATGAATTTTAAAATTGAGTGCATTGATAGAAAAACTCGAGATCCCTGAGACTCGAGATCTTGAGATCCCTGGACGTGACATCACATCCACGAGCCTCAGAGGGTTAACAACATACAAAAAACAAAAACAAAAACAAATTTACCCAAACAAGTCACCACTTAACTTTTACTCAACTCCCACCCACACCCCACTCAAAATTCAATCGCGACTCTCACAATTCGATTTGCGCACCCGCACATTCCACTTCTTCGCATATCGTCCCGAACGGCAATCAATATTCACGAGGGGGGGAAGACCCGATAAATCACAGCTCTATCTATTTAATCCCCGCGCACGACGCATCCCTCAGGGGCTACCGTGTGCCGGACTCGAACCTGAAGAAGTGCTCACGCAAAGCCGTAAAACAGCATCGGTATTTTAGCAGAAAATAATAAATAACAAAAAAATCGAGTCTCTTTCATGGTGGCTCTGACCGTCCTCCTGCGTGTCCTGAGACGTCATTAGGTAAAGAGAGGAATCGGTTTTGAAAATGAGGCCGGTCACGGAAATTGACAAGGGTTTCATGAAAAGGGTGAATCTTGTGACGTCGTGGTATCAATGGGTTTAATGATGATGGTGAAATTGAACATGAGGGCGGTGGAAAGTGTTTGTAGAATACTTTGTAAAATGTTTAGTGTAGATATGAGAACAAAGTTATACTTTAACACATTTATTGTCACAGAATTAAAATTAATTATGACACAATGTTATGTTGATAAAGTATTATGTATATGCATATTGGCATTTATATCTGCTACCGTATATACTCGCGTATAAGCCGAGAAATTTAAGTCAAAATTTTCATCAAAAAGTAGGGGGGTCGGCTTATACGCGGGTCATTAAAATTTCTAATATAATTTGCCAAAAATGGGAAAAGGAGAGAAGTTGAAATTAGCGGATTCTTCTGAAAACGCGCCGACACATTTCCGAGATCGAGAATGTACGTCACGTGCTGACTGGAGACCGTTCTGCGCATCACGGCGTCATCGTAACGCAAAATTTAACTACTCACATAAATAATCAGTTAAGCCCGATGAATCGTCACGAACTTCGAGGAAGGCCTTTTTCTCCAGCCACTTTCTTTAAACTTTTAATTTCTAGGCCTAAATATTTATTTTTCTAATTAAAATTTTACTCTTTTGTCGAGGATTTGCCGATTTTAATCGGAATTTTTCATGTACGAAAATACAACTCGGCTTATACGCGAGTTTTCGATTTTGGACAAAAATTCGGCTTAAAATTAGGGGGTCGGCTTATACGCGGATCGGCTTATACGGTATCTGTTTATAATTGATATAAGTGTGGGGAGGGCTCTTTTATGTTAAAATATCTAAATTAAGTAATTAAATTATATATTATTTGTGTTAAAATTTATAAATTGCCCAGAGCCATTGTGTGGCTTAAAGATTACCCACAATAGAGTGTTGACGAAATCACTCTGTAAATTTATTTTTAAAGTTTATTATTACTTTTTTACCGTATGTTCATGGACTAATACAGCTTTTCCCCCTCGGGGGGTTGGTCAAAGTTGGTGCCGGTCTATGTATGAAAAAAAAAGAAGTAACGTGCGTAGAAATTGATAGTTGTTTTTACGCTAAGGGCAATTCTACACGAACGAGTAAAACGCGCGTGAGATTGACAGTGATTCGAGAAATCATATCACGTGGTATAGATTCTCGAATCACCAACAACCTCACGCGCGTTTTACTCGTTCGTGTAGAATTGGCCTTAGTCTGTTAAAATATATTACAAAATAATATTTTTTGGTTTGATGATTTATAAAAAAACCGCTAAATTCATTTGCGTGACCGATATAACAATTTTTACCAAAGGCACATATACTAAGCAATTTCAAATTATATCCTCAGGCTAACTCAAAAATACAAAAGAACAACTCTGGTCAATAAACATATTGAATTACGCATACAGTGTTATCGGTAGCTAAAATGTACAAATAATTTTAAATAGAAATGTGTTTATTTAAAATATAGCAATATTATTAGATAGATAAGTTTATTGTAGTGCGTCATAGCCCATATACAAAGGTTGGCAACATAATTTAACAAAACTGTATACAAAATTAGATAACACAAAATGCAAAATAATACATTAAAAAAATGTAAAACACAATTTGAACAAATATGCAAAAAAAGACAAAAAATAAATTAAATGAGCAATTATAATTAGGGTGTTAATCATTTATACCTGCACAAGTTCGCTGATCAAGTCCTCCCGGAATATTAAAACAGAGATTGCGTAATTATAAAAACAAAAATATTATTTTTTGTAAAATTTTTAGGATGGTTGAAATGTTGCTGGATTCAATTGATTTATAAGTAATTTCGTCTGAATGCATCGTAAATTGGACAGACTAAAAATACATGATCCCAGGTTTCATTTTCTGTTGAATTACAAACTTTGCAGGAATTATTAGGAAAAATTTTAAAAGCAACTCCTCTAAAAAATGCAACGATTTATTGCAACGAATTTGTATAATAATTATTTTTACAGTGATATCTATATTTGAAATTAAATAGTCTTCGGTTAAATGTAAGTTTTTGTTTAATATAGCAATAGTATTTATTTATTGAATAAACAATATATTTAAAAGAATACCTTCGTTTTTATAAGTTGTAAATTGGTTTGGACAATGATTCGATATATATTGAAATTACGGAAGTAAAAAAATATCGCGATTTCGATTTTGGAATTATTGATGATTAGTCGAAAGTACTCTCTGAAGTAAGGAAGAACTTTAGTCCGGAAAAACACTCGTGATGTTAGAAGTCAACTTCAGAAGAATTGCATTTGTTTATCAACAAACGTAAGATTAGTAATGTTTTATCACAAGTGGCAGAGTATCTATATGTTTAATAACACTGGAGAAAACAAAATTGTTCGCGGTTAATGGCGATGGTTGAATGCCATCATCGCCAAGTCTAGTTGACAATCGGTGTAAATTGATTTTTGTTCAAACATAATTTTAAAAAATAACTTCAAATGACTTTAGTTTCAAATTTAATTCCTTATTTGTTTTCATTAAACTAAAAAAAAGTTTTAGGTAAACGCAAATCTGGACATTTTCTCTTTTACTTCCAAATTGAAAATATATCAATGACAAAATGGATACTCAATTTCACTATGCTCATTCCCTTTTTCTTTTTCTCATTTTTTCAACTGGGTTTACACCAAAAAAATCAACTTAAAAAAAGGAAAACACCCCACGACAAAGATTTCTCTTATCCCTTTCAAAAGTACCGAAATTTCCAAGTTGAACTGGACGAAAACTTTGGAAAATGTTGTGGAACTTTTGAGCACTGGAAAGACCGATACATGTGACAGGTAGTCCGGATCTAAGGTCGCAGTTATCGGTTGCTTTAAAAATCCATATATAGAAACCGAAATCATATACGAAATGTCAAACGTTACATTTTCATGCAGCTTCAATACTGGCTTATTTTATTTACGTACTTTTTCTTAATACCTTTATAAAATATTTTATTCTGGAAAGTTCATTGAATTAAAAACAATATTAAAATTTGAAATCTTTCAAAATATATTTAAATATTTATGCTTGTTTATATTTATGATGTAACATTTATACGAAAATGACATTTACTTGAAACTTAATACGAACTATCCAAATTAAAATACCATACAGACTCATTTTCAGTATAAATTAATATTTATTAAAATATATGAAGGAGTTTTCTCTGACTGCGTGCTATCCACAAAATTGAACGATATTATTAAAATACGCCGCTATTTAAGTCTGTCTTAATTTGGCAAGTTTTAATTAATCCAACACACAGCATTAAAAACGATGATATATTTCTAAATTTTTAAAAGCACAATACCGTATAAATTTGCAATAATTTTGTATCATAACTTATTCTCAAAGACAAAAATCCACCAAATACATGACTTGCAATGATGCAATAAATGGGAATATTTCTAAGGATAGTAGACCTCGCGACAAAAATTAATAAATAACTTAAGATAAAATGGAAACACTAAAGCAGCCATCATCTTGAAAAGGGTAATTTTTTTTTTTTACAATTACGTCGTTTTTAATGACTTCAAAAGGCACCTATGTCGAATTTGAAGAAGTTATTCGTAACTGCGTAACAAATCAATTTACAAACAGACGAAATGCCAAAAGGTCGAGTTAACACAGATACCTCACTACAGAAACTATAATACAATAGACAAATTCCTTTCATTGTGATAATTATTGAATAGGGTTACATCATTAACATACATCTATGTTAATGACTTAAAAGAACAATCCTGTCAAATCGGAAGAAAATCGAACAACGCGTTTAGTCGTGACTGCACAACAAACACATTTACAGTCAAACAGACGAAGTGCCGTAAGATCGAGCTAAAACAGGACCTTGCTAACGTCAATAATGTTTTCTCCTAAATAATCAAATAGACGGTTACTTGCAACGGCGGACAACATTGGTAAGATTATAACATTTGCACTGTTAAAAATAGGTATTGGAAAATAAGTCAAATGTACTCATTTGTGAGTGCATTGGATGCTTATCATGGCTCCGAATACAAAAGCTTCAATTTTCAAAAAGACGTGTGCTCAAAAATGAGTACAGTGAGTGAAAATACATAAAAAGAGCAGATGCTTGCCTACATAGACTGCCTTCATAAACCACTTTAATAAATATCAACAATTACAACTATGACTTATTGGGAATCGAACCCATATCCTCAGGCACCGCAGTCCAGGGACTAATCCATTGACCGACACAAGGCCGACTTGAAGAATTTATAAATAGGAGAAATGTTAAAACGTGTGCCAAAAATTAGAAGTAAGATAATTGAGTTGCAATAACTCAATTTCCATTTCAGCAATCTACACCAAATAATGAGAAAAATTATGAACAACTATTTTAAGTTTGTCAGGTCGCTTTGCTAAAATTGATTGAAAATAGTTGCAGTTATCAATATTAAATTACACTGCTCATTTTCGAGAAAGTTTAGTACCTCATCGCTCATTTACGATGCATTTGTATTCAAAGAAATAACAGTATGCTCACGTACTTATTTTTAAGTACCTTTTTTATTACGTAGTTCTGAGAACAGCAAACCTTGTGACCAAGAAAAAACAAACAGTCGTCGAGTTTCATGACTTAAAAGAACATCTCTGCCACATTTGAAGAACATCGAACACATCAGGAACACGAAAATCGAAAACAGGACCTCGTTAACGCTCGGTCAATAACGTTTTCTCGCAAAGAATCAAATAATAGATGATTTGCAATGGCAAAAAACATTAGTAATGATATAACATATTTGGTAACAGTCATATTTCAATATTATCATCAACGGACACCGTTACCCCCTCCCCCAATCGGTAATTTGATAACATCATAAGTTATCACCATCCACACGGCATACATCAAACCCTTAACAAGACAAACCCCCTTCCCCCCTTTATCTGTATATTAAACGACGTGCACTCGACAAACCATCCAAATACCTCCGTCACTTTTAAGAGAGTACGGTTACTGAAATTTTAGTACCCCATCGATCACTTATGATGCATTTGTACTCAAAGACAAACGAGTATCCACACGTACTCATTTTTAAGTATTAATTTTTTATATTACATTGGGAACAGCAAACCTTGTGACCAAAAAAAAAAAAAAACGCGGAGTTTTATGACTTAAAAGAACGTTCCTGCCACCTTTGGAGAAAATCGAACACATCAGGAAAACGAAAATCGAAAAAAAGGACCTCGTATTTGATAACATAGTCACATTTCAATATTTTCACCCAAGGACACCGTTAACCCCCATCGGTAATTTGATAACATCATAAGTTATCACCATCTACACGGCATACATCAAACCCTTAACAAGACAAACCCCTTCGCCCCTTTTTCTGTATATTAAACGACGTGCACTCGACAAACCATCCAAATACCTCCGCCCGGGATACACAACGGAAGGTGTCTCGAATATTGGAACTCAGCCAGAGGGCCCAACGTTGACAGCCATCTTGAATGATCGGCGAAATGCTTCCAGGACTTTCAAAACGGCGCAAAAAGGTTCTATTTATGCCCCCAAGAGGGGCCAAACCTCTGTAACATTTCAAAAATATGGATGGGGCGGAAAAAAATTCCGAGGTGCCGAAAAGATAGCGCGTATTTTTATGTGGGCTTTTGGAGGGTCCTTGTGAAGTTTGGGGATAATTTATGCGATTTTGGGTTGTAGGGTTGATGGTGGTGACGGGCGTTTGATTCATGATTTATTTTCCCAGTTGCCCAACAGGGGGGGAAGGGAGATTTGGAAGAGTGGAAAGCTGTTTGGGGTTTCCTAAAAGGGGGCTTATTTCCTTTCTGGAATGTAGGTCGGTGTTGTAAAAGAACTTTGCAAATAAATACTAATGTCTTATAGGATTTTGGAATTTTTTTAGAGTAGCTTCCCCGAAACAGCTTACGCAAAGAGTATCTTGTTTTATGTTCACATGGGCGGCTTAAGGCCCAAGCAATCGCTTGGACAAAGGAGTGTTTTAAATTTTAATGCAAAATAGAAAGTATAAATGATTTAACCCTTTTCACTCCAAGAACACTTTGCGATTTGTGTTCTTTCTAAGGAACAGTTATTCCTCTTTGTGGTCTTTTCCTCAGATTTTTTTTATACTCATAATGGGAAAGAAATCCTAATATGCTTTATATTTGCAAGAGCACAAGTTAAAAAAAGATTGATGTTCGAAACACAAGTTCATGCTGTTTTCGTTTATTTTAAAGAACAGGGAAACAAAAGAACTGGTCGTTATGTTGGCGCCTGAGAGGCGACATGGGAGTGCAAAGGGTTAAGTTCAAAATGTGTTGCCAACATTGTATAGTTTTCGAGGTTTATATTTTAATTAAAATATTTAATATAGCTAAAATAATGAATTACTGTAAGATACATTTACCAATTTTTTTTGTAACTGTATAATATTTTATAGAGGTTATATGGCTTTATTTTTATTTTTTTGAAAACGCACTGTATTAATATCGCAATAGTGGGCTATTGACGCTGGTTCGGAGTCTATCTCGAAGTAAAGACCCGGAAACACCGCTTCGAATTTTTGATCCATACTAGTGCGACGTCAATTAACCAATAAATCTGAAACCGGGGATTTTACACACATTTTTAAATTTTGCACCTTTTAGTGACCCCAATGCAAGTTTTTGCAGTTTACAAAATTAACCGATTTCAATGCTAAATAATGTGACCTAAGTTTAGAAATTGGCTATTATAAATATTTCTTATCAATGGGCGAGACAAAATCGTGTTCGATTATGTCACATAAATGTCTTGAGCCTTCTTTGTATGCTCGTATGTTTTTCATATTGAATACAAATATCAAATAATGCGAGTTTGTGCACTCTCAGAAATAATACTCGAAATATTTGAAAATTTTACGATCGCAAGTCTACTTTCGGCATATTTAGCAATAATTTTGTCATTGAATCATTCGACTTTTTTGACGAAACAAATTTTAATAATTTTAAATGGAAAGTAATTTATTCAGATTCCTTTTCAGTGGTTTTGGTTATCATGCGTAGATTACCACAACTGAAACGAATCTACCTGGCATTGTTGCTAGAGCGTTGGACTTCGGGCCGACGGATCCGCGGTTCGATTCGACCCGTTATTTGAAATAGTCTCTCATTTATGTCAAAATAAAATTCGTTCAAAACCGTCGAGCATGGATCCGTCTGCATAGTAGAGAAAACATAATGTGATAATCTCTCTAAGTGAGGCCAACATGTATGGCCTCAGACAAGTGGTTAATTACGCCATTCTATTCATAAATTTTCACTGTTACACATTTCCCAATTCATCAGCCAATCGCGAGTATTTTTTAATTCATAATTTTGAAAAGAAGTCACGTGTATGAGGCCATTCGGTCTGAGATGTTGGTTTCACGATTATGACGTCATATTCGCTCTACTACAGTCCATTCATGCTCGAAGTGCAAAACACGACAAAAGAAATTTCCTCATTTTGACGAAATTTTTAATTGGAGCATATAACAGATGTCTGTTTCCTCAAAAATGGCTTAAGAACGGTTTTCAGTATATATCCTCATCCCCCCCCCCCCCTTACCCACTCCAAACAAAAGCACATCAAATGTTTCGTATTTTGGTGAGGTTTAAACTAACAACTCTCCTAATTACAGGCTCGTCACATTCCCGTCAGGGAGAATCGAACCCACAACCCTCCTTCTACGAGTTCCAGAGAGCAGTGCCATCACAACCCCGGACAGATTACAAACGCCCTTAAAATACCCGCACGACATCAATTTCATTCTTAAATGCAAGTAATAAATAACTCAAATATAAAACTTTTTAAGTATAGTTAGCGCCGAAATATGATATAAAATAAGGAGTATGAAACGAATAAAAAAAAACCCCACCAGAAATCAATCTTGGCGAAAAGCAATTGGAAAATATTCACTTCCTTTTCTTTTCTCCATCTCAATTTCCTGTCATTTCATTCGAAGGAAGCGAAAGAGCGTCGTTTCTAGGGGGAAAAGTCAATTTCTGCAATTCCGCCGTTTTGATGAGAAAGACGGAATTCTTTTTTGGCAGACGAGTATTAATCACGGGCCGGCCATTCCGCAAACGACTCATGTGAGAAATGAACGGACACTCCCGCTCCTTATTAAATTCTGCTTGCTTAATCGGCGTTATAAATAACGTTACCAAGTCCTGGAACTTTGATAGGGTACTTCGAAGAATTTCTGAAGGGTGTTTGCAATTACAGTATGTGGATGTGTCGTTTGGTTGAGTGGACGTTAGACTAGATCTGCACTGTAAAAATAGGTACTTAAATATGGACATAATATCAGTACCTGGATATATTCGTTTTTCTTTAAGTACAACTGCATGGTAAATGAGCGATGACGTACTTAAATTGAAGTAATCGCACTTTCTTAAAAACTTGGTTGGTTGAGTAGACGATAGACTAGATATACACTGTAAAAAGACGTACTTAAATATGAGTACCTGAACATATTCGTTTTTCTTTGAGTACGACTGCATCGTAAATGAGCGATGACGTACTTAAATTGAAGTAATCATACTTTCTCAAAAGTTAGCTCTTATAGTGCTAATCTCAGCTTCTGTTCAAGCCATTTTAACAAAGTGATCGGATAAACTTAAAATAGGTGTTCAGAAGATGGTTTTGCACATTTTTTTTTATGTCGGTTGCTTAACTGTAAACTGAATTATTACAATTCAATTATTTTGCTTCCCCTTTTTTGGCACACCTTTTTCACATTTCTTCTGTTTATAACTTCTTCACACATCGGTCTGGTAATAGATAAGGCCCTGGACTGCGGTTCCTGAGTGTATGGGTTGGATTCCCGGTAAGTGTTGGTTGCAATTGTTGATATTAATTGACAGTGATTTATGAAGGCAGTCTATGTTGACAAGCAACTGCTCTTTTTTATCCATCATTGCACTTATATTTTAGTACATGTCTTTTTCAAAAATGAAACTTATATATTCGGAGCTATGATAAGTAGCAAATTTACTCAAAAATGAGTACATTTTACTTATTTTTGAATATCTATTTTTAACAGTGTACCCAGCGGACAATAGGAAACGATTCGGGATCGATTCCGAATGCAAGATCAGGGAAACTGCCTCGTAATTTTTAACCATGGGCAGATGACATGGCCAACACCTGAGCTGATACTCCACTCACATGTCCAGGCAGGAATGAGGGTGCAGCGCTATGCATTTTTTGGCTGTCACTTAAAATCGAACAGAGGACATTCTGCTTGATACGCCAAATACCTTAACAGTCAGGCTAAAGTGATCACTTAGTCCAAGTGGGAGTATAAGGTATATGAAGTGACCTACATAGTACCCTCCACTCAGTAAGTCGGACGGAGGAACGAATGATTAAAATGCCCGTGAACTGTTATCACACGTCAGCATTTGAAGTTGTGGTGGTTGATCCTATGTGGTGTCACAAGTGTTTTGTTGGAAGGTTGCGTTGATATGCTGTTCGGAAGTCATCAATGTAAGGATATGTACTTTTTGGCTGTCATTTGGAATCGAACCGAGGACCTTCTACTGGGTACGCCAATACTCTAACGGTAATACTAAAGTGATCACTCAAGTTCAAGTGGTAGTATCAGGTGTATGAAAGGACATCCCCAAGTGCAATTGAACTCCCAACTTTTCGGTTACGAGGTCGCTGCACTTTCAAGGAAGCAGTGTCTGAGCACGAACAATGCCCAGATTGGAAGGATTTAATGGAACAGAGAGATTACAAACCTTTAAAAAATCGGATTTTTTACAGTTTATAGCGCACAGGAGTTTATAAATTCGTTACCTTTCGAGTGATACTAACTTTTTGAAAGTAATCACAAATCAAATTACATAAAATTCGACATTATAACATTCAGCCATAATAAGTTTGTGGTCCCTTCTACACGGGCGAGATAAACGCACGCGTGTTCTTTCAAATCAAAACGTACATTTTTTCAAAACATGCATTCTCAATATAAAATGTACATTGCATTCTTGAATCATAGAGCCATCTGCAAACACTCGCGCGCGTTTATGTCGTCAGTGTAAGAATGAGCCTTACTATTTATGTTATTCCAATATTTCCTCATTTATTAAATAAAAACCAGAGCTCTCGAACGGTTCAAATTGGTATTGCCATTTTTCAGATACTAACTTCTAAATTTAATTTATTTTCTCAGATTGATGCCATGAAATAAATATTTTTCACTGAAAAACAACACAGTTCGGAAGGAAAAAATATTTCTAACTGCGATGAAAGAGTTTTGATAAACTCACTCTAAAGAAAAAGAAACATTAAATTTATATTAATTCGAATTCACTTTTTTTGAGATTTATTTTTTCCTTCTAGACTTCCCCCTTCGTTTAATTGAAGATGGCACTGAAAAACAAAAACAAAGAAAATCCAGTCGTAAAAAAATAAAAGAATAAATATTTCACACTTTTCAGAAATTCCATTAATTATAGACATACTAATTTGTTTACACTTCAACGTCACTCAGCGAAAATATTCAAAGGCGTCTCAACAAGACGCAATCCATTCCGAAAATTAATCTTCTATGCATACTAACGACCTTATTACACCCATTCCCTTTCCTGTTAGCTGCGACCGTGAAAGCAGCTACTTATCGAATATTGAAATTCATGCTCTAATAAAGCAATTAACGGAACGTTGCCACTTTTAGAAACGGAAGAATAGTTCTCTTACGGGTGACCTACATACAGATCCGATCATCTCCACTGCCAATCAATAAAATTATCTTAGAAAATGATCGCACAGTGAAACGTAATCCTTCCTTTAAATAAATCTATTTTAAATTACGCGACACGCTGTAAGGGAGGTGAAAATGCAAAGAGGATATTTTAATTTTCTTCAAACACTTACTTTTAATGGTCGTCCATGGCGACGAAAATTCGCAGGCGAGAGGGAATTAATGAAGAAACGTTGGAAACAGCATTCAAACAGACGATAATGTATCTCGCGTGTTCGAAGAATACGAAAAAAGATACGGAATTCCAAAAGTCAATATTTTTATGCGGGTAGAAATGGTTATGGTTATTAGAAACTTCATTCGTGTTAGGTTCCAAAAAAATAATATTTAAAACCATTAACTAATATCTAAGTGTTATCATATTAAGTTTTTTTTGTTGTTAGATTAGGAAAATGTGTAAGAAGAGTAAATAATTAAGCTTTTGTAAGGTTTTTCTTTTTTTGGTTTTGGCTACTAATAGAATGTTTAATATCACAAGGTTTTAGTTTTCTTATTAAACACGTTTTCTCTAATGAATTATAATACTTCGATCTTTTATTCTAACGACACAAAAGCAAATTTTGACATTGTAAATTTGTATTCACTACGTGTGGTTTCAAATAATGTTTAAGTACATTCTTTTTTTAAAAATAGTTTGGTTTTATTTGGTTGAATTAACGTTGCACATACCGTAGGGGACATATTTTTAAAATAGTTGATAGAGAAAGGTAAGGTGAAGTGAAATGGGTAAGAAAAAGTGACAATTTTTCATTCAGACCATTTTTTTTTACTTTTAAATGATAATTAATATTAAAAAAATT
The DNA here is from genome assembly GCA_963932185.1 of Troglohyphantes excavatus. Taxonomy (NCBI): domain Eukaryota; kingdom Metazoa; phylum Arthropoda; class Arachnida; order Araneae; family Linyphiidae; genus Troglohyphantes; species Troglohyphantes excavatus. The sequence goes on from OZ010671.1 coordinate 52,537,105, forward strand.
TTTCGTGTGTTTATGAAATAGGTTCCTTAACATTGTATTTGAATATGTTTCATATTTGTTTTAAAATTATAAATAATTAAGTTTTTAATTTTTATATTTATTCTTTTTTAACTACAGGTGGGGTAAAATAGGTAATCAATGGAATCATACGATTTTTCGCGTAAAAGGGAATTATTAAAACACATTTTTTTAATCAAATTTTAAAATTGAATAAAATAGAATAAATCGCAACAAACAGTTTTTAAAAGCTCAGTATTTTTGGTTATTAACTGTCGAACTTTGTTATAGTCTATTCTAAAAACAAGTTGTAGTACGCCATTTTGAAAAATCGACTTTATTATTATTTATTATATTCAAAATAGAACAAATGCTATTGAATTTTGGTTTATTTTGAATCAGAAACTATTTTGTATTTAGCGATGTTTTTTTATCTCGCAGACGATTTTGTGTTTATTTTAAGCTTTTCTCTAATTTTCCAACAAAACCATAATAGAAATTGACGTTTGTCTGTATTATTGTTCACAATTTTTAAAAAAAAATTATATTAACATATAAACAGTGTTATATATATTGTAGATAAATCTAATTTTGTCATTTATAAACTTCGAAATCATATTTTGGTAGAATATTTCAGTTTTTTCGAATATCGTTAAATGTTTCGGAACTTCTTATTTTAACCATTGATAATTCGATTACCCATTTTACCCTACCTTCCAAATAACTAAAAAAAAGCAAAATAAAGTAGATTTTTTTCTAATTTTTCACTGGAATGCATTACAAATTATACTTTCCTATACAAAATCTATGAATATTTGTAAATAATTCGACTTGTGTCGTTTATATATAACAGTGTCCATGCATTACACTATCAAAAGTTATTCTAGTTAACTCAAACAAATTGATAATACCCAATTTAAACCCATTTAATACCCAAGACCAGCCAAAAAATTAAAAAAATTGACAAAATATTGTCAAAAGATTCACTAACTTTTGATAAAACTTCGATCAAAGATTCACAAATTTCTCAAAGACATCGCCAAAAGATTCACAAATTTCTCAAAGATATCGCCAAACGATTCACAAATTCGCAAAGATATCGCCAAAAGATTCACAAATTTCTCAAACTTGTTGCCGAAAGAATCACAAATTTCTCAAACATATCGCCAAAAGATTCACAAATTTCTCAAACATATCGCCAAAAGATTCACAAATATCTCAAGCATATTGCCAAAAGATTCACAAATTTCTCAAGCATATTGCCAAACGATTCACCAATTCTCAAAGATATCGCCAAAAGATTCACAAATTTCTCAAACTTATTGCCGAAAGATTCAAAAAAATTTCTCAAACATATCGTCAAAAGATTCACAAATTTCTCAAAGACATCGCCAAAAGATTCACAAAATTTTCAAAGATATCGCCAAAAGAATCGCAAACTTTCGCCAATTTATTGCGATATCAACAGTAGATTAGAAAAGAATAAAAAGCAGAACAGAAATCGAACCGCGAAAGCCCTGTTACATTTTTGACAAACACTCGATTAATTTTCGGAGTACGCCTATTATTGGATTTTATACCTTTTATTCAAAGAAATACAAACAATTGAGTTATCGATCTTGCAAACCACGTTGTCATATCGACAGAGATATGGATTCGCAGATTTGGGAGGAGGGAGGGTTGTTGTTCGATGCATAATAAATCAGCTTTTTTCACTTGAGTCGAATCAGAAATCTATTTAAAACTATAACCGTGTTCGGGTTGCATAATTTTCTATTGCCTCGCCATAAATGCAACAAAAGGTTTTGACTCAAATTTAGTAAAATGGTCGAAACTCTCCAATTAAAATATTAACTACACTGTAAAATCAAGGTGCTTAAAAATGAGTTCATGAACGTACTCGTTTTTTTATCACAATTGCATCGTAAATGAGCAGTGGCGTACTAAAATTTAAGGAATCGTACTTTCGCAAAAATGAACAGTGGGATTTAATATTTATAATTTTAGTTTCTGTTCAAGCCATCTTAACAAAAGTTTTTGATCGAAATTTAATATAATGGCCTGAACTTTCCAATTAAAATATTAACTACACCGTAAAAACAAGGTGCTTAAAAATAAGTTCATGAACGTTTTGTTTAGTACAATTGCATCGTAAATGAGCAATGAAGTAATCAAATTTAAGGAATCGTACTTTCGCAAAAATGAGCAGTGTGATTTAATATTGCTGACCTCAGCTTGTGTTCAAGCCATCCTAACAATGAGACTTGGCAAGCTTAAAATAGTTGTTCAGAAGATGGTTTTCCACCTTATTGGATGTCGATTGCTTAAATGGAAACTGAGTTATTACAACTCAATTATCTTACTTCCCATTCTTTTGACACACCCTTTTAGGGATGAGCTTAGTAGTTATTTTTAAATAACGACAGTTATTACGATATTATAATGAAATAACTAGTATATTTAACTGTTACTTGATATCTTGAGCGATATTAAATGACGCAACCTCAGAATTAGGCGGTGCAAAATATCAAATGCTAAATTTTCATGAATTTTTTTTATCAGCTGATATTGGCAAATCTTTTCATTAAAATAATTTTAATGATCCAACACTTAATAACATTTCAATAAATTATTTCTATTATATAAACATATTAACTTTTCCCAGCCATTTTACATCACTAAATGCCCATTTTTTATTAATATTTCAAAGATTATAAAAAAATTAGATTTTATGGTATTACATGCAAAAAATATTAAAAACAAACATTGTAAAACTTATAGATTTTATTTAGAAACAAAAATTCTAGTTTTCTTTTTGAAAAATGTTAATACTGATTTTATAGCAATATATCATCATGTAATAAAATAAATGTCTTATTAATAAATATGATTTAAAACATACTTTACAGGTAATAAAATGGCGCATTCAAATTGGCGATCTCTATAAACACATAAAAAAATTCACTACTATTAAAATTTGTTAACATACACTTTAAATTTCCATCCAAATGTTGTTTTTAGTTAATATTGCGCAATATACCAGACCGTGATAAATAAGAAAATTAATATTATTTAAAATTTATGCCTTTACAATGCGACGAGGAGTACCAAAGAGTCGCTTCTAATTAAAAATCTTTCACCTGAATGCGAAACGCAAACAAAGTATATTTCTCCAAACAGAACCGCACCTAACCAAATAATTTCTATAATGTAAAGCGGATTCACACATTCATTCATCCCAACCATAAAAAAAAACATCTTCTCCACCCCTTCCCACATTAAATGAATTGAACAATCCTATCACGACCCTTCCCACAAAACAATAAACTTTCGCCGACTAGAACGCACAAAAAAATATAAAAAATATCCCCATTCAATAATCGTATGATAAACACAATATCGAAATCTTCCAAAAAATACCTACTATATATTGAACCAACGAGGTCCGATATAATATATATTTTTTTTTAATCGTAATCGCAAATATCAACAGTATTTCTGAAATTATTTTGATCGTATTTTGGATACGTGCCAATAACGAAGTAAGTATTCTAATAATAAAATATATTTTATTATTAAAATATAAAAATACCAACATTATCCTGAAATATTTTGGATCTCATTTTGGAAATGTTCCAATAACTAAGTGACGTAAACATCTCAATTCAGCAATTTGCGATCATTCTGCGATCAATTATATCATGATATTGTATCATAGAGTAAGTTTCGTTTCGACTTTCGACCAAGGCCCTTGCATGGACTTTTTTTCTTCTTAAGGTCGTCTGTTTTGTTTTTGGCGGTGTAGGTGTTTCTGGTTAAAATTAAACAGCGCATTTATTAATTGTTTGAAGTACGTATTTTTTCCTTTTTTTGTTAATTTTGATTTCGAAATACTGCTTTTTTTGAGCAAGTAAATAACTGTTATTTCTCATAAATAATATTTTTAATTATCAGAAATTGAAATAATGATATTTTATACCTGTTATTAAAATATCTCTCATCACTACACCCTTTTAACATTTATTCTGTTTGTAAATTCTTTACATCGGCCTGGTAGTACAACGGATAAGGCACTGGACTGCGATGCCTTAGGATATGGGTTCGACTCTCGATAAGCCTTGGTTGTAATTGTTGATATCTATTGAAAGGTATTTATGAAGGCAGCCTATACATAGGAAAGCAACTGCTCTGTTTATTAATTTTTACTTATTGTACTCATTGAGTGTATGTTTTTTATAAAAATGAAACTTATGTATTCGAAACTATGATAATCATCGCATGTACTCAAAAATGAGTAAATTTTACTTATAATTTGAGTACCTATTTTTAAAAGTGCATAACCGTGTTCGTGTTACATAATTTTCTATTGCGTCGCCATAAATGCGAACGAAGTGTTTGACTCAAGTTTAATAAATGGGGCAAAACCTTCCAATTAAACTATTAACTCTTTGCATTCTGAAGGTGCCTCTCCGGGGCCAACATAACGACCAGTTATTTTGTTTCCCTGTGAGGAATTTCAATCTGAAAAGAAGAAAGTCTGAGTTCACCAACATACCAGCCAATCACCAACAGACTTCTACGAGATAAAAAAAATAATTTTAATGGTTGTGAGAGATTAACTTTTTATTGAACACATTAATAAATTGTAATCTTTCATTTTGAACAGCACAGAACAATAAATAACGCGTCGTTCTTTTGGTGGCTTAGAGGATACACTAGAGTGCAAATGGTTATGAACCCTTTGCACTCCAAGAACACTTTGCGATTTGTGTTCTTTTTATGGAACATTAATTCCTCTTTACGTTCTTTTTCACAGATTTTTTGTTATATTCTTAAAGGGGAAAAAAATCCAAATCCGTTTTGCATTTGCAAGAGAACAAGTTGAAAAAAAGATTAATGTTCTAAACACAAGATAACGCGGTTCTCGTTTATTTTAAAGAACAGGGGGAAAAAAAGAACTGGTCGTTATGTTGGCGCCTGAGAGGCGACATCGGAATGCAAAGGGTTAAAATATGTTGATACCCAAATTGGTGTCATACTTTTTAAATGAAGTTAGATAATGTATAAGCTACCACAATAAAAAAATTAAGTTTAAGAACATGTAGTTTATTTTTAACCCTTTGCACTCGTAAGGCGCCTCTCAGGCACCAACATAACGACCAGTTATTTTGTTTCCCTGTTCTTTAAAATAAACGAGAACAGCAGGATATTGTGTTTAGAACAACAATTTTTTTTTGTCAACTTGTTCTCTTGCAAATACAAAACAGATTAGGACTCTTTTCCCTTTATGAGTATAAAAAAAATCTGTGGAAAAGAATGTAAAGAGGAATAACTGTTCCATAGAAAGAACACAAATCGCAAAGTGTTCGTGGAGTAAAAAGGGTTAACTATAACATCAAAATTTCTGCAGCAATTCATCATAAATTTGGTATTTAAATGCTTTTAAGTTTTCAATGTTTGATGTTTTTATAGGTGATCTTTACTCTGGCAGTAACACGGTTTGAACACACATTACGAACATATTTTATGTATCAAATTAACTATCTGAGTGATGATTCGAACAAAAGAACATTGTGTTCCGTCATGACTGGCCCTTTGAAAAAAAAAACATGAGCGGTAGTAATAACGTTAAAGTATATACAACTGACGCATGAAGAGATTTTTGGAAATTTGTGTTTTGATCGTTTTCAAAAACTTAATTTAATTTCATAACCCAATAAATATTCATATTTTTATGTTCTTTATTTTGTAAACAAAATAATTTGTAACTTAATTTAAAAAAAAGCTATTCATACGTTTATAAAACAAATAGTAAAGTTTAAAAAAATATAACAATTGACTTTAAAGTAATTTTTCTTACAAAGCCATAGCATTTTAAACGTGAGTAATATTCGATTTTTTTTTTGAAATTTTTTTTAATGTTACAGACGAAAGTAGGTAGTCAGATGATAAATGATATATAAACATGTCAGAAGAGATATATTCATTTTTTTTCAACTACTTCAAAATTGTGTACACATCTTCTTAAATATGTATAACATCGTTTTACGCAAAACAAAATTTTAGCTTTTTTGGGGGAATTTGGGGCTCGAGTTTCCTTTAAGGGATCAATATTAAAAAAAAAAAATCTGAACATTAAAAAATTATAAACTTTTTAAAAAAATCATCTTTGACCGACTTCCATAACCACAATTATAATTCTTATTAATCATAGCAATGAAACAATAGACCCTAATGACCAATTTAATCTTATAACGTTATAGGAATCAAACTACATTGAAGCTTATCATGCCTGACTTAGAATCTTGATAATCAAGGGAATCGTGAACAATTGATGGTGATTCTGGGAAGCAAAATGCTCCGGTTCTCATAATCCCAAATCGATAAGCTCTTAACGGCATCTGCTTGCAGGAAATTTTAGATTTAGAGGCGATTATATATATACTTTAAATTACTCAAGTCAGCTTGATTCATAGGTTTTCGCATATTTATGGATGTAATTTTAAGGATAAAATGTAGGTTAATGTCTCCATTGAAAATTAATTGTATCAATATAATACAGTTTAATAATGCAGATTTAATTATTATTTTGGGTATTAATTTCAATATAAATTGTTATAACCTAATAAATTTATTTAGATTTAATCCTTCACATAATGAAGAAAACGTTTAATATGAGGACAATTATATATAAAGTCAATCCAACTTTAAGAAATTATTAAAAATGTTTTTTCTTCAATAAATCAATTTTTTCTTTAAATTAAGTAAAGATTTACCATTGCATTTTAAAATTATTTCTACGGAATAAAACTTCCAGTGTCACAATGTTATAAAATATTTTAGCTTTCTTAAAATATTACTTAAAGTGATCAATCAGTAAAAATGATTGCGAAAAAAATGTGCTTATACAGCTATACAATTGAGCAAAAAAAATTCACAACGTTTGGGAAACTTTTTACTTTTTTGAAGTATACTAAAGATTTTATGCAGGTAAACTGAGAAATGCTGATTTTCTGCTGATGTTCCAAAACTTTATTTGAAGATATACTGGAAAAAAGGTTTCGAAATGTTGAATTCGAGAAAAAAAACCGCATTTTTATAAAAGGTTTTTGTTGATTCTTTTAGCCGAGAAAAAATATTGATTAAAATTTATTAATTTTTTTTATGCTATCAAGCTGATGTACTCTAAATGTCTAATTCATCACTCAAACCGAATCCATAAATGATCACAATTTTTTTAATATCTCATTTCATAAAAGAAACTAATATAAATTAATGTTCTCTTAATAACAGTTTTTAATCTGATACATTAAATAACTTTTTGAAAACCGTAATTTGAAAATCCTTTTCCAAAATAATATATTCATTTCTTGTTCAAATATGATTCAATGTAATTTCTTTGAAAAAACCATTGAAATGAATACATTTTACAGTACTACAATAAATAGATTTAGAATATAATTAGGGATTATACTCCTGAATATATAAAGCAACCTTGTTAAAATTCTTCCGGCTTATATACTTTTACTTCTTTACAATTTTTTATATAATAATTTATTATTCATTCTCATTTTTAATACGAGGCAGAATATGTCACTTTGGCTCAGCAATTCAACTAATATCCAAGTTTTTCAAACCTTTCAGAGTTAACTGCTTTGGAAGAGTTCCAGATTTGTTCAAAAATGTAAGAAAAATGAATGAAAAAGTCCACTATAAACTCGGTTGAATTGGATTACTGACACATGAACCTTAAAAATAATAAAAGCAAACAGTTCCACAAAACTATTTCCGAAACAAATTGCTGAAACAGACTTTGGAGTAATTTGCCGATATTTTGAAACTAAATCAAACAAGTAATTAAAATTTTGAAATTAAATAGACAAACAGGAAAAAAATATTTTATGTATATATGTAATATTTTTTTAAATTCTGGTTTAACCCATGATCTGGAATAAAATATAACAATAAGCACTGAAGCAAGGACTTTCGAATTGTATGCATCCGCGAGGCATGGTAAAGTACATTATCACTCAATGAGTGATAATGTACTTTACCATGCCTCGCGGATGCATACAATTCGAAAGAAAGGTTTAGAAAACATTCTTCCTCGGCTATGCGGGAGTCTCATGTGACGTCACAGAAATGTGTAAAATTGTTTTTGTTACGTTGCCTTTAGTCTTCTTTTTCTTGTAAGTATGGAAATACATTAAATGAGCACTGGTTATACTATAAGCATCTATATGTACAGCTGAACTGGTTATAGTATAAGCAGTTCAGCTGTTAACATTTAACTCATTATCCGCTTATACTGGTATGTCTGATGCTGCTTATACTGAAGTATACATGCTTATAGTGCTCAAAACCATGCACATGTATATGCACCATGCACATGTATATACACCATGCACATGTAAACCATCCATATAACCAGTGCTCAAAACCATGCAAACCAGTGCTATAACCATGCACATGCTTATAGTATAACCAGTTCAACATACCAGTATAAGCAGATATGAGTTAAATGTTAACAGCTGAACTGCTTATTGTATAACCAGTATAAGCAGTTCAGCTGTTAACATTTAATGTATTTTGAAAACCAGATACGAGTTTTTAAATCTAGGCAAATCTATTCGAATGGACTATTTTTTCTACCTTCGCTCAAAAAGGAGTAAAGTGGTCGGCGATGCTTAAGTTCTTGTTCGAGTGCTTATATTTATATTATTCTAGCTCAGTGGTTTCAAGTTGAAAATATTAGAGGATTCTGTGGTATACAAATCGACAATCATTAAAACAGTATTTGCTTGGAATGTGAAGATAACACTTATTTTACATTCAGCTGATGATTACTCTGCAATAACAGATAACTTTACCTATTGTTTTTAAACTTAAAATTACAGTTTTTGTATCAAGAGGCATGTGCTTGCAAAATAAAGGATGGTCACAAATTTTTGAGTGATGGGCATTGTTCAGCTGTTTAACTACTTATAGTAAACAATATTTTTTCTATGACTTAACCATTTGTTTGTTGCTACTAGAGCTTAGAGACTTGTTTAAACTGTAAGCGAAGACCCCACTTCACCCCTGTTCTACAGAAGTTCTATAGGTTATTTAAATTATTAGCAATCTATATACCCCCTTGTTTACATCGACCTACAGATGTAATTTTATTTCTACGTCCTTGTAAGTTTGAAATTTCCGATACAATACCCCTACTAAGTTGATGCTGCGAACGAGACTTGTAGTCCCCATTGTCTTTATTTCGAGTCCCGTAAGAATTCGTTAGTTGATTTGGGTTACTAATGACGGCCGCACCTTAAGTGCGTTGTAGACTGGCACGTGCCGAGACCAAGGAGATAGTAATTACTAAAAGACTCGCAGCTCATTTGGGTTAATTGTGCTAAGGTTGTTCCAAATTATTTACGATTTTTCATGCGGTTTAATGCTCTTAGAAAATGGCTTATTTTTTCAAGTTGAAAACACTTACGAAACAGAATGGCCTTTCGGATGTAAAATTAAGTGTGTTAAAAATAAATATTCATTTTTTAGAGATTGGATTGGATTGTTGAATGCTTAAGGAAATAATAGTACGAGTTAGTTTAAGTAAAAATTTTAATTCGTGCAAAAGGGAGTCGTACTTATATTTGATTATCTTAAATATAACAATTGCGTTTATATATTTGTTGTAAAGACCTTTTATTATACATTATACTTCTGAAACAACAGTTATTAAAATAATTTAAATAAGATTCTATTCTACAGAAAACATGGACTTTTGAATGTTTGTTACTTTAATCCTTTTAGTAGCATTCTTTGTCGTAGAAGAACTGAAAATCGTAATTGGGAATTCGTTTCTAAAGAACAGACTTTTTTAAAAAGGTTTTTAAGTTTTACTATTTAACCATTTTATTTTTAAGAAAGTTTTAAAAATTACGTTATTTTTCTGCGACACTTTTTCCGTTCATGTTTTTCCCAGAATTCGTTGGCACTTCTGAATGATAAAAATAAATGCATATTTTTTTAGAAGTTGGAGAATTTTTTGACAAAATAACGTCGTTTTTTGTATTTAGCAAAAGTTGTTTTAACTTGCAAATAGATTAAAATGTCTTATTGAAAAAAAATACCCCATTTAAATAGATTATTGAAATACTCCATAATCTACATATACTGCAAAACAGAATCTCTTTAGGAAATATACTGTAATCATTTTTCAGAAAATCTTTAAAATTATGAATTTCCATTCAATAATAACGAAACTTTATTTTCAGGTTAAATAAAATTTAAATATAATAAATGCGTCAGTAAATAACCACTTGAAAAAATATTTGGAAGTAAGAGAAAAAAATTTGTAAAAGTTCTTTTAATCAATTTTACTCAAAAACTTTTATTAAACTTAGGCAAATTTCAGTTTACAGTTAAATGCGATTCCAGTAGTCACAGAAATTTTTATGTTTGGGACTGGTCGTAAATTGGTCTTAACTGTTTGGAAATTGATGGATTCACCCTATATTTCATAAATTCACAATAAATATATATGTTGGTACTTAAGTTTAGGTTCTATAAAATATTTTTTTTTAAATTCCCAGTAATTAAAAAAGTTATGGTAGATAATAAAATTAATTAAACAAAAGCCATTTATAATGTAAAAGCGAAATACCTGCAAATTTCCCAACAATAGACTGTACGAGATCCTATTTTGTTTGCAAATTGAACCGATTCAATTTGTAAAATTTAAAAGTCAAAATTGTATTTAATTAAATTCTTAACTATAATTTACATGTCTGTGGGAAATGCTTATTAATTTGTAAGTAGCTTTAATTAAATAATTTAAATAAATATACTGCTCTTAAAATGTTACATTTAGAATTACATTGAACTTAATTTGAAAATTGTCGTACTAACTTTAATTTTAGAAAATGAAATTACCAATTTTTTGCAATTTTTTTATACAATAAACTAATACAATGACATCTTCTTATGTTGGTTAAAATTAAATTTTAATTTGTAAGTAAATACATGAAATGGAAAAGTGAAAATAAAATTAAAATAAAATAAACACTTCTTTTAAATTTTCGAAAATTAAAGTATATTTTCTGAAAAAAATATAATGCAATGATGTATTGTTTAAAAGGAATTATGTACAGAAGACGCTCGTTTTTACGAACTCGTAGGGAACAACCAAATTGTTCGTAAAATCGAAAGTTCGTAAAATAGAATATCATAAGAAGTAGTAAACGTTATGCTTATTTTTATTAAACTGCCTTCGCTTTAAGCATTATTTAGAGATTATATTAGGAAGTAAAGTTATATATAGTTATTCTATATAAGAAACAATTGTAAAATAAAATAGTTAAATAAAAAATAATGAGTATGAATGAAAAATAATGAAAATCAAGCATCAGAATAATCGCTACTTTTTCTGTTTTAAAACAAAATATTTTTAAAATACATTCATTTTATCGATGTTTGAAATCATTTCACTATTGTCCTCCTTAAAAGAGACTTGTTCCTTCAGCACATTACATTAATCGGAATGTTCGTCCTATAATTTTCCTCATTCAAGCAAGCAAAGCTTTTTCCAGTTTGGGATATTTTGCTACTCAAAAATATTTTCGAGGGGCACTCTTGTTGGTCTTGTTTGCATATCCAACGATTTTTTTCACTTGCTCTTAAAATTATCTATAGGCTATTCTTTGGAATTCCATATTTCTTAGAGATTTCTGTCTTGCTTAAAATATTCTCTTCTACTTCTTTTAAAATTTTCTTTTTCGCCTCAGCAGATAAACGAGTGCATTTCTTCAACTCCGACATGACTAAATTTCCTCAACTAAAACTGGCTGAAACTCCCTCTGGACTCACACGAAACTTCAGACATTGAGGGTCCAGATGAAACTAACCAGCAACAAAACATAATCTAACAAAGCACCCCTTTCCCCGTTCGACATTGACACATGTTATTGAATGTAAGGGAGGAGTAAAGATTGACGTCAAAGTGCCACTCTCCAATCACATGCCTGCTACCCACCTGCTGTTGGCCACTTTAATTTTTCTCAGAATGGCCTTGAAATGTTTGTATGTGTTGCTTTGTTACTCCCTAAAGATATGAGCTTTTAAACTTCGTCTGATGTCAGGTAAACGCTAGCGAAGTATGAAAATGAGTTCGCAAAAAAGAGATTTTTCAAAACTTTAGTTCGTAAATGGGAATTGAAAATATCATTATGCCTATGGGACCATGTTCGGGACCAGACACTAGTTCGTAAAATCGTGAGTGTTCGTAAATTAGAGGTTCGTAAAAACGAGCGTCTACTGTATTTTCTATATATTTCTACATTAACAAAATGTCCTAATCTGCTAATTATACACTCCGGGTAAAAAGCTCATTAACTATTCTATATGATACTGTAAAAGGAAGATGCCTCTATCAGTTAATATTAAGATCAACTTAATTATTGAAGTTCTTATAAAATGTTATTCTATTAGTATTTTAAAAAAATCATGGGACTTTTAAATTAAATTATTAATATGTTATAGCAAGTCTTAATAATATCCATTGCGTAGTATCTACCGAAAATCCATACTTGAAAACCGAGGAATGAAATACGGAGATCCATTTTGGGAATATATGTTTAAATCGATATTCAAAATCCAATATCGATTTATCATTTTCAATTTCTTACTGGACTGAGAAATATTCATCGATGAAATATACATGGTTATGTGCTAAAAAAAGATTACGACTGAAGATGAGAATTTGATATTCCATAGACAGCTCATTCTAAATAAAATGCGAATTTGTTCATATTTTTTAAACTAGGTGTATACTAATGCACTATTTTCGAATGTTCAATTCTAAATAAGTATGCTATGACTACATACAGTATAACACCAATTATCTGTATCATTTAGGACCAGGTTCCTTCTGGATAATCGAATATCCGGATGATTGGATAATTCACAAAAACAAGTTAATTAGTAAAAATTCGAATTTTGCTTTAGTATGTAATGTAATTTATAACGACTATTAAAACAATATCATTCACACCGATAAGAAATTTTTAAAATGTGGATTTTGCTGAATTGTTTGGTTTTCTCAAAGCAATCGGGGTCCGGAAAATTGACGATCTGCTTTGTTTGATACGGATAACTGGAGTTCGGATAATTGGAGTTATTCTGTAAAATACGTTAAATAAATATTGTGGTAGATTTTAACAGTTTTGTGATGTCTAAGCCCATTCTACACCCACAAGTAAAAAGCACGAAAGCTTCTCGGTGATTCGAGTATTCATACCACGTGGTATCATTCTACATGAAACTGTCACTCGTTCGTGTAGAATGAGCCTTAAAATTAAATTATATCGATAAACATGTATTGCTATATATATAAGTATTTTTACGATATTTTTTTTAATTAAAGAAAACGTACAAAAAATTATATTGTTTGTGAAAGAGTTATTCGTATGTGTAATTACATTATTATTTAAAATGCATTTGTATATGAGTTGTCATAATGACAAAACGTTACATGTATATGGCGACATAATAGAAAATGATTTAAACTACAAACTACTACAAAATCGAGTTACCTCTGAAATAAGAATCTTCACTTGATATTCTTCTATAAATTGTTTTGTCTAATTTCCAGCAAATGAGGATATTGTGTTAAAGATTGAACGGTACTCACCTAGAAAGAGAAATAAATAAATATTAAATTCACAATAGCTACATAATGAATAACTATTAATAAAAAACACAAATACATTTATAGTAACAAATATTCTACAGCAATAATTGTGTCATGTTGTTAAAACTACATAAAATCTCAAGTATGATATTATATAAACGATTTAACAGGATTAAATTGATGAAACCGTTTTGACGTACTAATATTAAACGTATTTGATGCATAAATATTAAGCATATTTGCGAAATAAATATACTTTTAATCATATATATTAAGCAATTAACATTTTATTGTGGTACGACCAGACAGGAAATTTATACTTTCATAGTTATCTACCAAATGCAATAAGCAAGTATATGAGTTTAAATTTTTAATCATCACTTTTTTCTATAAAATATGTCCAAAGTAATTTGTGTAGCAAGAGAAAGTCCAAAAAGAAGGGGACATAAAGTTGTTTGAAGTTAAATAAACTAAAACTATATAAAAAAATATTAAATGTATTGCACGACTTTGGATGAAAAAGATGTATAAGCTATGTATTAAACAACCAAAATAGATAATCTTTTTTGTTGTCATACTAAATATAACTCTTTTATATATTAAATTTATTTTTCGATTTATTTAACTACTTATTCACTGCAATTACATATATGCTACTTGATTCAGTCATTTTTTTCAAAATCTCTTTTCTTAAAAATTGTTTAATATTTGCCTCATATGCTTCAAACAGTAATTAAGGGTACATTTTAAAAATAATGTCCATTGGTAAATTTTCGTGTAAATTGATAGTATTAAACATTAATTTATAATATGCTATCATGGAGAGTCTTCAGTTCCCCAGTGAATAAAGGCGTTCAGTTGATATTCAAAGGATTCCTAGTTCAAGCCCGTGCGGTGGACTTGACAAAGAAAAGTAAAAAAAAGTATTGATCTTGGGATCGGAGGGTTGCTAGCTTTTCTATTAAAATACTAGGAAGTCGTCTAAAAATATCCAACAAATTATGCCGGCGTGTATACGGTGCTGATAAACGATTAATATGATCGGAGTCCAATGTCCTGACGCTTATTGAGGTTGCGTCGGGTCCCAGCTCAGATGTTGTCCTCGTTAACTCACCATGATTCAAAAATACGAGGCATGGCTCCGAAACCACCGTCGCCAATAGCCCACTGTGCAACTCTAGTGCAACGTTAATGAACCTAACCAGCTATCATTGTCGAACCAGCTATAAATGAAAAAACCAGCTATAATTACCATCAGACGATGGTAATTATATGAAATAATTTTAGGTGGTAGTGAGATGTTTTTACCTAGATAGTTAGAAAGTGTAACTTGAAACTAATTCGCCATATATGAGAAAAGTCAAAGTATAACTATATAGTATTTCTCAATTATTTAAAGTTATTGAACTATGGACGTTAGATGGTAATTATATGAAGTAACTTTTGTTTATAGTGAGATGTTTTTACCTAGATAGTTATAATGTGTAATTTAAAACTAATACGCCATATATCTGAAAAGTCAAATTATAATGATGTAGGATTTCTCAATGATTTAAAGTTATTGAACTTTGGACGTCATATGGTAATTATATGAAGTAACTGTTGTTGGTAGTGAGATGTTTTTACCTAGATAGCTAGACAGTGTAACTTAAAACTAATTCGCCATATATGAGAAAAGTCAAATTATAATGATGTAGGATTTCTCAATGATTTAAAGTTATTGAACTATGGACGTTAAATGGTAAGTATATGAAGTAACTTTAGTTGGTAAGGAGATGTTTTTACCTAAATATTTAGAAAGTGTAACTTTAAACTAATACGCTATATATCAGAAAAGTCAAATTATAATTGTATAGTACTTCTTAATGATTTAAAGTATGGACGCGTCAGATGGTAATTATATGAAATAACTTTTGTTGGTAGTGAGATGTTTTTACCTAGAAAATTCGAAAGTGTAACTTAAAACTAATACGCCATATATGAGAAAAGTCAAAGTATAATAATATAGTATGTCTCAACGATTTAAAGTTTTAGAACTATGCATGGATGTTCTTAAACATCATTTGTCGGTTTGAAACAAACAAACAAACAAACAAAGAATAAATTCGGGTTCATTCCATCAATACTTTACCCTCATTTTCAAAGGAACAATCTTTTCATCTTGGAAAACTTTTATAATGAAAAAAATAAATAAAACGAAGCCACTTACGTTTTAACGCTGAAATAAAAAAAACTTATTCTCCTCAGTTATAATTAGAAGGTAGAAAAGAGGTATTTGCAGTTGTTGTCCTCTTCCGGGTGATCATTATTTTTTCCCTTCAGGGAAGATGTATTAGGGAGAAATATTTTGAGAATTGTTAGAAGTCGGGTTCTTGAAGTTTTCTATTTTTTCACAGTTGCGTTTGTTATGGGAGGCAATTAAAATCAGAAAACGTAGAGTTTGGAGGGGATTTCAGGGAAAAACTTTTATAAGTATATCCAAAAAAAATTAAACTTTGTTCAGAAACGTATTTTTGCATGCAGATTTGTTTTAAAAAATAGTTTTTTTTTTTAAATATTTATTTAAATAAAGTTTTAGTCAAAAATAGCACCGAGTAGGCAAGTTGAGAAATTGCACATATACTCACTGTTTTTTACATAAAGATAAAAAATCAAGTATATAGCCAAAACAACGCAAATCAATATTTATAAAAAATGGAATGAAATATTTTGACCTCCTAATAAAGTAAATATGTTTAACATATTTTGAAAATAAAAGAAATGCAAGAGAGCCATATAGTTTCAAAAACAGATAGATATATTTTAATAAATATTAAAAGAGTACGCCAGAAACAATTAACATGCACTTACTGTTACATCTAAACCCATGACTTTTAATTCATTTTTTGACTGGACAATACCGCTTTGCAATGTTATGTAGTTCATTGAAATTTGTAAAACATATTAAAAAAAACGTTTTTGCAAAAAATGTGGATCTATCTGGTTTGAAACTAAATGTATCAAGTAGACTCAATTTCCCACTCCCCCTCACCCCCGAAAAAAAAAATGCAATATTTGTACCAAAATGCTCATTTACACTTTTAATAAGCAAAATTGTTCTAGCAGAAGTCTAAAACTTTTGACCGAAATAAGAAGTTTTATATAGAAATATATTAATTGGAAATTAAAAAAAAATAATACAACATTTTAAAGCCACAGATTTGTGAAAACAAACTCAGACCTATGATTGATACAGATGTAAGTAAAACAAATTTTAATTAGAAGGAATATTTCTACAAAAATTTATTAACACTTGCATTGAATATTAAAATATTCGCAACAAATTTAATGCATAAAATTGGCTATTGTTGACCATTAAAATTCAAAATGTTTTTTTCTTCAATCTGTGTGTTAACCGATTGTTGCATAGCACACATTAAAGTTGCTAGTTGAATTTCAGTCAAATATAAATTTTGATTCAATACAACTTGAAACAGTTTGAAGAACATAAATAAAATGTAATCGGAATAAAACGTTCTCAAAAAGAGTAAAAAAAAATATCCCAACGTATACTATAAAGTGAGTTTTACAATAAAAAAAATATTTACCAAAAAGGAAAAGAGAAAAAGATTCTGTAACTCCCTCTCTCAAGCGATCGCTAAATCCCTTTTTGCCGGTAAAACAAAGAAGTTGTCCGATCAATCCTTATTGAGTTTGTTATCAACAGAAAGAACCTGCTCCGTTAAAGTGGTCAACAACATCAATACGACGTTGTTTATTGACAGAACAAGTTAGCTTCAATTTAAGCTTTTCAATGCGCCCATTCTTTTTGTTTAAGCGTCTTCGGACTGGCAGTAAATAATCATTTCAGGGATAAGAGTTTCTTAACCTTGAGAATCCTTTGCTTAACCCTGAATGTAACACTCTAGACCCCCATGGCCAGTGATATATTTTATTTCGCACTGTTAAAAATCACAATTATTAATAAAAAAAGGCTAATACATTTATAATAACATATATACCATAGTAATAATTGGGTCACGGTGTTAAAACTCCATACAAATCTAAAATGTAATAATAAATAATTGATTCAACAGGATTAAATTGTTTCAACCGTTTTGACGTACTGATATTAAACGTATTTGTCTCATATTTTGTCGAAAATTGTGTCATCTTTAACGAAACAGACGCATGCTATTATGCAACGGTTAAATATTTTGTCAATTTGAGGGAATTCCGTTTGTCTTTTTTTTAACGAAATTTATTTCATCTAAAATGGGGACGATTTAAAATAATATATTAATTCAATATCAACGTGAAAACTCGAACCGTATACAAGTATAAGAACCAAGATTGTTATATCTGAATGTGCTCCAACTCAACTCCTTCCCTCTACGTTCAAGATCAACTGCTTTTTTTATTTCTCACAATCCTAGACATAAACAAAATGTCATTCAATTCCGATCAACGCAAATGTATTTCATTTTGTGTATATTCATGCGTATATTATTCATTTTCATGTGTTTAAAACAAACTTATAAACTAATGAAGTTGGTTACGGGTACCCAACAAAAAAAGTCAGCATAAAACCTCCATCAAAATTTTTGAATTGAAGGTTCTATGCAGGAAAACTGCAGTTTTTTTGAAGATCTATAAAATTAAAGGTTTTTGTTTCAATGTCCTTCATAAAAACTGCAAAAAACCTTCATAAAAACCTGCAAAAAACCTTCAATTTTTAATCATGAAAGGAAAATGCAGATATTTTAAAGGTTTTATGCAGGAAAATTAAAAACTTTGAAAACACTGCAGTTTTTTGTTTCAATATCCTTTATAAAACCTTCAAAAAACCTTCAATTTGACAATTTCGATGAAGGTTTCATGCTGACTTTTTTGCTGGGTATAATCACATTGTTAAAAATTGGCACTCAAAAGTAATTAAATGCATTAATTTTTAAGTATATTCGATGCTTATCATAGTTCTGAATACATAAGTTTCAATTTTGAAAAAGACATGTACTCAAAAATTAGTACAATGGATAAAAATGAATAAAAAGAGCAGATGCTAGCCAACATAGGCTGTCTTCATACATCACTTTCAATAAATATCGACAATTACAGCCAAGACATACCGGGAAACGAACACAGGCCCGCATAGCGACGTGAAGAAGTTATAAACAAAAGAAATGTTTAAAGGTGCGCAAAAAGATTGAGAAGTAAAATAATTGAGTTGTAATAACTCCATCTTCTAAACACCTATTTTAAGTAATCAGATTGCTTTGTTTAGATGGCTTGAACAGAAGCTGATATTAGCTATATTAAACCACACTGCTCATTTATGAGAAAGTACAGTTACTTAAATTTGAGTACGTCATCGCTCATTTACGATGCAATTACACTCAAAGAAAAACGAGTACGTTCAGGTACTCATTTTAAGCACCTATTTTACAGCATACTTTTTATTTCTAAACCACGGTCAAATTATACTAATGTATTCCTTATCTGATATCCCACTATCTATACTTTCACATATCCACCAACGTCAAGACTTTTGAATATTCGTTTGGGATTACCAGGAATCTAATTTGAGACACTCCAATTACGAGTCCATTGGCGTTTCGATCAGGTAAACATGGCCTTAATTATATCTGAATAAATATTGATTTGACAGCATTTTCTCATATCAGTGCATATATATTTAATAGTTATTTTTTAACAGTAAAATATAGATATTTTTAGAAACATTTAAGGGGGAAAGTATATAAAAATGTGTCATCGTCGAATTGGCGCAAAAGTCAAATCGGACACACATTGATTAAAATTACGCCAAGAACTATTGCCAATCTGTCAAGCGAACGCCAAAGGCTCCTGTCGGCAGAAATCTAAAAACTTTAGAAGGGGGAAGAAAAACTTCAACAAAACTCTATTCCCTTCCGCTTTATCATGCAAAGTCAAAACCAAAAAAAAAAAAAAAAAAATTCCTCGATACTTTAGAAATACGAAAAACATGCATTAGGATAAGGAAAAAAGAGTATAAAAAAGGGCAACTTTACCCTTTTTACTCGCTTCCCCTATAAAACGAAAAGGTCACAAAGCCAGATATCGACAACTGCAACAAAGGAAAGGACCGAGGGGGCTATAGAAAAAATATATCCAGAGTATCCCTTCCCAGTGCTATCATAGCCCTCTATTTTTGGAGCTGGGAATCTATTGTATTTTTAGGCATCTCTCTCGCTTTTGTTAAAGTTTCTTTCCAACTAATAAAATAAAAGTATTTGTTCTTTCAGCCCTGTAGATATTTTTTTTTACCCAAAAACTCTTTCTGTTGTAAACGACTGGAATGCAATGTTGCTTTAATCAGTTGGTTGGTTGAGAATAAACATGGACTGTATAAGTTTTATATTTTAGCGGTTCAAGGGGAACCACTGGTTTGACCATATCTAATCTGACTCCATAAAGAATAATTGACACGAGACTTATCTTTTGGTGAAATAACTTTTTATTTTTAATTAGAAACAATTAACTCTTACTTAAGAAATAATGCAAATCATAAACTGATGCGCCCAGCGCATTCGGTGGTGCGGGCTGGCACCACTGGGTGATCAACTGTATGGTGAGAGCCGCGATGGGAGTAGAGCAAGCAAGCGTAAGCATAGCTGTTGAGATTCTAGTAGTGATGTCGAAGGACATGGCCACGAAGTGGCCTTCGCCTCCGGTATAGCATATAAGAAATATCATAACATGAGCTCAAGGCTACATAAATAGCATAGCTGTTGGTGTTCGCTAGCCTTTTTATATTCTTCAGTACAAGGCTACGCATGCGCTTCCACGAGTTGCCACCAGCGCCGCCTGCCGTGAATCGAACGGGAGCTGAGGCGCCTGGTTGGCCCGCCTGACTCTTGGGATCCTGAGCCGCCTGGTTGGCTCAGAGGACGCTTGGGATCCTGAGCCGCCTGGTTGGCTCAGAGGACGCTTGGGGTCCTGAGCCGCCTGGTTGGCTCAGAGGACGCTTGGGGTCCTGAGCCGCCTGGTTGGCTCAGATGTTTGATTTGGACTGTGGTTAGATCGCCACAATATCAGTTGGTTTTTCAAAAAACATACAAACATGTGTGTGTGAACAATGATATGGTAATTATAAATAATTAGATATACAAGAGAGAGGAGAAGAAGAAAAACATTAAATAGTATCACGCGCTACAGATGCAAAAGGAATTAAAAACGTTATTAACAATATAAATAATAATATCATTCCAACTTGATATGGAATGGACAAAAGATCAAAAGATAGGTCCAAAATGGGATAAAATAAAAACATTGAAATCAATCGTTCAACATTTTATAAGGCTAAAAAACTACCTGTTAGTGTAACAAAATTAAAAATTGTTGATTTTATCTTCAGGTGGGTACATACAACATGAAATATGTTTCAAACAAAGTGCCTCGACATATTTCAACAGTTATCTATTGGTTGTGCCCTTCCTGATGACAAAATCTAAAATTAACAATATTTACCTTTATACTATAACACGTAGTTTACTTTAGCCTCATTAAATATTGAATGGTTGGCTTAAAAGTATTTATTTTAGAATATTTTGTGGACTATTTCTTATCTTTTATCCATTCCATATTAACTTTGAATTTTATATATATATATATATATATATATATATATATATATATATATATATATATATATATATATATATATATATATATATATATATATATATATATATATATATATATATATATATATTTTAACCAGTAAGGATTTAGTAGCATTGGAAAATGAGATTTTATGAAAATAGTAACAATTAAAATTGTAGTGTAAAACGAAGTAAAACTTAGTTTTTTACTTCAGTTTACACTGCAATTTTAATTGTAATATATATATAAATATATATATATATATATATATATATATATTGTAAAACCCATTAAATGAACTATTTTGAAACAGTACAAATGGAAAATATATTAATGCTGTTTTTAATACAATTCGCTGATAAGAGGAATAAAAGATAAATTTTAAAATTGGTATACATTATTTGCTTGGAAATTCCGAGATAATTTTAATGAATATCAAGAAATACTCAGTTAGTAAAGGGATATCGTAACCGAACGAAAGGTAAGATTGTGTTAATAAATAAAGAATATTTTCAAAACAAATTTTAATTATAAATATTACTAATGGTTTACTAAAATAAAATAAAATTATACATATTGTAAAACACAATAACATTTTGGGACATATTTCTCACACAAGCCGAAGTCAATACCTTAATTGTGTCGTCCAATTCCCAAACATCTCATGTCCACTATATGAAAATATCCCTTAATTTTTTTAATCACATTGTTTTCGTATTAAATTTCATATTTACCCCTGTAATTAAACAAAATATGTAAAGCAGCATGCATTGCTTAATTCCAGTTTCAGAAATAAAATACGAAAAAAACGTGAATTAAATATATAATGAACACTACTTTTACAAAGTGAACAAGATACGTTTCGCAATTGGACGGCACAGTTACTCAATAATTGACAATATTATTTTTTTTATTTTTTTTATATAAAAACAAATGCGCAATCATAAATAAATGCTTATAGGTAGGTATCTATGTTACCGTTAAAGTATATAATGCAGTTATTTCATAGAATACCTAGTTATTCCATGAAATAACTGATCGTGTCCGTTAAAGTTTGTAATATGTTATTAATTTGACACTTTAACTAGTTATTCTATGAAATAACTAGGTATTCTATAAATTAACTAATGAGAGACAGTTAAAGTGTAAAATAAACAATTTATCTAAAATGAAATTAAACTAATGATAGACAATTAAAATGAAAAAGAAGCAATTTATCTAATTTATGCAGCGTATAAATGGTATTTTTGGAAACGTACCATAAAATCATTTGTTACAACAAGGATTACTAAAATGACACTTGGAATTACAAAGAACATTATTTCTAAAACAAAAACATTTTTTGTTGACACACTGGGATTTACACGATATATGGACAGGCTCCATATATTTTTGAATGAGAATTTGTGAATTGTAGGGGTGGAAGGTAAATGTATTTGTCGTGCGAGATATATGATATAGATTATTTTACACTTTAACGGGATGCAGATCGTTATTCTATGAAATAACTAGTTAAACCATGAAATACAAGAGAGTTTTACACTTTAAACGACACGATCATTTATTTCATGGAATAACTAGGTATTCTATGAAATAACGGATTTCATACTTTAACGGTAATATCTATACAAAAACATATACTTTGTCGCTACAATATTTGTTTCGTTCTATTTTATCGACGTTCCAAAAACGGGCGGTCATTACTAGGAAAACACACAGCATCGCAAAAAGTCTCTTTAACAACTATTACAAAGAAAGTCTTTTTTGAGAAGTTACAATTTTTTCCAAAAAAAAAAAAAATGGAAACAAGTATAAAAACTGTCAAGATTTCTTCTCTCGAAAACTGTTCCCATACAACCTTTAATTAGTTATTGCGAGACACTAATCCGAAAAAAGTGCTATAAAGCATTTTTCTTAGTAAAACTATTTTTTTTATGTTTAAGATTTTTTCCCTTCTGCTTGAACTATTAAAGCTATTTTTACCTTTAAAAAAATGTTCGAAAAAATATGAGTTTAAAATCTATGCTTAAACGAGAAGGGGAGGCACAATGATCTTTTAGATTTTTCTAGACTTAACATGTTTTTTTCCTTTCTGAAATGGAAAGGTTTATTAATGAAACTTTTTCAGCCATCTTATGATTGTAATGAATTTTAATCAATAACGTTTTAATGAAATTAAAAAAAAAACTTATTAGAAAATAACATTCAATGTGGGCTTATCAAAAGGATTATTCAATTATCAAACAAAAACATCATTGACCAATATTATAGATAATTTGTAAATAAAATCACTCAACACAAGTGAATTTAAGAAAACTGTCACGGTTAGTTGACTTGAAAACACTGTTACGGTTAGTTGGCTTAAAATGCTCTAGAGCTTCACAATGGGTTATTGTCAATGGTTTGAGATATATCTGGAATGAAATCCCCGGTAACACTGCTTCGTAATTTTGAATCATGTTTAGGTGACCAGAAGACTCTTGTAAAACTCTCCTAACACCCCAATGCAACCTTTAATAAACGTGAGGACATCAAACCACGACGAATTTAACGTGCTCCAGTCACCTATACACTACAGATTAAGTTTGAGGCGCGAAAAGAACGAAACTGCCAAACTTACGATTACCAGATCGTCACGTATATACTGCGAACTGAACCCTTGCCTTCATGGTGCTGCCAAACGTTTATGTATGACAAAAACCTAATTGCATATTAGAAGCCGTACTTATACAAAACAAAATATGTATAAAAAAAACTGATCTACAGTGGAACTCCAATTGTGACAGTGTGCTGTCACACGTTGCAATTTTTATATAGGGATCTGACCTATACTGTACTTTGTGCAATTTGGTCAGTTGGCTAGACTGACTGTCGCTGGTTTTATTACGGTGTTACAATGTGGGGAGAGTTACGTCACTGAGCTATGTTATGACCACACCAGGATTGGTTAGGAGGGGGTATCCAGAAGGGCGGAGCTAATCTCAATTGGTGGATTTGGTAATTCATGCAGAAATTCAGCCCCTATCCCGAAAGACCACCGTGGGAAAATTCAAGATTTTTCACCCCATTTACGACTTTGCGCTTCACCATGAAAGACGAGTGAATTTTTTCTGCATCGACTCCCGAATCCATGAGCAACGCGGTAAAAGTCCCGATGCCATGTTACGAAGGAAAAGTCCCGATGCCATGACCCAAGAAGGCAGAGTACCCACTTCGTGATAACGCCCCTGAAGGCCGGATCTCGACGAGCCACTGGAGACCAACGCCCCTGAAAGCCGGATCTCTACGAGGAACTGGAGACCAACGCCACTGAAAGCCGGATCTCTACGAGGAACTGGAGACCAACGCCACTGAAAGCCGGACCTCGACGAGCCACTGGCGACCAATGAATCACCGCAGACGGTAGCTCTCCTCCACAGTTCACGTAAGAGTCAGTTTAGCATAATATTACACATAACTCCCCAACCCTAAGTTTCTACTGCAATAATGAACTTAATTTGTTAATAAAGCATCGCTTAAAATTTATGTGTATGATTTGTATTTCTTACACACCAACATTATTCATAATGCAACTAAACAAAAAAATAACACAACCCAAATCAAAATGTACTAGCCCCAACTTTACGACACCAATTATCCGAACTCCAGTTATTCGGATCAAACAAAGAAGATCTCTAGTTATCCGGATCGCTATGAGGGAAAACAAATCATCAAAATCTACATTTTAAGTTTCAGTCGCTCGCTGGTGGAGGTGATATCACGTTCATGGATCTAGAGTCTTTCCAGCGATGCTTTCAATTTTAAAATACATGTATATAAAAATACCACATTTCGCAATATTTTTTTTAAATTTGAAGTTTTAAGGTACCACTTGCAAACCTTCTCTTTACAATTAGCTAAAAATATAAAAATAATGTAAAAGAGCCAGATCAGGTAAAATTAGTTAACTTAAAATTATTAACAGGTAAAATTATTTAAATGTCCAAGTAGTGAAATAAACTTTACAATTTCGATTGATTTGAATAATCATTAATTATCGATATTATGTTACATTGTTTTTAATAGTCATTACTTATTATTATGTTTTTAATGGTCTTTACTTATCGTTATTATGTTATATAGTTTTTAATAGTGATTACTTATCGGTTGTTATATTGTTTCTAAAACTCATTACTTATCGATATTATGTTATACAGTGTTTAATAGTGATTACTTATCGGTGGTTATACTGTTTTTAATAGTCATTACTTATCGATATTATGTTATGTTGTTTTTAATAGTCATTACTTATCTATATTAAGTTATATTGTTTTTAATAGTCATTACTTATCGATATTATGTTACGTTGTTTTTAATAGTCATTAATTATCTATATTATGTTATATTGTTTTTAAGAATCATTACTTATCTATATTATGTTATTTATTTTTAATAGTCATTACTTATTTATATTATGTTATATTGTTTTAATAGTCATTACTTATCGATATTATGTTATGTTGTTTTTAATAGCCATTACTTATCGATATTATGTTACATTGTTTTTAATGGTCTTTACTTATCGTTATTATGTTATATAGTTTTTAATAGTGATTACTTATCGGTTGTTATATTGTTTCTAAAACTCATTACTTATCGATATTATGTTATACAGTGTTTAATAGTGATTACTTATCGGTGGTTATACTGTTTTTAATAGTCATTACTTATCGATATTATGTTATGTTGTTTTTAATAGTCATTACTTATCTATATTAAGTTATATTGTTTTTAATAGTCATTAATTATCTATATTATGTTATATTGTTTTTAAGAATCATTACTTAACTATATTATGTTATTTATTTTTAATAGTCATTACTTATTTATATTATGTTATATTGTTTTAATAGTCATTACTTATCGATATTATGTTATGTTGTTTTTAATAGCCATTACTTATCGATATTATGTTACATTGTTTTTAATGGTCTTTACTTATCGTTATTATGTTATATAGTTTTTAATAGTGATTACTTATCGGTTGTTATATTGTTTCTAAAACTCATTACTTATCGATATTATGTTATACAGTGTTTAATAGTGATTACTTATCGGTGGTTATACTGTTTTTAATAGTCATTACTTATCGATATTATGTTATGTTGTTTTTAATAGTCATTACTTATCTATATTAAGTTATATTGTTTTTAATAGTCATTACTTATCGATATTATGTTACGTTGTTTTTAATAGTCATTAATTATCTATATTATGTTATATTGTTTTTAAGAATCATTACTTATCTATATTATGTTATTTATTTTTAATAGTCATTACTTATTTATATTATGTTATATTGTTTTAATAGTCATTACTTATCGATATTATGTTATGTTGTTTTTAATAGCCATTACTTATCGATATTATGTTACATTGTTTTTAATGGTCTTTACTTATCGTTATTATGTTATATAGTTTTTAATAGTGATTACTTATCGGTTGTTATATTGTTTCTAAAACTCATTACTTATCGATATTATGTTATACAGTGTTTAATAGTGATTACTTATCGGTGGTTATACTGTTTTTAATAGTCATTACTTATCGATATTATGTTATGTTGTTTTTAATAGTCATTACTTATCTATATTAAGTTATATTGTTTTTAATAGTCATTAATTATCTATATTATGTTATATTGTTTTTAAGAATCATTACTTATCTATATTATGTTATTTATTTTTAATAGTCATTACTTATTTATATTATGTTATATTGTTTTAATAGTCATTACTTATCGATATTATGTTATGTTGTTTTTAATAGCCATTACTTATCGATATTATGTTACATTGTTTTTAATGGTCTTTACTTATCGTTATTATGTTATATAGTTTTTAATAGTGATTACTTATCGGTTGTTATATTGTTTCTAAAACTCATTACTTATCGATATTATGTTATACAGTGTTTAATAGTGATTACTTATCGGTGGTTATACTGTTTTTAATAGTCATTACTTATCGATATTATGTTATGTTGTTTTTAATAGTCATTACTTATCTATATTAAGTTATATTGTTTTTAATAGTCATTACTTATCGATATTATGTTACGTTGTTTTTAATAGTCATTAATTATCTATATTATGTTATATTGTTTTTAACAATCATTACTTATCTATATTATGTTATTTATTTTTAATAGTCATTACTTATTTATATTATGTTATATTGTTTTAATAGTCATTACTTATCGATATTATGTTATGTTGTTTTTAATAGCCATTACTTATCGATATTATGTTACATTGTTTTTAATGGTCTTTACTTATCGTTATTATGTTATATAGTTTTTAATAGTGATTACTTATCGGTTGTTATATTGTTTCTAAAACTCATTACTTATCGATATTATGTTATACAGTGTTTAATAGTGATTACTTATCGGTGGTTATACTGTTTTTAATAGTCATTACTTATCGATATTATGTTATGTTGTTTTTAATAGTCATTACTTATCTATATTAAGTTATATTGTTTTTAATAGTCATTAATTATCTATATTATGTTATATTGTTTTTAAGAATCATTACTTATCTATATTATGTTATTTATTTTTAATAGTCATTACTTATTTATATTATGTTATATTGTTTTAATAGTCATTACTTATCGATATTATGTTATGTTGTTTTTAATAGCCATTACTTATCGATATTATGTTACATTGTTTTTAATGGTCTTTACTTATCGTTATTATGTTATATAGTTTTTAATAGTGATTACTTATCGGTTGTTATATTGTTTCTAAAACTCATTACTTATCGATATTATGTTATACAGTGTTTAATAGTGATTACTTATCGGTGGTTATACTGTTTTTAATAGTCATTACTTATCGATATTATGTTATGTTGTTTTTAATAGTCATTACTTATCTATATTAAGTTATATTGTTTTTAATAGTCATTACTTATCGATATTATGTTACGTTGTTTTTAATAGTCATTAATTATCTATATTATGTTATATTGTTTTTAAGAATCATTACTTATCTATATTATGTTATTTATTTTTAATAGTCATTACTTATTTATATTATGTTATATTGTTTTAATAGTCATTACTTATCGATATTATGTTATGTTGTTTTTAATAGCCATTACTTATCGATATTATGTTACATTGTTTTTAATGGTCTTTACTTATCGTTATTATGTTATATAGTTTTTAATAGTGATTACTTATCGGTTGTTATATTGTTTCTAAAACTCATTACTTATCGATATTATGTTATACAGTGTTTAATAGTGATTACTTATCGGTGGTTATACTGTTTTTAATAGTCATTACTTATCGATATTATGTTATGTTGTTTTTAATAGTCATTACTTATCTATATTAAGTTATATTGTTTTTAATAGTCATTAATTATCTATATTATGTTATATTGTTTTTAAGAATCATTACTTATCTATATTATGTTATTTATTTTTAATAGTCATTACTTATTTATATTATGTTATATTGTTTTAATAGTCATTACTTATCGATATTATGTTATGTTGTTTTTAATAGCCATTACTTATCGATATTATGTTACATTGTTTTTAATGGTCTTTACTTATCGTTATTATGTTATTTAGTTTTTAATAGTGATTACTTATCGGTTGTTATATTGTTTCTAAAACTCATTACTTATCGATATTATGTTATACAGTGTTTAATAGTGATTACTTATCGGTGGTTATACTGTTTTTAATAGTCATTACTTATCGATATTATGTTATGTTGTTTTTAATAGTCATTACTTATCTATATTAAGTTATATTGTTTTTAATAGTCATTAATTATCTATATTATGTTATATTGTTTTTAAGAATCATTACTTATCTATATTATGTTATTTATTTTTAATAGTCATTACTTATTTATATTATGTTATATTGTTTTAATAGTCATTACTTATCGATATTATGTTATGTTGTTTTTAATAGCCATTACTTATCGATATTATGTTACATTGTTTTTAATGGTCTTTACTTATCGTTATTATGTTATATAGTTTTTAATAGTGATTACTTATCGGTTGTTATATTGTTTCTAAAACTCATTACTTATCGATATTATGTTATACAGTGTTTAATAGTGATTACTTATCGGTGGTTATACTGTTTTTAATAGTCATTACTTATCGATATTATGTTATGTTGTTTTTAATAGTCATTACTTATCTATATTAAGTTATATTGTTTTTAATAGTCATTACTTATCGATATTATGTTACGTTGTTTTTAATAGTCATTAATTATCTATATTATGTTATATTGTTTTTAAGAATCATTACTTATCTATATTATGTTATTTATTTTTAATAGTCATTACTTATTTATATTATGTTATATTGTTTTAATAGTCATTACTTATCGATATTATGTTATGTTGTTTTTAATAGCCATTACTTATCGATATTATGTTACATTGTTTTTAATGGTCTTTACTTATCGTTATTATGTTATATAGTTTTTAATAGTGATTACTTATCGGTTGTTATATTGTTTCTAAAACTCATTACTTATCGATATTATGTTATACAGTGTTTAATAGTGATTACTTATCGGTGGTTATACTGTTTTTAATAGTCATTACTTATCGATATTATGTTATGTTGTTTTTAATAGTCATTACTTATCTATATTAAGTTATATTGTTTTTAATAGTCATTAATTATCTATATTATGTTATATTGTTTTTAAGAATCATTACTTATCTATATTATGTTATTTATTTTTAATAGTCATTACTTATTTATATTATGTTATATTGTTTTAATAGTCATTACTTATCGATATTATGTTATGTTGTTTTTAATAGCCATTACTTATCGATATTATGTTACATTGTTTTTAATGGTCTTTACTTATCGTTATTATGTTATATAGTTTTTAATAGTGATTACTTATCGGTTGTTATATTGTTTCTAAAACTCATTACTTATCGATATTATGTTATACAGTGTTTAATAGTGATTACTTATCGGTGGTTATACTGTTTTTAATAGTCATTACTTATCGATATTATGTTATGTTGTTTTTAATAGTCATTACTTATCTATATTAAGTTATATTGTTTTTAATAGTCATTACTTATCGATATTATGTTACGTTGTTTTTAATAGTCATTAATTATCTATATTATGTTATATTGTTTTTAACAATCATTACTTATCTATATTATGTTATTTATTTTTAATAGTCATTACTTATTTATATTATGTTATATTGTTTTAATAGTCATTACTTATCGATATTATGTTATGTTGTTTTTAATAGCCATTACTTATCGATATTATGTTACATTGTTTTTAATGGTCTTTACTTATCGTTATTATGTTATATAGTTTTTAATAGTGATTACTTATCGGTTGTTATATTGTTTCTAAAACTCATTACTTATCGATATTATGTTATACAGTGTTTAATAGTGATTACTTATCGGTGGTTATACTGTTTTTAATAGTCATTACTTATCGATATTATGTTATGTTGTTTTTAATAGTCATTACTTATCTATATTAAGTTATATTGTTTTTAATAGTCATTACTTATCGATATTATGTTACGTTGTTTTTAATAGTCATTAATTATCTATATTATGTTATATTGTTTTTAACAATCATTACTTATCTATATTATGTTATTTATTTTTAATAGTCATTACCTATTTATATTATGTTATATTGTTTTAATAGTCATTACTTATCGATATTATGTTATGTTGTTTTTAATAGCCATTACTTATCGATATTATGTTATATTGTTTTTAATAGTATTTACTTATCGATATTATGTTATATTGATTTGAATAACCATTACTTATCGATATTATGTTATATTGATTTTAATAGTCATTACTTATCAATATTAAGTTACATTTGTTTATAATCATTACTTATCGATATTATGTTATATTATTTTAAAGACATTACGTTATATTATTATAGAAATTAAATTACATTACATACTAAAGCACAATTTTATTTGTTATTAAGATGTAACCTTTTTTTGTGAATTATCCAATTATCTGAATATTCGATTATCCAGATTGGATTTGGTCCCAATTTGATCCGAATAATATGAGTTCTACTGCACTTTAAAAAAAGATGTTCCCCAAAAGACAGTGATGACTTATATATAATAAAGCATGCTTACAAATATTGAAAAAGGAATTTAAATTTCATTAAAACTGAACTAAAGTAACGTAGTTTTATAATAAACCTCTTTCGTCCCCATTTATTGAAAAGTAAATATGTATTTTAATTTCTTATAACTTATTAAAGAGGCTTATATCATTTAATGTCAAAATTATGTTAATTTTGTATATATATATATATATATATATATATATATATATATATGTACTATTAATGTTTATAAAACTGTTTTTTTTTTAAAAACAATTATTTTAAATAATATAAAACTTATACATAGTTTTAAGAAAAAATATATTGTAGAGTAGTACAATGTCAAACTTTTAGTATGCATCAATATTTATGAGAAAACAATAAAACTTTGTGACCTTCATTTTTGGAATCAAAAAGTTTTGTTCAGATGTTTCTGAATGGAAAAATGTCTGAGTAAGAACGAAATTGAACTGAAAATAAATTTATTGTGTATATAATTCAATAAATCTTCTTTTTAAGATCCCTTCTCAAATTTCTATGCATTGGAATTTGAGACTCATATTTGCCTTAGATAAACTAAACTAAATTCTTGTATATTCTCTTGTTTGTTTTCATGACTTATGGCAACCAATATCTATAAGCAAACAACTTTTCCCGACAGTTTATTAGAAATATTCTAGAATAAGAATTGAACTTGAAACTTCCTATTTTATTTTAAAGTATACGAAAACCCCTTAAAGTGATAAATCACTAAATTATGTATTAAATTCCATGTTAATAGCCACGCAAAAAAGAGAATATTTTCACTTTCAATAAAATATTTTACCGCCACAACCTTCCAATTTAGCAATGTGAATTACACTCAAGAAACTAGTCGAAAGGAAACTTTAAATATACATTGAATCTCAAGTTATTTCAAAATCGCTGTTAATTTATTTTCTTACGTTTAATTAGGAACTATGCGTATTTATTGACATTTACACTGTTAAAAATGGGTATTTAAAAATTTGTAAAATATACTCATTTTTGAATACAATCGATGCTTATCAACGCTCCGTACACATGACTTTCAATTTTGAAAAATACATGTACTTAAAAATGAGTACATTGGGTAAAAATGAATAAAAAGAGCAGATGCTAGCCTACATAGGCTGCCTTCATAAAACACTTTCAATAAATATCGACAATTAAAATCAATATACCGCGAATCGAACCTACATCTGCAGGTACCGTTGTTCAGAGCCTTATCCGTTAAGCTACCAGGGCGACGTGAATAAGTTATAAACAGGCTTAATGTTAAAAAGGTGGGTCAAAGGAATGGGAAGTAATATAAATGAATTGTAATAACTCAGTTTCCATTTAAGCAATCGATATCACAAAATGTGGAAAACAATCTTCTGAACAACCATTTTAGGTTCGTCAAGTCGCTTTGTTAAGATGGGTTGAACAAAAGCTGAAATTAGCAATATTAAATCACACTGCTCATTTTCGCGAAATTACGATTATAAGCAAGTATTAAGTTGTTTTCTCTGAAAGAGTTTTTTTTAATCGCGAATACTTGAAAAAAGATTGGTTTAATTTACAACCAAATCAAACAGAATTCAAAAACAAAGGTTTTTATTTTTCGAAATTATTTGAGTTGCTGAACAAAACGGGTGATCCCATGGCTGAAAATCCCCCCGGGAAACGTTCGATCGAAGGGAAAAGAAACAATCTATTTAAAAGGGCAGTCTCCAATTAAATTCGATGAATATATTCATCAACTTTTTTTTCTGAAAAACAGAAGAAAAAGTATGTTTTATGATTGAAGAAAATTTAGAGAGAGAGAGAGAAAAAAACGTCAAAGATGAAAGAAAAGCCAATTCAGTCATCCCTGAAAATAAATTCATCTCGCATTCCAAAAACTTGAGGTTCGTGGAATAATTGAGGTATGCGAAAAAGTGATCTCATTAAAAGTTCCGATAAAGAAAATTGGCTCCGACATTTGGAATGTCGTGTAACAAAAATGCTGGTAATCAGATCAGACATGTGTTGGCTGGCTCTTGAAATTTCTTTTCGATTCTCTGGTTTCGACAAATGTAAAAATAAGAATATTTTATTCAAATTTTCAAAACTGACAGCAGTTCGTTTAAATTAAATACTCTGATTGAAATGAATTGTTTTAGGTGTCCAAAACAGTATCAATAACAGTATTTGGACATGTGTCCAAAACAGTATCAGTAACAGTATTTGGACATGTTCCAAAACAGTATCAATAACAGTATTTGGACATGTGTCCAAAACAGTATTTGGACATGTGTCCAAAACAGTATCAGTAACAGTATTTGGACAGGTGTCCAAAACAGTATCAGTAACAGTATTTGGACAGGTGTCCAAAACAGTATCAGTAACAGTATTTGGACAGGTGTCCAAAACAGTATCAGTAACAGTATTTGGACAGGTGTCCAAAACAGTATCAGTAACAGTATTTGGACAGGTGTCCAAAACAGTATCAGTAACAGTATTTGGATACGTGTCCAAAACAGTATCAGTAACAGTATTTGGACAGGTGTCCAAAACAGTATCAGTAACAGTATTTGGACAGGTGTCCAAAAAAAAGTATCTGGGGACTTGGCAAAAACATACAAGCGCAGATATGCACTTACAGTTTTTTGCATTTAATGAATGAGGGATCAAATGGTTTTTTTTATGTTTAGAATATTTTAAAGTGCGAATAATTAGTTACAGGAGTAACATTTCTGTTGACAACGAAATTCAATACCATAGCCATCTAGATTTCCAGATTCCCATAGCTTTAGACATTTTCATTGGAAAACGTAATTCCAACTTAGAACACGGACAATAACTAACACTGATTTTACAGTTTGTCCATCAATGTTTCATAGATCCTTTATGAACTTCTTTCTCATAGAGTAAAGCGATATTTGGGTTGCAGATAAATCCAAATAAGATGTGTACCAATCATCAAGGGTGGGTGGAGTGTTAGGGGAGCAGGGGCAGAGGCTCTTAGTAAAATAAAATTAAATTAAAAAATACTTTAATTTCTACGTTTTTAAATAAATTTAAACATCTTTGAATTCGAATTCTTTATATTTATTTTCATATTTATTTTAGATTCGTCATATTTATTATTCGTCATATTTATTTTAGATATGAAACTTTATACTATACAAAAATATATATAATTTCTTTATGTTAATAAAAATATAATTCATTAAAACCCATAACATTGGCCACTCCAAAAATTGTAAAATAGCGAAAGAGGGGGTCTAGTGTGAATTTAATTTTTTTACATTTTAAATAATTTTGAAATTAATATTTTTTTTTCCTTTTGAGCACTATGAAATAAATTAAAAATAATAAATCTAATTTTAACCAATAACATGAATTTGTTTAAGAAACCATTTAAAATGAAAATTATTTTTGGACTGAGGTAACCTGATTTTTTTTTTAAATACAAGACATACAATATTTATACATTGAATTTAAACGTACTTTGTTACTTTATATTTCAATGAAAACAGTAGAATCCAATTGAAATATTGTCCTTTTTAATCTTTCCCATTCAAATACTTATTCTTTAAAAATTGTTAGACATGGTATGTTCAAAACAAATACTAGGAGACAAAACATTGTATCTAATACAATTCTTAAATTGCCAGAAACTCAACATGTTCAAGACGATAGAATAGGCACAAATAAAATTTAAATTTACACATTCTACTTTAACAAATACTCCATTCCATTTGTTCTAAGGGTCTGTTTATGGACATTAGAATGCAAAAATCATTCATTTTATTACACCAATTACTACACAATAATCCTCGAAAAAGAAGGTAATAAAATTTTGAAGTTCCACTAAAACCATTTTCGGTTGATAGAAAATTTTATTGTAGCCATGAATAAAATGAAAAAACGATATTAAAGAAAGGAAAGTATATTTTAAAACTTGAAATAGCGGAAATAGAATAATCTATTTCATCCTTCGCAAAAAGTTATAGTCAAACGGTTTTACTTTTGTAAGTTGGCAACGTGACTTTAAACCATTAGTGTCAAATGCTTTAGATCCGATCCACCCATCAGACGTCTTTCAAATTGAGTCACGGTAATGGTAGAAATGGATTTCAGTTTTGAGAAAATTTGAAAATAAAATACAATATTTTGAAAGCATATTCACAAATTCAGAACCTAATAAAAATTAATAATAAATATCAATATCTAACATTCCCATTCTTCAAAAAAAAACTACAAGACATTTCTAGAAAGCGATAAGATATGAGACTTCCTCCTGTAACCAGAGTGCATATCAGTATTAAGCCCTTGCATACCACACTGTTGAAAATGAGTATTCAAATATAAATAAAATGTACTCCTTTTTTATTACATTCAATGCTTTTTATAGTTCCGAATACATAAATTTCATTTTTGAAAAAGAAATGTACTCAAAAATGAGTAAAAGTGAATAAATAGAGCAGTGGATTGCCTACATAGGCGGCTTTCAAAATTCAGTTTCAAGAAATATCGACAATTACAACCAATACTTACCAGGAATCGAACCCAGATCTGTAGGTGCCGCTGTTCTGAGTCTTATCCGGTAAGGTACTAAGGCGACATGAAGAAATTATAAACAAAAGTAACGTTAATTAAAGTGTGCCAAAAGAATGGGAAGTAAGATATTTTAATTGTAATAACTCAGTGTCTTTTTATGTAATCGACCTCAAATAATGTGGAAAACCACCTTCTGAACAGCTATTTTCAATTTGTCAGGTCGCTTTGTTAAGATGGTTTGAACAGAAGCTGAGATTAGCAATATTAAGTCACACTGCTTATTTTTGTAAAAATACGATTACTTAAATTTGAGTACGTCATCGCTTATTTACGATGCAATTTTACTAAAAGAAAACGAGTACGTTCATGTATTCGTTTTTAAGCACCTCTTTTTTATAGTGCACTTTCAGTTTGACGAAATAATCTTTTTCTTCGTTGATCTATGAAATGAACGAGAGCAGCATGTTCTTGAATTAAAAAAAAGCCTTTTAACTTGTTCTTTCATTTACTTTAAATAAGATTATCATTTTTCAACTAAGAGTATCAAAGGTAACGGGTAAAAGAAAAATTTAAACTATTTCAAAACAAAAACAGGAAATGTCAGTTAACGTTATTTTAGTACAAAAAAGAAACCTTTCGAAAATTAGTAGATGCTATATATTTAAGTGTTATAAGGCTTGGTAGTTTTAACGTGGCTTTTGAAATAACCTTATTTTGAAATAGTTTAATGTTTTCGAATAGCAAAAATAGATAAATTGTCACTAAACTATGGTGACAAACAACCAATTATTATCGATAAATCAATAGTATATTGGAATAGCTCACAGAATAATAATTAGTACTTGATATTTAATGAGTACAACAACACATGTGTAATGTCAATAATAATCAGGTTGTTTAAATATATGTTTTAATGCAGTTTTTTGATTGATAGTATTCAATACTAAGAAGGAGAATAATATTATATTTTTATTACACAGAAAATTCGTTTAAAGCAAAAATATAGTAGGTTTCAAATAAAATAAACAGTACCAAATGCAGATTATAGTATAAATATGATTGTTTTTACATTTATTTCATTGAACTAGTAATTTAAAATCTATCAATTAATATGCATTACTTTATGCATTACAAATATAATATCCATTGGTGTATGCATTACAAATATAATATCCATTGGTGTATGCATTACAAATATAATATCCATATATTTTATGCATTACATATGAAATATGCATTTCTTTATTCATTACAAATATAATATGCATTACTTTAAGCAAATTTAATTTCTATAAAAATCAAATCGTTTCGTTACTACGTAGTCCGAAATCTCCTGAAAGTGATTCATCTAGAGTCTTGTCCTCAGAGGGTAAAATCGAAAAGTATATTTTAATATAAAGACTGGCAATATCCTTAAAGTCACCCCCGTGCACAATGCGACACCCGCATGGAAAATGAGTACCGATCTAAGATTTTAATTAAAAAATGTCAGTATAAGGACAATCCCTTTGATTCTAACCTCTTATCTTTGTTATTCAAATGTACACGACAGAGTAAAACGATCCGAATGGGATTTTTATGTATTTTTAAACAATAAATAAGCTTCAGTTCGTGATTAATTTTAAACAATATCGTGTGATCTTCACTACTTATGAAAGGTTTAAGATGGTATGGAAATTACATTTTACTTTTTCTTTAATTTTGAAGATATCACTATATATTTTTTAATATGTGTGCAAAGCATATCAACAAATCACAAAATCAAATATTTTTAAAAAATATATATATATTTTTAAAAATTACATAAAAGTGACCTTTTATATTTTTGATAAATATCAAGAAAACCGTTTGTGAAAAAAAGAATCTGTTTAAAAAAAATGTCTTTACAGATTTTTGTTATTTGGAAAATAATTGACAAACAAATCGCCAATTTTACTGGTCAAACTATTTTTAAAAAAATATAATATATGTATTACTGATTCCTCAAGACAAAAATAAAGTAATATGTTTGCAAATACATTGTAGCAAATTTGGAGAAGTTTCTTTCTGAAGATATATCCATTAAAACTTGATCAAACATGACAAAAGTACGTAATTAGTGAGAAACGTATTCAGGCAATGTTTAACCAAAGCTTACTATTTATCCGCAAAAATAATTCATTGTACTTCACATAGAAATAAAATGTTGGTGTAGTTGGGTTCAAAATAAAATGAATTATTTTTTAAATCAAGAACTTAATAAAATTCCAGAACGCAAAAAGTTCAATATTTTTGTGACTTTGAAGAAAAGTCAGATATTTCGTGGATAAACAAGTCATTTTATGCACTGTAAAAAAATATACCGAAAAATGAGTACATGGACGTACACGTTTTTCTTTGAGTACAATTGCATCGTAAATGAGCGATGACATACTCAAATTTAGGTAATCGTACTTTCACAAAAATGAGCAGTGTAAATTAATACTGCTAATCTCAGCTTCTGTTCAAGCCATCTTAACAAAGAGCGACGTGACACTCTTAAAATAGTTGTTCAGAAGATGGCTTTCAAACTATTTGATGTCAATTGCTTAAATTGAAACTGAGTTATTACCACTCAATTATCTTACTTCCCATTTTTTTGCCACAAATTTTAACATTGCTTCTGTTTATAACTTCTTTCCGTCGCTCTGGTAGTACAGCGGATAAGGCCCTGGATGGCGATGTCTGCAGATCTGGGTTCGATTCCCGGTAAGTATTGGTTGTAGTTGTCAATATTTATTGAAAGTGATTTATGAAACAACCTATGTAGCATCTGCTCCTTTTATTCATTATTACTCATTGTAAGATAAAAAAAAATCTCGTCTTATAGAAACATTGCGTTATAGAATTTTAAAATACAAATACAACGTTAAAATACGCAATAAAAAATCCATCAAATCTGGACATGTTTCGGGAGATACGTCTCCCTTCATCAGCAGAGGAAAGGAGACGAAGCTGATCAAGGGAGACGTATCTCCCGAAACATGTCCAGATTTGATGGATTTTTATTGCGTATTTTAACGTTGTATTTGTATTTTAAAATTACTCATTGTGCTTATTTTTGCATACGTCTTTTTCAAAATTGAAACTTATGTATTCCAGCCATGATAAGCATCGAATGCATTCAAAAATGAGTACATTTTATTTATTTTTGAGTATCTGTTTTTAACAGTATGACGTGATATCCTTAAAAAATACACTTTTAAATCGCGAAATTTTAACTTTGGCCAAAACGGCCGCGCTTTAGTGAAAGGAATGTCAATCTCTCACAAGCCCCAAAAGGGTTCACTCAAAAAAAACGTACACAAATGTCGAGAAGTCACCAACCAAGACAGACGG
The DNA here is from genome assembly GCA_963932185.1 of Troglohyphantes excavatus. Lineage (NCBI taxonomy): Eukaryota > Metazoa > Arthropoda > Arachnida > Araneae > Linyphiidae > Troglohyphantes > Troglohyphantes excavatus. The sequence goes on from OZ010671.1 coordinate 52,576,475, forward strand.
GGGAGGGGGGGGGGGAGAGTCACGTGGCACGAATATAAATAACCGACGACTTTCGCGTATGCACGCCCACGAATGCCGAGGACGTTTCCGCAATTTTGAAGGGATTTTTTTACGTTCCCGTTATTTTTGAGGTTATGCTGTTCCATTTTTTTGCATGTGTGACGTATTTGTCTGGCATCTTGGAAGGAGGTGCGTTTTTGAGAGATGCCTGTGACTGTGGATAGTTGTTGCTTTGCAGAGTTCATGTACGGAAGAAATGTTAATGAGATGTGATGTATTCATTCACTCTTCAACATTTACCATCGACATTCAGACGTTCTTTTAAGTTCATTGTAGCATTGCGTATTTAGTAGACGTTCAGAATTGATTCTAGGTCGTTGTTGCCAGTGCCGTTACACAAAAAATATTTTGGGGGGTTGAAACAAGAAATTTCCCAACTTAACGATTCGAAATTCCAAACTCAACAGTGCTGGAAATTCCCAGTTTCAACTTATCGACATTTTTTCATCTTTTTATATATATAATTTAGGTAATATTAAACAGTTCTCTCACAAGCATAGATTTGTTGCACCCATATTCCAATGCAGTGTCCGTTCTGAGGTATAATTTAAATGTATTCTTCAGCAGGACACACTGTCAAAAATTTATGCTTAAAAATAAGCCAAATGTTCTCGTTTTTGAGTACATTCGGTGCTAATCACGGCTCCGAATACATGAGTTTCAATTTTGAAAAAGAAGTAATTAAAATATGAGTACAATGTGTAAAAATGAGTAGATTGCTTCCCTACATAGGTAGCCTTCATAAATCCCTTTCAATAAATATCGACAATTACAAACAAGTGTTATCAGGAATCGAAAACAGATCTTAAGCACCGCAGGCCGGTGCCTTGTCTTTTCAATTATCAGGGCGATATTCAGAAGTTATAAACCGAAGAAATATTAAAAAAGATATACTAAAAGAATGGAAAGTATTAATTTTGAGCTGTAATAACTCAGTTTTTTTCTATTTAACCATAATACATTTAAAAATATGGAAGAACATATTTTGAACTACTATTTTACGTTTATGGGGTTTCATTAACATCGTTTGAGCAGAAACTGAGATTAACAATATTAAGTCACTTTGTCGAGTAAACGAGTAAAATTGGATACTTATTATTAAGAATTTTTTTCATACAGTGCAAGCGATGGAATGGTGGAAAATTGAGAAGCGTTAATAAGCGGAAATCGGGAATGGTTGTTGGTGGTACTAAATTAACCGACAAACAGGAGAGAAAGTCCAAATTCCAACGCCCATCTGATGAAGATAAATTAACTTACTTGAAACTATAATTCTCTCCCCTTTTCCCTAAACAATTTGCTCCTAAATAAACGTTGTTGAGATTTTACAGTTCGGCGCAAAGCTGTATTAAACCTTGTTAATAATTGTCTTATGTTTCGTTTCAGAGACAACAATAATTGAAGGGTTTGCTACAAAAAGGATGTAGTTCCATCCTAGGTGAATTTGTAGTTACATGTACTATCTTGTAGTTAAAAAAACTTGTTCGTTTGGTGCCAGAAAGATGTAGCTCCAATCGTTAGTTCTCGCGTTACTCAATATATGACAACGCAGCAGATGAGCCGGACATTATAAAGAGGGAGTGTGATGATTAAAAATTTAATTTTCTGTTTTTAAATCCAAGTTATATGCTATATTTCAATTGAAGTTTTCTTTAAATAAATTAATATTATAGTAAATTGTATTTTTTTGTGACATATTTTTCATAGAGGTAGACAGAGCATCTATTTGGTTGCAAGAAAGAGGTAGCTCTAACAATCCAACATGTGCCACGTCATCTGGAAGATATATTTTTGAGTGAAAATACAGTCATAATGTGTAGGAACAATTAAGCAGATTGATCAAAAAGAATATCGTCACACAAATGTTATTTAGAATTTTCAAACGTTTATTACGGTTTTTTCTGCAAACTTGAATAATTGGAGCTACTTCCTTTTTACAGAAAACCCTTCAATTGTTGATACATTCAAAACTCAGTATAGTATCTAAACTCCTAACCATCTCAAATACATAACAAGTGTAGGGAAAGGATAATAAAGTCTCTATTAAATGAATAATAAGCAACCATCTCTTACACAAAAGTATTATCCGGCTTCAATTCCTAAAAGATATTCAAAACACATTTAAATAAGAAAATCCAGTAGTTGTTTTCCTAATTGTTTCACACTAAAACGAGACAATACGAATGTATTTTATGTATCTACATATAAATTGAAGTATCTACACCAATAAAAGCAGCCAATAACTTGGGCAATTGATTGGCTGCCCTTTCACCTACTAATGGCTCTTCCAGATAGAAGACCATTAGCCACAGAAGATTAATGGCACATGAAAGGACCATACCTTGCGACGTAATGCATCCGATAGCAATGATAATTCATATTGTTGTCCGGTGTGTATTAGACCTCATTCACAGACAATGGATCAGACTTCCTGTTTAGTAGGTGCCCAATATTTTCTTTGGGCTATTTTTTATTGGTTTGTATAATTAATTTTTAAGGTGATCGTATTAGGTGATAAACGAAATTATACATCAATCATGAAATTTGAAGAACGATTCTTGTATTTTTTATTAAAAAAAACAAATTTAAAAGAAAGGAGAGAAAGTGTGTTTGAGTCCTAAGAAATATTGGATTATTTTAAGATTAAATCTTAACCCTTTGTTTTAGGTACAATGTTATATATATTACACACTACAAGTATTCTGTACACTGTACAAATATTCTGTACACCCAGAATATGTATCAATATAAAAAATAAACGCTAATTAGCAGAAATTTTTGACTGCGGCTAGGGCCTGAGCCCCTATAGATAACCCAAGAAGGTTTTATCCTCGGGTATTGTAGTTGCTGCTATCCTTACACAACACGGACTCGAATAAGGCTCTTAATCAAATTCCAGCATACGCAAAGAAACCAACTCTTCGGGAATATCTATTAATAAACCAACTCTACGGGAATATCTTAATTAAACAGTTTTAATTAAGTTTAAGATAGGTTACATTTTATATTAATTACAATTAAAGGAAAGGGCGCCTACGGGATTGGCACCCTCACCAAGTTGTTTGTAAAAAGTATATGTTATTTCGAATAAATATAATTACTATTCCATTTATACTCTTTTCAGCATTTGCACAGTAATGTTAGAAATTCATAAACAAAAAAGTAGGATATAAAATTATTTCTTATTATGTATTTTGTAAATATAAATCATTTTATTTATCATTTTGGCATACATAACACTTACAGAAAATTTTAAACGAGCTTTAAAGCGTACAGAAATATTTAAATACAAAAGCAACGTTAAAACTACGCAATAAAAAATACATAAAATCTACACATGTTTCGAGTGATACATCATTAATAGAAATGAAAAGTTTGTGTGTACAATAAAATGAATATAAACCTATCTTGGAGTTAACCGATTCAGATATTGTTTGTTCTTTGGCAACATTTTTAATTAAGGGTTTATTCTAATTTTATTGTGCAAACAAACTTTTCATTTCTATTGATGATGTATCACTCGAAACCTGTCTAGATTTTATGTATTTTTATTGTATAGTTTTAAAGTTGCATTTGTATTTTAATATTCTTAACGCAATTTTTTAGAAGACGAGTTTTTATCTTAATTGGGATTCTTGTTACCAGTTTTTGAAGCTGGTGTCAATTTGCAAAATTATTTCTAATTTATTTTATCATACTTAAAAACCGTTGCATGTTATACATCTACAGAAATACACATATCTATAAGTTGGATTTCATGTAAAGGTTTCCCATAAAAGCGACTATGGCTATTTAAATATAAATGCAACCAATAGATACCCAATATATTATTTACTTGTATAAAAACAACTACAAAAACAATTGTTCCATCAATATTTAATTAGGTGTAAAAAACACAAATTTATAATTAATAATTTTTAGCAATGAATTTGCATATATGCCTGTTCTTATTGTCACCTAAATTCAAATATATTATATATCCAATTTTAGTCTATGAAATATATATATATTTCTAAAAACTAGAAAAAACTGCAAAGCAAAATGGATCACAACATACAAAACATTTTCGTTTACTGATTGAAATATCATTACTTTGGAATTATTGGAAACGAATCAGACCGCTTTGTTCTTCGCAAATGGATATTTCAAAACAATGATACGTTAAATGATGAGCTCTCCACGGTATATTAGAAAGATGCCGCATAGATAAACCCGAGACAAATATAGATTATTGCTCCAAATTCTATTCATAAACAATATTAATCAAGCATACACGCTGTCGATTTTATTTTATTGTGGTAAATAAAGATCATTTTTGAAGAGTATAGAATTTTTCTTGTAGAACTGATAAAATGTATTGATCATAGAAGTTCATAAAAATGTCATATTCACCGAGTAAAGCTTAAAAGAATACGTGATAATAAAAGTTCAATAAACATGCTCAGCTAAACCCTATGCATTTAAAAATAAAGTTTATAAATAATAGGTCAAATTCCTCAAACGTTATATTGCAAAATAAAACAAATACAATAATATTCTGCCGCTTTGAAATGTATCCAGCGATGTTTATAATTCAAATTATATGTTAACCCTACGACGGATTAGCAAAATACCGAATCTGTAGGTTTATTTTCACTGCAGGAGAGTTTATATTTTATTTTCAACACATTTCTTTCTTTTTTTTAAATTAATTTTAAATTATTTCATTAGAGAAGGATTTCAAAAGTGTCCCAATGTTTTAAATTAGAAAAAAAAAGCTTACAATTACTTCGCAAGGCTCTCAAAAAAGCCATATCCAAGAAGTATTTGCACCTGACGGATACAAACGTATATATCCGTTTGTGAATCTCCTGTTTTTTCAGCAATACACATAATACAGAAGTTCATAAAAATCTCTATTTTGAAAAAAATCTAAACTTTTTACTCAAATTAGAAATTTTTTATGAACTTTAATATTATGTGTATTCCTGGAAAAACTGGAGATGTACAAACGGATATATGCGTCTGTATCCGTCAGGTGCAACGACTTCTCGGAGATGGCTTTTTTGAGAGCCTCGTTAAATAGATGTAAAATTTATTGTAATGTATAAAGCGTATGGATGTAGCCATTTTTCGGAAATAAATTTGCTTACACTTACAATGTTATAAAGTAAACTGATGCCAACACACTTAACGGAATGTATAGCGTATATGTACAATATTGCCATTACATTGAAATTTAGTAAGACTTTTTTTAATATTCTGTACAGTTTTGGCTACCATATTTAATATCCATAAAATCCCCTTCCATAAAATCCTCATCCATAAAATCCTCATCCATAAAATCCTCATTTATAAATCCATAAAACTATAAAAAAAAAATTGATAGGGTACAGTGCACTACCAATTTATTTTTTTAGTTTTTTAACTAACTCTCTGTATTTTTACCACGCATTTATAATGTTCAAGCAACATGAGAAAACAAATTTGGTTTCAAAATAATAATTTTTTTAAATTTTTATTAATAAAACATATCATAGATGGGATTTTGTTTGAACGCATTTTGTTCTATAAATATTTTTATTATAATATTTTTGACACCGTATTATTTACCTAACTATTTTTTTTCCATGTGTAAAACAATTAAAAAACAATTTCTTAAAAGAAACAAATTTACCTTATTTATATTTACATTAAAAGATTTTAAAAAATACAGATATTTCGATAGAATATTCATTATAGAAATTATTATTCAACTTTCATGTAAGAAATTTCTATAACTCATTTTCTATAAGTATGAAGAACAGTTCATAAAATTTTTAAAAATTTAACCAATCATAACTAATGCGTATGGAAAATTTCGAAATATTATATGCATTCAAATTTAACAAAAGGAGAAAAACGCATTTTAATGAAAAATTTATAAATTAAAACTTTTTTTCAAAAAATTAGGCAAAAAATACACATTAGATGAGACATTTGTATAGTTGTGCTTACAATTAAACAACAATGTTATATATAGCAAACAATAAAGTATTCATAATTTTGATGGATTTTTGTTATTTTGAAACACTGTGTTCATAATATAAAAGCGTATAAAAATACATTGATTTATTAGAGAACAATCAGCACGGGGTTACTAAAAGTGATCTAAGATATTTTAGACAATGATTATGTTGCGTGATAGATTAAAAAATTAAATATACCTTAGAAGTCAAAAGATCTAGGGTAAATTTGAATCAAATGTTTAAATTTATTAAACCGGACAATGTTGAGAGTTTGAATTTTAATATGAGTGATAGAACGAGAGGTCACAGGTTTAAGGGGACTCGGTACCCTTGGAATAATTTTTTTTATTAAATAATTTCACATAGATATTTTGCACATATTATTGAAGGTTTCTATTATATAACATGATTTTAGCAACAAAAAAAATATTTTTATGAGTATATTTTTCAAAATTTAATTTTTTTCTTAAAAATTGAACTTTTTTAAAAATGGTTTTTATTTTTCAGTTTTTAATATTTTGTAAAGATTTTTTTTTCTTACATTCACTATACTATGCTTTATAACTTTAAGGATCGAATTTTAAATTACTGATTTAGTTCTTGAGAAAAAAAAAAAATGTCGATGTATATGTCAAAAAATGGAAAAAAACATGGTTTAGTCCACTTTTTAATTTTTAATTTTTTTTCTTTTCATTATTTTGCAAAACCCATCCTTGATTGTTTTAAATAGGTTATACTGGTATTTCAGAAAAAAAATCAAGTCATTTGAATAATATTTGAGAAAGTATTCTTATTTTAAATACCGTGGCATATGCAAAAAACACAAACTGAGATAAATCAGTTTAAACATTTCAAATCCAAATAACTCGATGAATACATTTGATATTTTTTTCACACATAATTAATTTTATAACTACTTGCATACATATAAAATTCCGGTTTCTATTATTTAATAGGGGTACATTAAATCACTATTATGTACTCAGTTTCAAAATAATAATAAAACTAAATTTTTGAGAAAAATCTGTTAAAATCAAAATAATAATGTTTAAAATATTGTTTTACACTAATTTTGTATTAGAAACCATACTAATACAACTGAATTCATTGAACATACATAATCCATACCATAAAACACTTTAGAATAGGCTTTGGCAATAGCAAAAACATGTATTACATTTGTTAAATACGTCGCATTTGGCAAATACGTCTCCTAGTACCTTCAAATTTAAAATTATATCAAACCACGGTAAAAAAAGTAAAGAAACTCGTGATGTGATAGATAAAGTCACAGATAAACACGTTCAACTTGTTCTTAGCTGATTTTTCTTTAAATAAATGACGAAAAGCTGTTGCGTCAAAAATGTAAACATCGAAATGGACGTAGCATTTTAAGTGCTGTGAAAGTAATAAAACGCATTTTTATTACATTTATAATTATCAGATCGTTTCAAAACTTTGTAATAGTGAACTTTAGGTATAAGAGCATATTTTAAGCAAAAAAAAGAAAAATTGATATTTTCATCGATTTTCACAAATCAAAGGGTACCAAGTCCCCTTAAATTGAAAAAATCACATTTTAACCAAAGAGAACCTGTTTTTAAAATAGGGTAATTAACAAACATAACAACTTTCTAATGAATATTGTTAATTGATTAGGAGTAAATGAATTTAAGTAGAATATATATGTTCCTTTTGTGAATAAGTTAGAAGATACTATACTAGCTAATATTGTTGGGTTTCGAGCCTATTATTGGTCGTCAAGATTTTTATTTATATATTATCTGATAAAGTGTTAGAACAAAATATATTAAAAACAATGCTTCTACTTTTTCACAAAACAAAAGCAGAACCCAACAAAAAATCGTAACGGAAATATTACTAAGCTGTATTATCCACAAATAGTTCACTTATATATATGTACGTTCATTTCTAAAGCAATCCCAACAAAAATCCGATGAAAAAACAGAACATTCGGAAAAATATAAAAACTAATGCAGGTATCAAAACGCCCCTTTTTTTCTAACGCCGGGGGGTGGGGGGAAAAATAATTCGCGAAAATGGTTTCTTTATTTCGCATTTTTGCGTGTAAATGAATGAGAAAGATTCCAGTGTTACCAAGACAACCAACAAGTAAACAAATTCTGCCATTTTTGTAATTTTATTTATCTTTCGGCACCCGCATGTGCGGGGCTAAACTGCACTTTTAATATGCATCCCTCGAGTTTAGATGTTTTATTATTTAGCGTGTCAGACGATTTTTTTTCTGTGGGAATTCCTTTCCTATCCATGCCCATGCATTGTTTTTATTACATTGTTAGTGGGTAAACGTAGAGTTATTTTAATGTCGGGGTATTTATCTAACTTTATACGTTGATTTGATATATTCAACAGTATTATGTTGTTGGTGTTGGTTATTTAGTTACAAAAAAGGAGTTGCTTTAATGTAGTAGAAAAATATGTTTATTCTCTAATAATCAGTAGAGTATAAAAAGTGAAAGGGCCCATATTACTAGAGAATTCAAGCGCAAGGGGAATAATGATAATAGTTTACATGAATAAACCAGAGAGAAAATTATAAACCTTTATTGTAAAACATACATGAACTGAAAATAATCCGAATTTAAATAAATAATTGAAAATAAAAAAAAAATATTAAACTAAAGAAGGAAATTATGAACCAACAATGTAACTGACATAATGGATAATGGATAAAAATCACAAAACAACATAATAAAAAAAATTAGTTTAACCCTTTTCCACTCCAAGAACATTTTGACATTTGCGTTCTTTCTAAAGAACAGTTATTCCTCGTTCTATTTTTCCCCCAGAATTTTTTATGCTCATAGAGGGGAAAAATCATCATCTGTTTTGGTTTTGCAAGAAAACAAGTTGAAAAAAAAAGTCGACGTGTTTTTCATACAATACACTTTTCGAGTTTATTTTAAAGAACAGGGAACCAAAAGAACGAGGTCGTTATGTTGTCGCCTGAGCTGCACCAACGGAGTGCAAAGGGTGAACTCGTAAAAAAGTTTATATTAATAAGATTCGACAACTTTCACCTTAAATTATATATAAAAATATTTCAAAACATTTGTAGACCACGGCAACAGAAGAGTGACGATCCAGTCAGTTCCGGTCCTAAACACTATCCACCACTGTTAATAAGATAACAAAAATTCAATAACAAACAATGCAGATTCAACTATTGTGATGTGATATTTAATATCAATATGAATATTAATCAGTATATGTTTTACGAAAGTTCACTGAATGACAAAAAGTAGACGTCGATTTCAAATACAAAAAAAATGCCAATTCTCAAACCGAAATGTCGAACTGTTTAGTAAGGCATACAATATCCGGCCATTTTATAATATTTATAAATTATCATTTAATCATTTACTGAAATTATTAATAGTTCCATGCCGTAGCGACGAATATAAAATATTAACTTTTAATTATGCACTTGAGTTCGAATAAAATTTACTCCTCACTAAAGCTTTTCTTTAGTTTAAAAATACAGAAAAGTTCTGTATCATCATTCATTCTAATTTTTATAGTATCTTAAAAAAATGAACAAGAGGTCGAAACGAAAGTAATTTAGGATATACATTGAAAGTTTTAGTTTTATATTTACTAATGTTATATTACGTATAATTGCCATAATACGCATGCAGTGCTTACTGAAATGTATCACCATTATTTACGGATAGTACAGGGTGGGGCAAAATGAATGTTATGGTTTAAATGCTTTATAACTTTTTTATTTTTGAAAAAATTTTAACATTATTTTGTCAAAATACAGCATATGAGTGAAGAATATTGTTAACTTAAATGTGAAAAAGTACGTCTCGCAGGTGTCGCCCATTTTCTGCTTCACAAATTCGTGCTATTTCCAACACATGTTGCATGACTTTTCGCAAAATTTCAGGGGTTATGGCACGGATTTCATTGCGAATATTGTTTTTCAGTTGTTGGTTCCTTACTGAACCTTGTTGCTGAAATTTTGCATACAGGCGATTTATTTTTGGCACTGAGGGTCCAGTCCGCACATTAAAATATCGACGATATGCACGCAGCGTAAAGAATAACTGAGTTTCCGCTTGAAAAATAAAATTCAATGATTTTTTGTTCGTTGTTCTATTGTGTACTGTTCCATTTCAAATTCCTCAAGCCGTCTTTATACAATTCTGAAGCAAAATTAAAAAGGCAATATTAAATAAAAAAGTTATAAAGCATATAAACCATAACGTACATTTTGCACCACCCTGCATAATGATTTCAATGTGAAAAAATTGGTTTCACTGGGCGACAAGAATTATCACTGGGACAGAAGTGTCGCCAGGAACATTTGTTAAAATATGTTTTTATATTAAAAGAGTATCAACATTTAAAAACATTGAAAATCATATATTGATACAGAAAATACTATATGAAATATATAAAAAAAAACATTGAAAGTGGTATATCGATATTAAAAATACTAATTGGGCAAACAAAAAAAATATTGAAATTCTTACGCCTGGAAAATTCTTATGAGAATATACTGCTATGTCACTACATTTAATTAATCTAATGAACTAAAATTTTGGAAACTGCGACAACCCCAAATATATATATATTATCAAAATAATATTAATAACATATACGTCATTTTTAATGATTTCAATAAACATTCACGACAAATTTGAAGATAACCAAACAACGCGTTTGGCCGTGACTGCGTAAGAAATAAATTTACAAACAGAAGAAATTTTGAACTATCGAGTTTAAAACAGGATATAAAATACCACTGTCAGACGGCCTTTGGCACTTCGATCTTCAAATGATTAAACATCCACATATGAAAAATCAAACTTATAAAAACTACTACTATCTAATGTAATTATAGAAATCAGAAAGCGAACAGATCAAACAATTACATCTGCGAAAGACCAACGAACTGTAAAGAAATCTTATTCACTCAATGAAATAACATGTCTGTATAGCGTGATCTACCCCAATCCCCCAAGAGAGGCCAAAAACGAGTTTCCCAGCACTATAACCAGCCAATCGGTCCACGACTCATCACCTCTAAAACTCAATTCCCGAAATTTTCTGGTACCTGCCAGATAAAAGGAGATTGGCACTCCAGCAATGGATATAACGCGATATAACGTGCCCCTATTAACCGATGACAGAACACCCCATCCCGTTGGAGAAATATATTATAGCGCTGCTAAAACCCCTTTTTTTTATTTATACAAACCCCTGGCAGCGGGCCTAGAAAAGACAGAGGAACCGGCACGCGGAAATAAAAACAAAATGGCGAAGAAAAATAATAAAGAACGCACCGTGACGATGAAAGGGTGTGTTGCCAACTGTTCGGGAGTAATGATGGAAAAGAGGTAAAAGTATATTGTACCGAGTTGACCAATGATTTCTTTTTTTTAGGGGTGGGAGTAATTATGAGCTCGGTGTGATGCTTTTTTTAGGGGGGTGGGGGTCACGCCCTAAAGTTTGGTTGCGTTGCGATGCAATTATAAAATGACACATTGTTTCACTAAAAGTGTATTGAATATGTGTTGCATGTATCTTTTTGCGATGAATATGGGCTATTATAAATATATGAAACGACGGTCACCAATTCGTTAAAAAAAGTGCGGCTGTCTAATTTTTCATTCCTTAACAACTGCTCAATTCTTCAAAAAATTATGACTGCCCAATATCATAGAAAATATATAATTGTCGAATTGCGAGCGCTTAGAGAACTAAAGCGGATGGCAAGCATTTACTTTTATCTAGGTTAAGGAAATTATAAAATTTAGTCATATAGTATAACAAGGATTCAGCTTTCATTGATATATTAAATAGTGTATGTATCTTTTTAATCCCAAGTTGTTAAATTTTACGACTATTCATTTCAAATTTACAATTATCCATTTTTATTGTGTGACTTATTTTGTAATTTGCTAACTAATATTTATAAAAATTTAAATAAATTAATTGTGTGAGCTCTTGGCAGTTTTATTTTTAGCAAACCTGTTTAAAAAATATTTATTTATATATTTATATTATTTTATTGGATTTAATATCGCTCTTTTCACTATAGTTTTACCTTAAATAAAATAATCAAAAACGGTGAAACAGTACTTCGGCTAACAAAATGCCTTCTCTTAAACTTCTAATCAGGAATTGGTTGCCATAGTAACTGGGTCATAGCGATTTTATTTTAAATCTCTAAATGTGTCGTGATTGTTCATTTATTTGTACTCGTACTTAATTACTAAACGGTTCCAGGTATGTCTGCTATCCATATACAAAAAGCCCTCTTTACAACGTCCCCATTTTAATAACAACCACCTCTGCAAATCTCAATTGGTTTCTTCAGAATATATCAAAATCAGGATATATCCCATTTGGATTTATGATTCATTCGAGATATTTTGGATTTGCATACATATCGGGATATACCCATGGAGTAAAGAAAAAGGTGGAGATGATTTGGCGAGATTTTATGAGACGTAAGTTAGCAACCCCAAACTAGGCACAAACAAACCTAGTTTGCAATGATTTTTCTACGAGAGATGCATTATTTTCAAATTAAGAAAACGCATGCTAAAACTTAAAAAATGACTATTTGTGCAGTTGTGGGATACAGTACAAGTTCCAAATCGATAAAGGATGCTATTATTTCCACTTCATAGGTAATTTAAATTATAAAATAAATTATCGCCAAGTACTGGTACAAAGTAG